>JARK01001352.1:67323-99558 GCA_000688135.1 Ancylostoma ceylanicum | reverse complement strand
CCCCGCCCTCCCCCAACTCCAATTTGCCTCTTCTGAACTCTTGGAAGTTCCACTTTTTTGAACTGGGTCCATCCCGCAAACACCATTGGAAACTACCCACTGGCTCATAAATTGTATCCACGACAAGTATTTCCAGGCTACTCTCGTTCTTTTCAACAATATCTTAGGTTTAACATCTTGAATGTGGTAGTAGCTAACTTATCAGCTTCCCTTGGTGAGTTCGTGTGTAACATCCTAATTTCATCCAAGCTTCTCCAATATTCACTCCAATCAACAGTGAGTTTCTTCAGGTTATGCTGCTGCTTGTATTTGTGGTACAGCCCCAATTGCTGTAACTTTTGTTCCAATAATTACTAGTCCTCTTTTCGTATTCGGTAAGTGATTACATATCACGGATACAGTGGCGGACCCAGAAAATAGGCGGTAGAGGAGGGATTGTGGGAAGGAAGTGGAGTGTTCGTCACTCTGGGAACCGACGGAAAACAAACAGAAAACAAACAGTTGAAAATAAATTAATGCGTAATAAACCAACGCCTGTGTGGCACCTTCTTTTCGTAGCCTTAGTGGCAAAGTCTAGCGAGACGACGCCTTAGTGGCTTGCCTTTTGGTCTCCGCGTCTTCAAAGAGTTCTCATTCTTCAAAACCTCACCTACGTCTCCACCGCCGCGTCTCTACGTTCATGATTGCTGTTCTGGTTACAATCTATTGATATCATTGTTTCGTTTCGCTTCCAAGTATTAAATCCACAAAGGAGCCAGAGGCAGCACACACATCATTGAGATTACCCAGGGCAAACGTTTTGCCGCCGCGGCAAAAC
This sequence comes from Ancylostoma ceylanicum, assembly GCA_000688135.1. Lineage (NCBI taxonomy): Eukaryota > Metazoa > Nematoda > Chromadorea > Rhabditida > Ancylostomatidae > Ancylostoma > Ancylostoma ceylanicum. Next base: position 98,741 of record JARK01001352.1, on the reverse strand, counting down.
GTTTACTCTGGGTAATCTTAATAATGCATCCGAGTCCACGTTCAAGGAGCTCCGTGATTCATCATGGGCACGATAGCTAGCAGTAACCCCACTACAGAATTCAATGACGCTACATCAAGCACTGGAAAAAAGCACTTAGAACTGATTGAAATTCTTATTTTAGCTGGCTTCTTCATTGACTTAAGAAGTCTCCCTTTTTATTTTAAAATATTTCCTCATATCTCCTGGTTTAAATATGCCTATGAAGCGCATCTTATTCTTCTTCTCACTCCTATTGATGAAATAGAAGGTGAGACGACATTGTCCTACATCGATTATATTCAAACCTAACTCCCACTTTTTAAGGCTGCCACAACGATTGGATTTATAATAGCTCATCTACATGCACATCAAACAATGGCAATAATGTGAGAAGTGACTAATCCTTACCCGTTTTACTATACCCATCACCATTCAAAATTATTTATTTATTCATTTCGCATCATAAGTTCTATTTCAGATCCTGAGATCCTTAGGTTTTAGTCCTGATTATTACTGGGTGAATGTGCTCATCCTAGTTGCAATGATCGTGGTTATACGTGGATTAGCATTGATAATATTCACAGTGAGAGTTAGAAGAAGTTGACGTATTCCATGATTGATATAGTACAATTTGATTACTGAAAGATTATTAGAACATTCGTCGTGATTTACAATTAATTAAAAATTTATATTTTCATAGTGGTGTTAATAATTAAGTCTGAATAAAGCATGTAGATCATTTTTTCATAATTGCACCCAGAATTCGTGGAATTCGTATTGGCAGAAAAAATTACGGCAAAACAAAAAATTACACATGCTGACAGTGCAAGCTAGTCGTTGTGATATAGTTCATATATACAGTGAGCGTCGATGGAAATATATTTTTCGCGGACTTGGGAAGCACGCGACGCAACCGCACCGCTCAGGCCGCAAACGTTACTGTGAATCCAAACAGTGCGGTTTTCTCTAAAGCTGGTCAGAATTCTTGATAGCTGACACCAAAAAGGACAAAAACTATTTTAAAAAAACCCCTAACTTGCTCTTATTCTGGCACGAGCGGCGCGGCGGCAGCGCGTGCTTCCCGAGGCCGCAGAGGGTCACCGCCATCGACGCCCACTAAGTTGTAATTCTTGTAGGATAGCGCGTGTTACTGCCGGTAAACATATAAAAGTTGGTCACATCTGCAAGTGGAGACTTGTGTCCAAACCTATTGCGTGGCACCCATCAATAAGTTTACCCGTACGTAATACTCAGCTGTTACCCATAGGTAGAAGATTACCAATCTTTCTAATGATTCATCCAGGGCCTGCATTCATCATCAGGACTACCCATGGTACTGCATGCATCATTGGGACTACCCATGGTAACAGTGTTGACACCCGCACTATAGGTGGGTAAATTTCAGTGAAGTTAACACTTTTACCCTGGATAATCTCAATGACGCATGCGGCCCCGGGCCCAGTTCTCACTGCTTTTTCATAGTTTTATTCGAAGGTTCTGATGCTTACAGGAAGCACACCCTCAGGACTCATTAGAACTCATTTTGGGATATCTCTTCAGGGTTAAAAAAAACTGATGCTGGGTATTAGTGTAAAGCATCGCTAAACAGATTCTGGAACAGATTTCTCCCAGATGGCACCCGAGAGACATCAACATTTATCATATTTATGGCTGTTGAACCGCAGCAACAAGGTATCCAGAATTATGGACGGAGATCGCAGATGTGCAATTAGGTGCTCCTCTTTTTTCACTTCTTCATTTCGTAGGTTAAGAGCTCCTGTAATAAGAATGTTTTCTGTATTACCTGATCACATGAGACTATTCTACTTGATGCTCCTAATCACTTGATCACTCAATTTTTTACCCAAAATACTTCAGGAAAAAATTACAAACCCCCAGACACCTCCTCCCCGTTAACCGTCACTACCCGGAGTATCCAAAGATAAAACCTATCATAAGGGTAGATAAACTCCGATTAGCCTAGATTATCTCTAAGGACGCGTGGATCATTGAGATTACCCACGATAGGCACGTCTACACCACACAAACTTACCCATCGTTAATATAGGCGTCAACACGTTTACCCTGAGTAACCTCAATGATGCATCCAGGCCTTCGTGCTCCTTTTATGTTAGATTCTGTGCTTTACCTTAGAAGAACCTTACACTTACCTAGGTTCGAAGCCGCTTCTGTATGAACTCAGTGAAATGATTGTCTCCCTCGGCGTCGTTGACTTCTTCCGGATTGTTCCACAGGCGGTTCATTTCCTAAACAACCGAAATGGATTTCCTTGCCTATGGGGAACATAACAGCGACAGGTTCCCAAAAAGGGATTTGATCTAAGAATGTAACGCTACCATTCTGGAATAGAATCGCACAGATGGAGGCCATCTTATCATTCGCAACATCAGGTGGCAGATCCATAAGGACGCTGGACACCATGCGGCCTGTAAAACCACGCCCACTTACAGTGAACTCCAAACGGCCGTAGACAAGGGGCGGGACCGCGGCGCGGCGTTCTTGGGCAGAGACGCAGGGGCTCTGCATGCTGGCTCTGGTTGTCTGCTGTGGCGTAGCACTCGAGTTCTCTGCTGCTGGCAGAGGCAGACAACCAGAGCGAGCATGCAGAGCCTCTGTGTCTCTACCTAGGAACGCCGCGCCGCGGAACTCCTAGATTCGGCCAAAGGTCTAGTGCTCACCAAAGTTTTGGTATTTCTCGGATACAATGTCGCAGCTGCTGCTCTGCTTGACGATACCGCCTATAACGAAAGGGTTTGGTCAATGCCTTCATGATTATTTGTGGCACTTACCATGCTCATTATATTCCATTTTTCTTCTTTTCATTGGTAATCCGGGGATAGAGGGCGAATTATCCATATTCCTCCTGACAATCACAGGTTTCTCATCAATCACAGAGTCGCTCGTTCCGGAGTGTGACTCATGAACATTGCCTAAAATATCCCATGGACACTTGAACACTTTGCTAGCAGAGCCTAAATCAGGACGCTCCAATGGTCTGGACCCGCCTACCGTCTCGATCGATAATGAGAACAGTGACAAGGTGGAGGCGCAGACAACCAGAGTGTCGAAAAGCGCACGATGCAGCACGGCTAGCGGGTCCAAACCATTGGAACGGGTCCAGACCATTGGATTCTCCATCATGTATGAGTCAATCCCACCTTCATCACCACCTTGGATATCATGTGAAGCCGCTGATCCGTCGTAACCTTCGTCGTATAGCTGTTCCTCGTATTCAGGAGAATCCGTTGGAGTGCCTGCAGCTGAGTTCGAACGGGGAACATCTCCAGATGAGCTGGGCCCTGGGACACAAGAGGACGACCGCGGACGGCGAAACGCAGAGCTGAAAATTATTAGTGTGAATTTAGGCACTTCTTAAAGACACCATCTCATCTCAGAATCGTTTCGGAGATTTTCCCATGGAAGAAATCTCCAGGAGCTCCTGATCACAACAATATACGTGATTCCGTGCAAGACAGCCAGAAATCCCATTTTGAGCTGCAACTCCTGAGGAGCTTGTGGGCGGAGTTAGGGGCGGGACTACGAGATTTCTGCACCATATAATCCATTCCTGGTCACAAATGGAGTGCGCCTTCTACCCTTCCAAGGAGTAGGCTATAACGAATTCTCACGATGGGTACGAGTCTCCACAGGAGAAGCGTTCCCAGGAGTACATTACTAAGGAACTTCGTTCACCCGCCTTGGCCCCGCCCACAGTCTCCACAAGAACTGAGGCCGCAAACGGACTTCTCGCCAATTCTTCACGGAATCACATATACCTTATTGATCAGGAGCTCCTAGAGATTCTTCCCATGTGAGAATCTCGGAAACAATTCAGAGATGGGACAATGCCTCTGAGTTTACTGTCCCTATAAACTTACCCCGGTGGAGCAGCACACTCTAATAGAAAGTCCATTCTGTCCGAGAACACCCACGGTCTCCGACCTTCCGCAGAAGGACACTGCCTTTTCTTCCAGTGGTCGCGGAGGCTTTTCCAATAATTCTTCATCACCATCACTGAATAAATCCCCCATTCTTCCAGTTCCTTCCAGATGATCAGCTGCTCTTCTCACTTACAATGTACTTGATATCCTTTCGTTGCAAGATCACGCTGGATGTTGGTCCACGCCTCGTTGCGCTTAAAGCCCTTGTGATAGTCTTCGCAGTAGGGATTCCATAAACACTCGTTCGCCTCTATCGCTGCTATTAACTCACATTTCATGTCGAAGCTCATGCTGTAGCCTTCGCCGGGTTCTCCTTAATAAAGGCTTTTATTCCTCACTTGTCACTCATATACATTGGTTTATCTGTCCACGGTGTTGCATGAAATAGAATGAAAATTTGTTAGATGCTTTTCCGGCGTCGCACAGTTCCAACTGATTGACTGTGCCATCTGGAGCAGATGTTTCGATCGTCTCACTGTCCGCATCTTCAAATAGCACTCCGACCCTCTCATATAGATAAGCCACTATGTCACAGTTGGTGGACAAAGTTTGTTGTGGCGGCCGCGTCGTGGCTTCGCACTGGAGCGNCGCACTACCAGCTAAATGGTGAATGTGGGTACGTTGGCAAGTATACCATGGGTTGTCTCTACGAACCAACCAATCCCAAAGCGAAAATGGTGTGCATACTGTAGCATCTTATGAAGGAACGCGTTAAACCCAATAGGTTCCACTTCGTTTTGCTGGGTTAACCTGCTGCTTCTTCTTCTTCTAGCTTCTTTGTATGGAGCCTAAGCCTAATGCTAATAGTTGCCTTGAAACGAACCTGCGTGTTTGCCAAATAGCTGAAGTCATGACTTGAACAGATCACATCGAACAGTCCACCGATTTCGTCCGTGGCTGCTTTCTGGATTTTTCGTTTCGACGAGGACGGATTGGAGTCGATATTCTAAACAGATGCCAATTGGTATGCGGAACAGATGCGAAACACAGCTGTCACAAATGGAGGTGTAAGGTTGTACTCCGTTGCGGTATCTGTGACAGATCCCCAATAAATTGAGCTAATGCTTTATCCAGAATTGATTAAGGCATAGCGTGGGAGCAGTTGTCGCTAAGATCTGCGCAGATGTCTCATATTTCCAGTATCTTTAGAAACCAGTCAGCGTATCCTTCAAAGTTGTAGCGAACTCCAATAGTCTAGACCCACCTGCACGCGACGCACAACAATATCGATCAAAAATTGGAACGAGTCTGTCAAAATGGGCCAATGAGAGTGCCGCACCACAGATGGCGTGGCGCGCGCGAATGGGTGAGGGCTAGGGTAATGACTAATCCAAATCGAATATTCGAATATTGAATGCATCATACATACAATGTTTGGTCAACGCACTAGTACAGACCACTGACTTGTTGCAATTACATGGACATATAATTGCTGTCAATTTGGGCTGCGTGACAAGAGGTACGCTGTTGCGCTGTGATTGGTCGATTCACGTGCGCGTCGCGGCTGCAGCTCTGACAAGTGCGAGCACCGCTGGAGATGGATGGACAAGTTTTCTGGGCTCGGGTGGGACAAATGAAAGCTTGTGGAGCTAACGAACTGTAAGAAGGTAGCCGTCGACGTCATTGAATGCGTCGAAATGGAAGAAGCAACCTGAATTCAAGGATAAGCCACTATGTCACAGTTGGTGGACAAAGTTTGTTGTGGCGGCCGCGTCGTGGCTTCGCACTGGAGCGCGGCAACTGTCAGGGCCTTGTGTTTTTCGTTCGCCTTGTTCTATTTCATTGCAGGATTCATGCTTTACTAACCGAAGGAGATGTTTTAGATCCTCACAGTTACACTCTGGATAGTTTGTCCGCTGTAGTACGTGACTGTTATTGTGGAATAGTTGTTCCACGCCTGTTTTACCTTGCTTATTATGGAATCAAAAGTGGGTCCTTACAGCAAGACTGTGCTTTTACAATTGATTATGTATAGAAATGCAGGACAATGCATGATTAGCCATAGATACAATGTGGACGTGCTGTGAAAGCTCACCTGCACTTGACCTGCGCGATCAACACGTGAAAATAGACGTAGAACAACTCCTCTACAATGACAATCACGTACTACGGCGGACAAACTATTCAGAATGTCACTATGTGAAACTAAAACATCTTCTTTCGGTTGGTAAAGCATGAATCCTGCAATGAAACTAAACAAGGCGGACGAAAAACACAAGGCCGTGACGGTTGCCGCGCTCCAGTGCGAAGCCGCGACGCGGCCGCCGCAACAAACTTTGTCCACCAACTGTGATGTAGTGGTTTATCTAATATACAGTGTGTTCCACCAGGGACAATAGTCTTGGAGAAACTAGAGAAAAAGAGAAATTCTGTGTCTGCCACGTACATAATATTGCGGCCCAAACATGTTACCATAATCCAAAAACATTGCAAAGGCGGAAGCGCGTCTCTCTGGGTCCCAGAGGGAATAAATGATATCAAATCAAGATAGATTATATGTTAAAACGGCTGTTATATGTAGCTACTGTCTGTTTCACAAATGTTGCCACTTGGCAGGCTTCCAAGATGAGGTAAGTCTCGCCAGTTGTTATAGGCGAGACATGTTTTGGCACGTTTCCAATTACTGACAGCACTGAATTTCCAAGATTTGACGTGTCTTGTCTAGCTACAGACAAAACAATGAATTTCTCTCATTTTTGAAACAGATAGTATGTGCGCATACCACAACGATAAAAACAGCGTGAAACAAAAACCACGCACGTGCGGCGTCACATAATACGATGCGCCGTGTTAACAACTCTGACATTCTTGCCTTTAGCGGGAGGGACGTTCATGTCGCCATTTCGTGCACAAATACTCAGCTATCGTCGCGTACGAAACGCACTATATCAATTCGCTCTCTATTCCAGCGCAATTATGGTCTGGTAGCGCACACAGGGCCCATGATCTGACATTGTCCGCAACTACGACCACACTTGTTTCCAGCGATGAGAGAACGCCACAGAATTCCTTTTGAAGGGGATAGATGCGGCACGCCAAAATAGAAGGAATGACACTAAATTCACATCAAAACATAATGAAGTAGGCTTAGAAATCAAGCAGACGTAATTGCGGACAATGCCAGATCATGAGCTCTGTGTACAGTCCATAAAAAAACCGGCGGACTCCAGTTCGGCGGGAAAGGGGCGCGCGGCGCGGTCGCCATCCGATCGGCAGCCTGAGATTCTATGGAAAAGCGGGTGATCTACGATATCGACCGACCTTGCGAAGCGGCGCCACGCCCAGCAGGAGTCCGCCGATTTTTTTTATAGACTATATGCTACCAGACTATACATAACATATTTTCTGATTCGAATCCGGGTACGTCGACACAAGAACGTGAGAAAACCGTTTGAATGGGCTAATCGTAAAATAGAAGCCACGCCCCATCCTCCCTCACGATCCACCACACTCACCATCAATACAAAATGGACCGCAGGCGTGAACTTAGCCAATGAGGATTTTGAGACCGAACGTTTTGTCATCATAGTAAGCTGGCAGAGTTGAGACTCCGGGATCAGAACCGTTTTTATTCGACAAGCTGTCAGCGTTATTTCTACACCATTTTCTAACTCATAAAAACAATGAATAAACCGACTGAGGAGAGGACTTAGAAACTGTAGAGGGAGGGCACCCACCCAGTGGCCGATCAGAAGCAAATGAAACAGTGGGGGACAGTGATCTCACTCTAGCTACTTCTCCTTGTTATTAACGTTATCCTCGCTAGAATTCGGCAAGTGTGTGGGTATACCTCGGAAGCGAGCGCGGGCGGCCTTGGACTGTGCTTCCCGCGACGGCCGCGAATGTACTGGCGCCGCGCACGTGAACGTGAACGTCAACTCTGCGCGCTCGCGGCCGTTCTAGGCTAGGATTCATGCACGAGTAACCAAGCCAGACCAGGTTAGCAAAACAACTCTTGCGATCTGCGTCTCCTACTATGACGTAGTCTGGAGGACATCCAATAAAATGAAGCTAATCATAGTTGATTTGTGTGGTCAAAGTTTCATGAATCTCAACAATGGGCTACGCTGCCTATATCCTATACCTTGCACATTGTGAACTGGGGCCGCATGCGTCGTTGAGCTTACCTATGACAAATGTGTTAAAACCACACAAAATTAACCGTCTTTAGTATGGACATCAATACGTTTACCCTGGGTAATCTCAGCGATGCGTCCAGGCTCTGGATTAAAGTTATACAAACTCCATAAGAAGGTACGCTTCCAAATGGATAAATAGAGAATGCAGATGAGAAATTGGAGAAATTGATTCATACAGGGATTACCGTTATTGGAAAGGGAACTACTGGATACTCAGGCGCACAGAGAAAGAAAAGCAACAGTTGAAGATATTTTAATATTTTGTTTGAAACAAAAAAAAAACTTGACTCTGCGACAACTCGAAAAAAAAATGTGGGCACTACTCCACATTGGGAGCCCCAAAATTTTCAAGAAAAATTTTTTGTCGAAACTTTGTATAGGAGGGTTATTTGAGGTGCTAAACACGAATATCGCATTCATTTTGTACCGTAACCCCATTTTTGTAGGGTTACGGTAGGTATACGGTAGATACGGTAACTCACAGAATCTTCTCAAATTTTGCCCAACGGGGTTATTTGGGGTGCTGATTACGAATTTTGTATCCATTTTGTACCGTAACCCCACTTTTGTAGAGATACGGTATGAAATTCAGAGAAAATGCCAATTTTACGGAGAAGACAAAGGTGACGTGCGAAATGATATTGATATTCGTGATCAGCACCTCAAATAACCCCTTTGTGCAAAATTTGAGCGAATTCCATGAGGTATCGTATCTCTGGTTATCCTACCGTTACCCTACCAAAATGGGGTTACGGTACAAGATGAATACGATATTCATGTTCAGCACCTCAACTCCCCTATACAAAGTTTCGACAAAAAAAATTTTCCAAAAGTTCTGGGGCCCCTAATGTGGAATAGTGCCAAAATGTGTTCAGATACGTGTTTGGAACACACGGGCCTGAAAATCCACGAAAACCATCGATTTCCCGTAGTGGTCAAATGTATCGGTCCATTTCAACACGAACGATAGTTGAAGAGATAGCAGAAAAGAGAAGGCGAGAGAGTGCGCATTATCCTCGGATAGGCGAAAGAAACAGACAGATTATATCCATGAAAATCAGTTATCATCTTGTTTGAGAAACTATAGCTTGCGGCAGTCGGGTGGAACCGTGGCAGCGTACCCTGCCACGGCCACTGATGTCAAAGCCCAGCCGCACCGCATGGCGGCGCGCAGCATGTCTCTCGTTCAACACGTTTGCTCTGGCCTGCGTCCCAACAGCACTGCCTAGGCTTGACTTCGTCGAAGTGCTTCTGCTAGAAACCGCGCAGCTCATGAAGGTAAATGTGGAAAAGTGTCATTCCTAACCAAGGAACGAATGACTGAACCGGGAAGGGAACAAGCTGTAGCAAATAGGAGGAAATCGCTTAGTGCATTGATACATTCAGTAGAATGAAATCACGAGAGAGGATGAAAAGGCTATGCCAATAGCGGCCAGCCACCGATCGACGCGCCGGCGCTGCCCCAACGCGCGCGCGTGCAATCCGTGCACCTCAAATTATTAGACGTGAAATATAGTGTGAATCCGTAGATGCACAGCGCCTATTTGGCATCGCGCCATGGACAAATTTTCTCCCTCATTCGCATTTTCTAACTTTCCATGCTGCTTTTTTAGCTTTTATTGCCGTGAACTTCGGAATTGTTAGACGTTTACGCCATATTAGTGTAGTTTAACATCCAGTTAGCCATCCTCGCATTGTTTTTCTTAGAAATTTTAACGGACGTTTACGAAACATCTCTTCTCTTCGAGGTTTTGGAAGTAATCACTTTTATGAGTGTACCTCCAGCCTTTTTATATAATTTATCTGTTGTATGGGCTATTAACTCGTGTCAGTAAGTCGTTTCATCCTCATTTGTTCTTCTATTATCGCTTTCCTTCCTTGATAAAGGCCTAAACCCCATTAGAATACTAGCTGTGAATTTAGCGTTGTTGCTTTGCTGATTAAATTTTTGCGCCGGGTGGCGTTTTGGTTCTTAAAGGAGGTGGATTCGTTTATTCCGATCTCCTATTCCATTTTTCTTCCTCCTTTCTTTTTTTCACAATGATTCATTCTTAATTAACTAAGCAGTCGTTTTCTTTCCTCAATATAAGTTCAAAAACTCGTTATTACCAAACTAAACAGTCATTTTCTTCCCTCGATGTAACTTTGAACAGTATAAGTATCCTTACAAGGGAAGTGCACGAGGCTAACCCCGGGGATCGAAACGAAATACCCATTTTCGAAAGCATTGCTTAAGATGATGTTAATGTATGTATATCGTTTTTGCCCAATGCTCCTGATGCGCTCACGAGAGCGCTTCAAAGATTTTGCTATTGCATGGCCACAGAAGTCCATGTATTGCCGGATTTTATGAAACGTTGATCAACCAAAACAACTGTGGTTACCGTGATTCGTTGTCCTATAAACTATGAAGTGCTTTAGGACGCATTTTGGAAAAGTTTCGTTTAGCCTGTTCATGTAACCTAGAGCGAAGCACAGCATCAGTGGTTCGATGGCCTAGTGGGGAACGCATTAGACTACCGGGCGGGTGGTCGAGGGTTTGAATCCCGTCAGTGCAGAGGTTTTTGCGCTTTTAAATTCGAGCTTTTGGCCTTGTTTGAAGTAGTTCTGATTATTACAACGGATAGGTATGTGCACTACTGCACAAAATGCGAAGCAACTCTACTATGTGGAGCGTAGTTCCATTTTAGGTAGGGAAGGCTTCCACTTGACGTTTTCGTAAAACGGCCTCTTTTTTGACGGGATTCTTTTTCGTTTTCTAAGCCATTCTATTCCGATTTCACTTGCGCAATCCAAACTCTCGATCTTCCGCCCAATAGACCGATGCCACCCGACCACTTCGCCGCTGCTGCTATGCTTGCAGCTAGGACTCACGAGCGCATGACCAAACAAAACAAACTTATACCATAATGCTTCTCCAAACGCTCCCTCGTCTATAGGATTGCTACTCACGGTAACCACGGTTGGTTTGCGCGGTCAAAGTTTCATGAATCCCATCCAGGACTCCTATGGCAGGGCAATAGAAAAATTGGCACTATTCAACCTTCACTGACCCAAAATCTTCAAGAGAAAATTTTGACTGAAACTTCGCATACGGGGGTTATTTGAAGTGCTGAACACAAATATCGCATCCATTTTGTACCAAAACCTCATTTTTGTACNCTTCCACTTGACGTTTTCGTAAAACGGCCTCTTTTTTGACGGGATTCTTTTTCGTTTTCTAAGCCATTCTATTCCGATTTCACTTGCGCAATCCAAACTCTCGATCTTCCGCCCAATAGACCGATGCCACCCGACCACTTCGCCGCTGCTGCTATGCTTGCAGCTAGGACTCACGAGCGCATGACCAAACAAAACAAACTTATACCATAATGCTTCTCCAAACGCTCCCTCGTCTATAGGATTGCTACTCACGGTAACCACGGTTGGTTTGCGCGGTCAAAGTTTCATGAATCCCATCCAGGACTCCTATGGCAGGGCAATAGAAAAATTGGCACTATTCAACCTTCACTGACCCAAAATCTTCAAGAGAAAATTTCGACTGAAACTTCGCATACGGGGGTTATTTGAAGTGCTGAACACAAATATCGCATCCATTTTGTACCAAAACCTCATTTTTGTACGGTTACGGTAGGTGTATCACCGCATAGTACCGCACGCTACAATACGCCTACCGTAACCCTACAAAAATGTGGTTGCGGTACAAATTGGATACGATTTTCGTGTTGCGCACCTCAAATAACCCCGGTATGCAAAGTTCCAGTCAAAAGATTTCCTTGGAGATCTTGGGCCCGTTAAAGTTGAAGGCTGCCGAAGCATCTTTGACGCGTTCTCCTGAGCGCATCAGGAGCATTGGGCAAAAATGATATACAGACATTAACATCATCTTAGACAGTGCTTCCAAAAATGTATGTTTCGATTCAATCTCAGGGGTTAGTCTCGTGCACTTCCCTTGTGAGTTTCCTATGGCTTACACCCGTTCGAATTCCCTCCAAAAATACATAGTATGTGTATTCTTGGATAGAAAATTTCATTTCTTATCACGCCAAGCACCATACCTACTATGGCTCAATCTTCAAGGGCCGAGCACTGTTTATTTGTACATCATTTTATCATTCCAAGTGCCGTAGCGCAACGTCGTAGCGCCGTTTATCATTCCCTTCGCACAACCTGAGGGGCCGCATTATCTTACTGCATAACATCTTCATCAATCTGCGAACCATACCTTCTGTCCCAACCCGGTACCGTATTATTTGTTTGGATTGCATTTTTTATCGTCCCAAATGCCGTGCTTTCTTTTGCGCAACTCCAGTCATGCTTTCTTTTGCGCAACTCCAATCAAACACCTGTGGTACCTTATATCTTCCTGAATTGGAGCACATCTGATAAAGTCAACAGAATTCTTTTTATGGAAGTCTAATCAACTTCTTAGGGGGTAAGGTGAAAAACACCACCAGACGAATCTCTTAGCACTCTCTACAGTTTCCCCATGTTTCAAGGAGCTTTGTACTACACGATTAACAACAGGCCGAAATTGCTTATATCAACGACTGAGCAACAGCTTCACATTATGGCACTTCTACATGAAAATCAATCTCTAGGATTACATTCAGAAATCAGGAAGACATACAAAAACATTTTCGAAAAGTACTACTGGTCGAATGTGTATAGGTACATAGCGCTAAACGTAAAAAATCTGTTCACTCTGTCAAAAAGTGAAAACACTTGCTTGTTCGAACCACATTGGGCATTGCGAATAACCTCACCACCAGCTACAACCACAAGGCCAACGGCCAAATGGAAAGGATGGTAAAGCTTATACCTGACTCGCTCACCATTCATGTGCAGAGGCGAGAGATTTGTGGTCGGATTTACTGCAGCCCATCGTTTTTGCCTACAACGGTAGCGTAAATGATTCGACTGGATACACTCCATTTTTGTCATCCACGGGAGACATCCCATAACCTGGGTTGACGCCATCCACAAATCACCATCATCTCTAACTTTTGCCACAGAAAATTTTGCCGGCCACTTCGCAGCAGCTTTAAGAACAACGATTGGGGAAGTCGGGACAAATATCACAACGAAGGCAGCAGTGTACAAGGCCGGGTGCGACTATCAGAACAAGGTATACAGTAAGGAACTCGCCATTGGCGGCCCTGTTTGCGTCATGATGACACTGTTCGTCCCAAATTGTCAGTCCAATGAAAACGTCCATTTGAAGTCGTATCAATTAGTCGCCAAATGTGACTATGAAAAGCCTGTCTTCAAAGTCCCCCTTTCAAGTTTCTCAATATGAGGGCAAAAGAGCGCGATGTTCCTTGTCAAAGTGTCATGCCTCATTCACCATTGAGTTCTCCTCAGTTAAAAACACATGTAACTACAAATATCAATATTTACAAGCATAAGGAAACAGCAGGTAAGCAAGTAGTCAAGCTCGAAGACTAGCCTCGAGTTGGGCGGAGTCTGAAGGTGACCTCGCCAATAGCGTAAAACAACAAACAAATCATACTACACGCTGATCCTTCTTTCGTCGGCCTCGACAATATACAACTTTACAAAGTACATGTATATGGCAATTAGCAATGATGAGGTTTTGTGACTCTTCCTTCAAAAGCGTTTAAAGTATCATAAAGTGCTCTATGATTATCATTACTAGAGCAACTCAGACACTCAGGCGTTTGAAGTGCCGGCTCACAGCGTTTCTCGCGGCATGACACCCGCGGGATGAACATAAACATGGGCAGGGTTGGCGCGCCTATTCCGCCGTTTGTCGCCTTATCCTGCATGTGGCCTGCCATGATCCTTCCGTTGGGATGACAGGAGCAGGGCAGGTCATCCTGCAGCGCTAGTACTAGCCGTCCTCAATAATGGTGCCCAACAAACATAGCTAAAGATGTATTGCTTCAAGATTAGTTTTATGTACTATTGCATTGAAACAATTTTTGACCTACCACACAACGTGCCCGCATGGCAATCGATGGCTACAGAAATAATACAGAAAAGATTTCCCCGGACGCGTATGCGCTTCCAGAGCCAGCGGTCGGTGAGCCGGACGGTCGTGGCGAGACGGGTTTACTTGCCCGCGCCGCGCCGGCAGACCGACTGCATCCCACGCCTCTCGTCAGGCCAGTCGTCGAACTGGGCCATGGTTTCAACCGTGGCGTCAGTTGGCCAGACAAGTCCCGTAGGAGTCGCCTGGTCTCCGCCACAGCGGAAGCAAGACTATGTTTCCAAAGTCGTCTGCCGGCTGATATACACCTCGGTTGCCGCGTGGCAATGAGAAAAAAACAAGGTGCAAGAATACCTGCGTAAGTCCTGCGTCATGCGCCCTCACAGCAGATTTTGCTGTCCCATCCGCACCTTCAGCAGCCATTTCCTGCTCCAGCCGGGACTACCTGCTAGAAGCCCGCATCGACTGAAAGTGGGCGGGTTCACCGGCGCTCCAAACGCCTGCATGTCTGAGAGTATGGCCAGAGAACTTTCTTGCGACACGAACCGCCGTGGCGCTCAAGACACTTAGTACAAAGACATTATGTGCGAATCATATTCGCTCTTTCCTTGCTGCTTAGAACGTTCCTGCAGCTGTCAGTAAAGCCCTGACCTCCACAGAAGACACAGTACTCCATCTTGGGCGTCATGAGAGCGTTTGGCCGAGGATGACGACGGAACGGTTGGTGTCTGCTCGGTCCAGGAGCCAGGCTTTCCCTGAGCAAAACAGCCACAAAAACAGTTATTCACCACGGACTTAGGTGGGACAAAAAATAGACTCGTACTCTTGAAGCCTCTGAGATGCATGCGCAAGATTCACTGAAGATCGGGGTAGATAAGAGGACAGGAGGAGGCTGTTCCAGAAATTTCTTGGATCAGAAAACCAAGCCTCAGGTTTCGAAGAGCACAACTGGCTTATATCTGGGCCTACTGATGAAGCTGCGTAGCCATTCTGCAGCATTTTTACTCTGGTTTGCAGATAACGTTAACAATCCAGCTGATGTCCTATCCTTCAATGGAAAAAATCCTAGAACTCAAATTTGGTGAGAATTAGTCATTATCGGTGGCATGGAGTAGCCGTGCTTTGTTGCCCGCATATTTCACAGACTTAGCTTTCTTGGGAAACCCCAAACATGAGTGGAAAGAGCACTTACTGCTCCTCAAAAGTCGTCTGAGTAGTGAAATGCACTTCAAAGATTTTGTGGATTTTCCGGGGAAAATCGTCACAACAACCCACTTTTCTCGAAAATTTGTTTCGAGGTCAACTGCTCGTTAGCAAAATCTTTCCGAAAAAGCGGATATTCACTAAAAGATACTTTGAACCTTTCTCTATTCGGAAGAGAAAAAAGCGGAACAATGCATGGGTTCCTGGCGGAGAAATAAGAGGTAAAACGTTGTATAATAACTTGTGCCCTCCTGTACAAAGGTGGGTTGAAGAGTTTCCGGAACGACCAGAATATAGTTGCTGTTTTCGAATATTTTTGCGGCATTATATTGATAACTCTTCCATATAAAGAAACTGAAAATGTCAAGTCGATCCGAGAAAAATTCTGTTTTTTGACAAGCAGTTTAGTTCAAGCAACTTGGAATGCACTCAGATATTGATAGTTACGGAATCTACGCAGTAATTAGATCCTTCTATTTGGAGGGGAAACGGAAAGGAAATCAAATTGCATCGAGGTGCTGACTTCAGCCCCTCATCACCTTTAATCCCCAGACTCAGGTTTTGGGTTTGGAAAATAGAGCGTAGCTACACGCGAAAGGGAAAAAACCAAGCGCTGAATGTCGAAGAGAGACCACTCTTCTAAAAAACATATATAAAATGCATGAAGTCGTTTTTGCAGGTAGCAATCAAAAGTATGAGTTTGTAAAGGTTTTGGGCATCCGTTGTTAACAATAGATATTTATTTCACAGAAGATAATAAAATCAGAAAACTTTTTGAAAGAACGGTGCCGCATTTCCACAAACCTAAAAAAAACGTATTTCAACGAGAAACTTAGCCTCTTGTTTTAATCAGCTCTCTTAGATTGGAAAAGAGAAGCGCAGATGGAAATGAAGCCTAAATTCAGTGCTACCCTCCAGATACATGACAATATTCAAAACTTCGGATGAGACAACAAAATCGGGTCCAAACGAGAAAGGGTCCATTCACTGCGGTGGAGTGGTGGTGGTATCTGTTTTCGCTTCCGCCGAAGAAATTTTATCGGGGAAAGTGTGACTTTATCATATTGCCCATTATGTTTGGAAACATTTGAAGTGGGAATTCTAATGAATTGCACTTGGTCTGGTCAAGTAAAACAGCTCTGCATCTCCATGACAGTGTGACCGTTTTGAAAATACCGATCTCTCGGCGGAAACTTGTGAGTATCAAACTCGAAACTTCTCCGCGTATGCTTATTTTTCTTTTTTTCGCTTCGTCGTTCTCCTGCTCGTCCATAGAAGTCAAATTTCGTCCTTCTAGGAAAAAGTTTTGGTTAAGCGAAGAGCGAATTTTAGCTGTAGACGATTATTTTGTCTACTTCAGAGAAGGTGATTACAGGGAAAAAAACGGATGGCTTGGAAGAGATTGGACCAGGTGCGTTGGACTTCTATGGGAATGGGAAAAATATGAAGTATTGGGTGGATGCGATTTGTTTTGTTTCTATTGTCATTCCGGAAACTTTTCAACCCGCCCTCGTATTATACACCGGTAGTTCTGGACATGCGAGATCTAAGGGAAGTTTGCGAGCTGAATGTGCTGTTCAACCCCCATCCAGTAACGTGGAACCAATACCCGAGGATGCAGCTGCCATAGTGATTCCATTCTGTATTCGAAATCCATCGAGTAACACATTGACACACATTAAGTAAAGTTTTTCCAGTGCCACCAGGTACAACAAGGAAAAAACTCCACCATCTCCATTGTTGATAACATCCATGATAGTATCGTAGGCCAATTTCTGGTCACCAACTAAAAAAGGCCTATAAACGTGAAAAAAAGTTTTCCAACTAACTAATTTCGCAATTTGTTTGTCATAAAATAACACTCTGTATTACATCAGCCCCACTGCGCATTGCATTCAAACCAAGCTCCGATGTTTTCCCGCTGGTAGCTACGCGCCTACCTTCAATCAAAATAAGGGCTTGATGGAATATCTCAGGCGAGCAATACAAGTTCATGTTCGAATCAGCTCCGCGTTGCTCCCTGAGAACATCCTCGCTGAAGCTTTCTTTCTATTTTTTCCTAAGACTGCGGATTTGACGGGACACAACTCCTTATTATCATCGCAAAAAGGGCTCGGAGTTGAGATGAGAAACTCGTCATACATGCCTCCATCAAAGTTGTGTCCCAGTGGTGGTCATTTTCAAGTAAACCGAACATCTGACACGTTTCTGTATACATTTCGCACAACAGTCCATTGACGGTTCTCAGATCTGTAAAAGAAGTTGGTCCTCGAACAGTGTGAAGCAGAAGTCCGAGGAAGTAGCACTCACCCGTTATTGGGATGAACAGTATAAACTCGACTCAAAGCATCACTTGCGCTCACGTCATTTATTTATTTATCTATGATATTTATTTATTCAACACGTCAGCCATCCCTGGTGCTCCAAAACAAGGGAAAAAGTGAATAGCACATAAAAATGCCAATGGAAAAGCCCTTGTCATTAGCTCCCTTATCATTATAAGAGAAAATACGTTCATTGTTGGAGCTATGATCGAAAATATGCACGGGTTTGTCTGTGAGCCGACGTGCCCATGCGATAAGAGTCGATCCAAACGGTGTACAAAGCGCAACCGAGAACTACTATAATTTGATAAAATAAACCTTATAAATAGGAACAGTTCTAATCTAGTGCAAAAGAAAGAAAATCCTTAACTTCCGTTACCAAGAAGCAGTATCCAAAACACAAACAGGTGCCAAATAGCGACCACCTCAAACTGAGCTGGTAGATTGTTTACAGCACGTTTGACGATAGCAGTGAATCCTCCATATAGAAGACAACCGTCGTTTCCATTTTGGGTTTCCTGCAAACTTTCGGAGGTGCCGTTTTGTGCATTTTCCCTTTTTGACGCACTGCGAGTTAGGATTGAGCAGTTAACACGGTCCGTGGATCCTACTTTTGGTGACTATTCCAAAAAGGACCAGGGTCCAGCTTCGGATCCGAAAGCTTCACAGAGGTCATACTGTGCATTTGCGTTGGACGAATCTTGTCTTTGAACCAAATTAGAATATGAGCGTGAGGAAGGCCTCTTTTTTGCCACTCAACTGAGTACATCCAGCATCGCGTTTTCCCAGAAATGTGGTCCTTGGTGATCATATCCATTAGTGAGCTTCTGTATGGAAACTCTTGCTACTATGTCATTGTGAAGGGGTGCTAACTTGTATGAGTTCTAGCTCGTCCGAGCGAATGTGCTATGCAGCTAAAATTCGGAAAATTCCAAGTGCGCGAAACTCGCATCTCTTCGTTACTTCCGGCCTTGTATGGGTGTTTGAGTGGAAATGTGTACATGTGGTGTTGTGTCACACCTCAAACTTGGTAATTAAACAATTTATATACTTTTTTTATAATATAAGGAACATTCGGGAAAACAGTGGACATGAGGCTGTAACAAGAACACAAAAACAAAGTAAAGTGGTCGGCTCGGAAGGAAGTGTTTGTGGATGGTCCGAGTCGTCTTTCAAACCAACTGTTTTAGCGCCCATTTCTTTGCTCCCCCTTCCACGTGTGGTCTTTTGTGCCGGTCTTATTGGTTGAGGCAGGTTATGCGTACGGGCTGATCCGTGGCATGACCTACCTCTAGCTTCTCGTCTGAATTTTGGTCGCGTGAATCATGATGCTGCCGCTCGCGAAACTAAACATCTACACATTCACTTTCCAGTTTTCTTATTTTGTTCATAAGCTCCTTTCCTTCTTGAGGCAAGTGGCAGATTTCCGTGTCGTGGTGCGCACTCTTGCAGTGCCTACATTCTGTTCTGTAGGGGCATGGCTTCGGGCTGAACCCCAGACAGTAGACGCAACTGCCAATCCGTGCTAATGCCTTTCTCCCTGCATCTACCATGCGGATTCCGGGGCAACCGTCGGAAGGGTATGCTCCCTTTTCCTCACAAAAAGGCACACGTCATATAGACGGTGAAGTTCTCGGTTCTAAAAAAGCGTGGCGGGCATTTCGAACGTAATGCCAATTTCTTCTCGAGACTATTGATCTCCGACAAATCAGCCAATTCGTTTTCAGACGGTTACAAACCGCCCGAATAATAGGAAGTCCTATGTTAATCCAGGTTCCACCTCCGATGTTTCCTGTAACATCGATGCAGGTAATGTCCAGCTGGCAATGCATGCGTAGTGATTGTCCACGAATTACCCCTACTTTCCTGATGCTGGCAATGAACAAGGAGCATGCTAGCAAACTGGACCATTTAATTGTTTCATAGAGCAGCAAGTGGCTATGTTTATGTTTGGAACTCAGTGACAAATCTGTCATGGCGATCTTGGAGAATTTCCACTAGATTCTCGATGTGTGACTTCTACTGTACCGACAGTCTCCATCTGTCGTCAACTCTGTTAGCCACAGGCAATGGCACGACCGTTTGGCCAACCAAAATGCAGATGCGGCGAGCATCCATTCGCTAATTGTGGACCAGTGTTCGAATGCAGGTTAATTTGACACAAATGCGAATTTTCGTCGATTGGGCAAGCTGTTTGCTGAGGCGGTTTCGGGACGATCCGTTGTCCTGTGGGATCGAGTGCGTTTGAATATGATGGTCGTCTGTTGGATCGTCCTATTGGCAGTTCTAATCTCCACACGGATACGCTTGCGTTGCTTCGATGAACCTTCAGTCCCATCTTTTCCCAACCGTTCCCATCTTCCAGGCGCCCCCACAATGCTTGCGTGGATCTGCTATTCTTGATCCAAGCCTAAATCAAAGACATTCTTGCTCACCTTCGAGAGACAATTGTCCGATTGGATATAATTGCATAGGATCTGATTATCCTGGAGCCGTATCCACGAAAGTCCACGTCGCAGAGAGGCTTCGTGCAGCGAAAAGGGACTTGCACCCGCGGTACGGCCAGCTGCTACGAGAGCGAATTCGAAAATGGACTGTGAATAAACACAAACATGGGGTCAAGTTCATCATTTCTAGAGCTCGTTATCGGGGCCATAACTACTAGGTTGATGCAAAAGAAATGGCGCTCTTTTATTCAGAACCATATAATTTGGTTTGGACGTAGTATGATATCTGGGTGTAAATATGTTCTTGTAGAGCGAAGCAAGCTTTTTCGTTCTATACGTATACGAGGTGTCGGCTACGGCAAAGAAACAGGAAATAACTGAAAACTTCCGGAATTTTGAGGATTTTTGTGTAATACCACAAGCGACACAGTCCAAAATACTTCTTTTGTGTTGGGTCAGGACATTAGTATCTACCCCACATGGGAGCCCTAGCGCAACGGGACCGCTGTTAGTGAAACAGGGACGAGCTATTTTCGAAGCTTTCTCTCCAGTATCTCTAGGATTCTTGGTGGGTAGTTCTCCCCGAACTGCTTTTTGGAGACGTCACCCCGCGCAATTCCTGTTGCTGTTAATTACTTCAGAATGTCGCGAGAGGTCTGCTAGAAAAAAGCTAAAGATGCTCACAAGAACAATTTCTGCAGCCCAACTTTTCACCAAAATTTGCCTCTGAGAGCTGGTTCCAATTTTGACGACCTCCATGGAAAACAATTGAGTACTCGTTGTATTCCACAGAAAAATTGTCGCGTTCCAGTCATTTTTCCCAGCTTCGGAATCGTTTATCCTACAAGGAAAAAGCTGTCAAACAAGACGACCTGAAGACGAAATTTTTCTTGTTCTTCGGTTCTCAGTTTCCCGAATTCTCTGTGCAGGAGATCTGGGACCTGCCCTTGCAATAAGCAGTAGTCTCCCCTAATCAAAGATATTATGTCGTCTGCCGAGGTTGCCTTCTGTTAGGGTTGTGAGAAAAAATGTAGTCAACACGATAAAGCGCCATTCCTTTTGCATCAACCTAATAGTTTGAGCGATTACACCAAGGATTCATTAATTAAACTAATGTAGAAAGAGAATCATACTGCAATAGAAGTTAAGATGACTAACAAGATTTTGATGAGCCGTATTTGCAGCTAAACCTCATGACATACTTCAAAGCGACACCGTCAGCCCAACCATTTGGCTTCAACTGCCTTTTATTCCACCTTCTTTCCATATTTCTTATTATTTCATCACGCCTTCATTTTTGCTTACTTTTAAATTTTATCTACTCATGTTATTTCTACACGGTATGTTAGGTAGGGCCCCGGTCAAGAGGTGCGCTCGGAAAATTTTCGCGCCTCGCTAGCACCTCTGTCGCACCTCTAACTGCGGGTGGCTGTAAGTGCCATTAATTTCGGCATCACCTGTTACCAGCTGAGGTAGGCGGCCTCGCCAAATCGAGCGTTGCCGTCGTCAATGTCGCGCGTCGCGCGCGGCAGATTATGTAGCATCAAACGTTTACAGAATACCAATTAACTCATGCATGAGCAAAGAAAAAACAATCAAGAAATTCGCACAAAAAATCGTTTTGAAGGCAGATGTTGTGTATGGTTTTTTAGTACAAGGAGTGCCCATGGCAGAAAATCGTGTCTATAAATTCAATATCAGTTTTCAACTATCAGTCTAATTTTATTGCAATCAGCTCGTCAAGTACAGAAAGAAAATGCTAGAAATATCGAACATTTGGCCTGGACACTGTCTTTACGTTTTCGAAATGCATTCAGGACTGACTCTAAAGACAAAATTTCGGGAAGCTTTATCCGAGAGGGAACATCCAGTGCTGTACAAGTGTACGCTACATACATCTGTAGCTGCATAAGAGCTGTGGACTACCATATCAGCTTCTCCGGCATTCTTTTTCCATCTTCGCAGTTCGCTGGACGCGCGAAACCCACGCGTCGCGCACGGTAATACGTACAAGTTGTCCCTCTGGCTGCCTTCTCTAGCCATGAAGGGTTCAGAGCAGACGGATACTGTAGTCATGACAGCGTGTGCCTGCGGGAAGGTGCGGTCGAGGTGCGACATGACCCAGATAATGAGCGAGCGCACCTCTTGACATGGACCCTGTTAGGTAGAATGGTTCTCTTGGGACTTCATGTATTTCTGAGAGCATACTGAAAGTTTGAGTTACTTTTACTCTGCGATAGCGGAAGCTGATGACAAAGCGATAAAAATCACTTGAAAAGAAATCTATTCTACTCGAACAGAAGTTGCACAAGGACAGTACTCGTGCAGCAACAAGCAAAAGGGCCTTGCTACAAAAAAGCGAAAAGGCGATGCGAAAACGCTGATGCTCCCGCGGTGCGGCGAGCTTCTGCGTGGGCGAATTTCAGGATTGTGCTGCAGTGAAACCCAGGAATTTGATTGTTCTTACCACTTTAACGACATTTGCGCGATTCTCACGTTCCATCTATGATTTGTGTAATAATTAAAGCTGCGAATGTTGCAGAAATAACCTAGGAGAGAGATACAGCCGCTTGACATTATCCACCATCCAAATAGCCTGATGAATGACCGTTTCAACTTAGCATATGACAATGTTATTTAAAACTGTAAACCTTAAGGTTTTGACAGTGTGAAATGTCAGGCATGTTTCAGTTCGGAGAAGGGTTGGAGCACACGCGAGCAAGCGTTGGAGACTGCCACTTCTGGTGAGTACCCAAGAGCTGGTTTGAGGAATTGAACGCAAATCTGAAAAAAGAGTGTTTCATCATGGCTTTCACAGTATGGGACGCAGGAGGGGATACCGGCTGAGGAGCTCCAGCTGTTCATCAGGAAATCCTGAGGACGGAAGGTACGCCCATGTCCAATCAAAGTTTAGAAAGCGAGAGTGGAAGAGAGGAATTCAGGTGTAGGGCGAACAATGCGCCTATGAAAGAGTACCTCAAGTTCGTGGCCCTTCCTGATGTCCAGCCACATCCTGGCCGAGACAAGGAGTATTCTTTTGAAAACTTCCGGGAAGCTTTTAACGTAAGTATCCCGGGGGCACTGGAGTGACAAGGAGCGTTGTCCCCCTTTCAAAGTCAAGCTAACGGGGTAGGCTAGGGCGCAATACCAGGCGCTTAATAGGGACAGAAGAGATGATGGGTACAATGTTTTGACATCAACAATGAGAGAGGTGTGCAAAACCGAGTCCCACAACCGAAAAGTGGTGGCGTGAAAGGTGAGCTGAGGCGGCTCCAGAAGATGGAATCACAAACAGTAGTGGACTTTTGTGTGGAACTGGAGCGACTGACCAGACGCGCGTCTCCGGAGTTAGACGAGGAAGCACTGTCTTTTCGGGCTGACCAACTGTGAGCAGTTATCTCACTGGGATGAGTCCTGCCATTTGCAGGAAGCGTTAGAGGGATCCTGTGATGCAATGTATGAGAGGTTGAAGAATCAATCTGCTCTCCACGACAACAAGACCCGCTATCATGACAAACGTTGGAAGGATGAGTTCCTAGCCCAGCGGTATGATAGTAGGGATGACACTAAGAAGGCTGAAGAATCATCTAGGGCTGTATCTGACCTGCAACAGCAAAAGGCAGCGAGGAACGGCGCAGCTAAGTTACGGTGTTTCAATTGCAACGACATAAGGCACAAGGCTCGAGAATGTGAGAAAGCCCAGCGCGAGGGTAACCACAGTGGTCAAGCTATGTCGCTGTCCACAAGGATCCAATGCATTGCGTGTAGGTCCGTAACACGCAATGTCAGCGGGTCGCAAGCAGTAGAGAGTGCACTAATAGGAGAAAGGACAGTAGTCGGGATTGAGATTCTAGGGAGACTTAGAGAACCTTGGCAGATGGAATTGATATCAACGCCGAGGTGCGAGAGTTACCGATGCAGAAAGCGAACCGCATTGTTGGCGCATCAAGAAGGCCTATGAGATCCATGACCATGGCCGAGCTGACAATCATTGATAAGAGTGATGGGCAGAAGACGAGGATGGGTAAGCATGTCACCCAAACAAGGGACGGCATGATAGTCATAGGAACTAATGCGAGTCCTGCGCTAGGTTATGTAGTCTGTAAGGAGTCGCAAGAAGCGAGGGAAACTGGCGTTACTGCGTCTAGGGCAAAGGATACGGCTAGTGAGCCAGAGCAGGGCAGTTAGGCAGTGGTGATAAGGCGAACGGTTGTTGCACCGAGAGTGGTGAAATCAGCAAAGGTTACTGGAGAGGCGCAAACATGTAAATCGGCTCTGAAGCTCTACAGGCACGGGTGTGCGCTGTGAGACCGGAAGGCAAAGGAGGAATATCATCAGCCAAAACTACCAACAAACCGACAGTAATCCACGGAGGAGGGATAGTCGGCAAGTGGATGGAGCGATGCTGGAATGAGCCGAGACTCGGAGCTCCTATACCAGTAAGTCACAACGGAAAGGGTGCGGACACCCTTTGTCCACCGGAGGAGGGAAAGAGAGTTGATATGAAGGCATCTCGCGCAAAAATTAATCGTGAGCATTCTAGGAGGGTGAATAATTGGAAAGAGTCTGGGATAGTGGAATCTGGCGGAGGCGTGTGACACAATCGCATCCTACCCCTGGTAATGCGGAGGACAGTGTGGATGACTAGTGGGTCACGTGTTTGGATATTTTTCCATCGATAATTCTCGGACACTTGTATTAAGAGTGATACGTTCTTCACTGATGAATTGCGCGCTACAATAGCCGGTGTCTACCGGTCTTCTTGGGGGCAAAATCACGGCTGCGGCCGGAGTTGCCCTCTATGCTGGGTCGTCGGGACTCAAGGTGAGAGTCACCCCGTGAGGTGTGAGCGAGGAGTAAGAAAAAAGGTTTATTAGACGAACAAATGGCCCGATGGCCAACCAGTAACGAATTGAGAAACTAGAAATGGAAACAATCGGAGCTATTTATAGGCGCGGCACGCGCCTACCGGAAACACATATCAATAGATACAATGCAAAAAAGAGGGCGCAGACAATCCTATAATCGATTTTGATCTAGCGATCCGCCCGCTCATCTACTCTCCGCCTTTTTAAGATCAACACTCTTAACTCTCTACTTTCCTATGATTACTAACCCTACGTTCATTTACACTTATACCTAGGCTACCCACTGTGTTCTAACATCCCTCCTCCTACGTTAAGCGGCGTCCCTGCCGCTTTGAGCTAACGGTGTCCGCGGCCACGGCTCCGTCGGCCCCGGTTGTTCCATCTGTGAGGCGTGGGCACCATCCAACTCAGCTGTGGGTACGGGTGGGCGAACATTGGAGGCACGACTACTGCTGGTCCCATCCGTGGTGTGTCATGTGTGCTCCTAAATCTGAAGTGTGGCTTCGTAACGCCTCTGAGGCTCCTCTTTTGTTCCTTCCTGGCTTAAAAATAGTCGCGCGTCCGATTGCTAGTACCGGTGGCTTCGAAGGAAGGCAGCTGTATCTGGGCACGGACGTACTCTTGCAGGCAGCTGAGGAATTCTTTCATGACGTCCTTGGAGTAGGGTTATGCCCCAGACTTCCTTGAGTGTGCGTCTGGTCCATGTGAGGGCTCGTTCCCTGCCTCGACCATCGGTATTAGGCTGACAATGTTCTGCTTCATCAGCACAGCTGCATTCCGCGCGATTTCTATCGAATTGTTCATTTTGAGTCTGTTCTGGAAGTAGGCGCTGTCTTCTCGAGGTGGTGCTACTGCTACAATCGAAACGCCATTCCTTGCAGCGGTGGTTAGCCCAGACGCAAGCTTGCACCAATCCTTTTTTTTTTGCGGAGTAGTTGATCCGACCAGTGTACACTTTTGCGCGTCTGTAGCCTCCAGCATCTCGACGATACTCCTGTAGATCAGCTTTTCTACGTCCTCCTGCGGCTTGAACGTCGTGTTAACGTTGCGAAACGGGTCTGGTAGCAATATCACGATCTTCCTTCGATCCGTCGTCGCCGCTATCTCCTCCCAGGAGTTAGTTTTTGCAAACTTGACCGCCTCATTGTTGATTTGGTTCAGCTGCTCAATCGAGATTCCGATACCGCCATCGTGGGACAGTGACAAAAGAGAGCCGTCATGCAGCGCGAAACTACGGAAAACATGGTCACAACATTTTTAAAGAACGTGAAAGCCTTGTCTGCACCGGAGGTAGTGATGAACTTATAATTCCTATCCATCATCAGGAAACTTTTACGTTCTTCGTTTTTCTCATGCTCATAGATCGAAATGTAACTTGCAAGACTGTAAATCGTATCAAATTTGATCTCGCCGATCGTTTCAGCGGCTGAGGGTACAAAGTCCTTGAACTTCTTCTCGCGAATGGGCTCGTCGCGTTTCTTACCCAGACAGCCGGATAATTAGAGGTGCGAGCCAAGTGTGAATGCCATTAGCACAGGCAGGTGCCGTACCCGACTGATTGATCTCAGAGCAGTCCCACCCTCTTCCCCGCCCCCATGCCGCGTCGCCGCGTGCGATCACTGCAGCGCTGCCAGCGGCTCCAGACGCAAAATTTTGGCAAAAATTGGAAGTTCGGAAAAAGACAAGAACACAGCAGAAGCTTGAATTGAAATGTGTTCTCGTTTTCACATGTTTGAATGAATTTGAAAACTTGGTCATTTTTCTAAAATACAGCCCTCATACCACATTTCTTCTAAAACAAAATGACGTCTAATATTGTACCCATTAATATTTTTCTGAAAGTTAAAGATTTTGTAGCTTCTTAAGTATCTTTTTGATTTCACTTGTGTTCTGTATGGAAATGTTGGCCACGTTCGGTGACCCATGCTGCCTCATTAGTCCATCTGAGGTGCGAGGACTGTCTCGCAGGCATAATTAGTATCCCAAGGGTTCGCCGAAGGGAAAGAAGTATATCGGCGGAGGCATGATTATGCCCCTACAGTCGACTAACATAAAAAACGGTTCAAGAGCGTGTTTAGTTTAGACATGCAAAAAATACCTGTACACATGTAAGTAATAAACATTGGTAGTATACTTGGGACCGAATGAATACCGAATAATTTTGTAACTTTAATAACAATCCAAGAATTGATTTACACTTCAGGATATTTGAGAATGAGATAGCCCTAGAGCTCTTCTTTTCTTTCGTACAACGCCACAGTGGTCTCTCATCTTTAGAACATTAGAATTCATTTATTCGAAACATTCGATATTCGAAAGCAAAACTGTTCAATTTCGAATAAATCGAAAATGCGAGTGTCCCAACATGGGAGACCAATAAAGTGCTGCATGAAAGAGGAGAAGAGCACTAGGGTTTTTCCATTCTTGAATATCTAAATGTATTAATTGTTTCCTAAATTGTTATTAGAGAAGGAAAATTATTCTATTTTTATTCGGTCCGAAGTATAATTGGTATTCGAGTTTTTTGTCGAATAATTCGAATTTTCGAATTATTCAAATTAATTAAGCATTAGTATGAACTTTTTTTCTATAAAGAAGTTATGAACGAACACTCAAAAATTGACTTCTTTTTCAAAAAGTGATTTCTTTTTGGCCAGCACTATGTATGATACGCAAGGATATTTGACTTTTCCATAAATATTCGAACTTTCGAGAACCAGGAATTTCGAAATTTTCGAAATATAACTCGAATAACAGCATTTTTGAGATAATCAAACTTCTGGATTATTCGAATAATACTTCAATAGTAACTTTTAGTGAGCTATCCGTCGCGTTATTCACGTCGCGATCTTCGCACGCGGCCATTTCCAGAGCAGGCGCGGCTGGGGCGGAGCGATAGGCGGGCACTGGTGAGATGCCGAATCGGTGACCTTCCCCAGGGGTAGTTGTGAAGGGTCATCCGGCTGCCTGGGTAAGAAACGCGGCGGAGCCCCCGCGAATTGAGCATGAGAAAGCGTATTCTGCTCCGCCGTTTTGGTGCAGTCGTCCTGGACAGCGGAAAAATAGCGCGGAATTATCGCTAGTTTCTATGACGCGATAGGATCCACCCCAAGGTTCGCACAGCTTCGGGAAGTTCCTGTTGGCCTTTTCCCTAGGTAACTTGAGGAGAACCCTGTCACCCATATTCGGCAGCTTTTGCCTTTGTTCCTCTTGTCATACGCAGCTCTTATTTTCTCCTTGTATTTTTCATTTAGATCTCTCGAACAGTCTTGTGCCAATTGTATCTCTGCTACTGACATGTCGCCAAATAGCTCATCTAGTATCTCTGGGCTACCATCCCTTGTAGCGCATGTTCACTCATCCACTAAGGAAGAGTAAGCGCCTGAGCTCCTTTTGGGATGTGCCAACCCTGGTGGGCTTGTCCGGCTCTGAGTTGATGTGACACGACAATCCTTGGCCAAATAACCCACTTTGCCACAGTTGTAGCATTTCCTCGACTCCTCTCTTCTTTTCTCCTTGGGCACTTGGTTTTAGATAGAGGTTTTACTCTCTTCTGCTCTCTGTTTTTCTTTTCTTGGGAACTCCCACTCCTCTGGATTAGTGTTATACCAGTCGCCGTTGGTCCTACTGTATTTCGACGTCTTGGTCTTGAACGGAGGCCTGGGCTTACCCATGTTACTATATCCTTCAGCAGTCCTTATACTCCTTTCTAATCTAAGCGCGACTTCTTTTACCCTATCATAAGCCTCGGTGGTAGCGCTAACTTCAAGAGCTTCCGTCAAACAGTAACTACCGTTCCCCGTCGATAACTGACAACAGAGAATTTCTGCGATTTGA
Source organism: Ancylostoma ceylanicum (assembly GCA_000688135.1). Taxonomy (NCBI): domain Eukaryota; kingdom Metazoa; phylum Nematoda; class Chromadorea; order Rhabditida; family Ancylostomatidae; genus Ancylostoma; species Ancylostoma ceylanicum. The sequence continues at coordinate 69,987 of JARK01001352.1, read as the reverse complement.
AGGGATATGACCTCTCACGGTGTGTCCGGATATGCCTTATGCGCTATGTTCTCAAGCACCGAGCAAAAGTCGCTCACGGACTGGTCTTCCCTTGTGCTCAGCCTATGTAGCTCGGACAACGCCTTCACCGCTCGCTATTGCTATCAACGCGTAATCTCTTCTCCATGTCTTCACCACTATGTCAAAGGTACTTTCGCGTAGCTGTTGTGCCAAAGTTCCAAAAACCGTTAGCGCATTTTCGCGCAGAAAGCAGCGATTGCAACCGGCTAGGATCCTTCCATTTAGTTTTTGAATATTTGATTTCGAAGGAATTTAGGAACCTTTTAAAACATTCGTTAGGTTTACCTCAGCAAGGCTGCACATCCGGCAACGACATAATTCTTATGTAATCACTCATTGAAAAATCACTCGTGACCATCTCACCAGTGTCCGATGAAGGTGGAGTTCCTTGACTGTTCACGAAGTCGCCTCTCTGCGTACTCTCGCAGCACCTGCGGGTTTATCGCGTCGAGGTCTGCTGTTCGTAATCCTGGAACATCATGGTTCTTTCATTATCTAGACGTTCAACGCGTAAGTTGGGAGCCACACCTTCACTAAGACATGGTTGCTGCTCAGTCCCAACGTGCGGCTGTGCTGCGGCTTTCTGTGGCTGTCCGAATTCCTCCACTTGTTAGCGCAAATTTTCCATCTGTAACTCATTTTGCTTTAAAGGCAGCACCCACGGAAATCCTCAATTTCGAGGTGAGTCGTTCTCCGTGTGGTCGGCTGCCAGACAATCACAATGGTAACTTGAACACGGAAAAAAAGCGGCCTATCTGTGGAGATACTGCCGTGGACACAGAGCCGAGCGTGGCCATTTTGGTGGCCGCCACGCCAGTTAACGCTATTGATTTGGCAAGCTACGAGTGGTCGAGCCTAATGTATCATGTTGCATAAGGAATATTGTACAGTGTAGGGTATGGAATGCACACCATCCACAAGAATTCGTGAAGATACGTGCTTATACCCTCAAAAAAAAAACTCGTCCACGCTGTGGACGCATGGGAAACAACGCCTTCATTTCTCGTCTTCTGGCTTGTTTCACACTGTTTCATCACTGCCTATGAGTTCACCGTCTCCGAAAACCTTGAAATTCAGCGAAATCTCCAACACAAAAATTTCCGTGGGTGCTGCCTTTAACAAGTCATGTAAATCTTCGCACTTCTTTTTTGCTTTTTCGCTCTTTACAAGCAAGCTTTGTATGCGCTCATTAATTTGTAGTTCTTGGCAGTTCAGTGTGCTACACGCCTCTTGCATAACCTTTTTCAGGGCCTTATGTTTAACAAGACGCTTCAGCAATTGTGTGCCTTTGTAGATGCGGGACTGCTTGAGCGCTTCGACCATGTCGGTGCCTACTCGCGGGCAACCTAACTCGTGTAGCTCAGCCAATGTCCCCTTCACAATCTCTTTAGCTACGGCAGTCTGTTCCTGTACCAAAGCCATTACACTTTCCCTTCTTGGGTCATCGGTGTGCATAGATTTTCCCAGCTCGCTATCACAAGTTATGCCGACCATGTTAAGCTGACTTAGTATTTTGGCTGCTAGTTTCTCGAACTCTTTGTTGTAATGAGTACTTACACTATCGTTGGTTCGTGCTTCCTCCAAGTCCATCTCATCCTGGGAATCTACTTCCTCGGGCGTGCGGAGCATATCGTCCTCGTCTGGAATGGACGCCATCCGAACTGACACGCCGTCTGTAACACGTACAATAACGCTGGTGTTCTGAGGAAGTGCTTGACGAGTGAGCACGAGCGAATTATTGTGATGTAAAAGTGAGGCAAGGTTGAGTTGAGGAGGTGAAATCTGATAACTCCTTTTCTCTCTATCCCTCTGGTCACACAGACACTAACCTCACACTTTCTCTCTCGCAAACAATCGCGACACCCTTTGCTTTCCTACTTTCTGTTTAGGGTTGTGCCGCTTTCACACCTTTAGTGAACTTCGTGCCGAGATAGATAGCGTCTGCTCGATTGTTATCCAATAAATAAATCACGCTATGACCGATCTGCACGTATTAACCCGCTAGGCTTATCAACCATGTTCACACAGGGCGTAGGTCCTGCGGATTCCTCTCAACACTCCTCTCTAACTCATTCAACCGTGTGCAATACACGGGATGATGAGCTGTAATTTCACTCGCACTCGACCGTGTGACAAACACGGGATGACGAGCTGTAGGATACTCGCACTCAACCGAGCACAGTACACGGGATGACGAGCTACAGGCCCCACCAAATGAGCTCCTCTCCAAAAGGAGGCTCGGCCCCCAAATAGCCGTTGTCCACCTGTCTTCTTGCTTGCAAAATCACGGCTGCTGCCGGAGGTGCCCTTTATGCTGGGTCGTCGGGACTCAGGGTGAGAGTCACCCCGTGAGGTGTGAGCGAGGAGTAAAAAAAAGGTTTATCAGACACACAAATGGCCCGCCAGTAACGAAGTGAGAAACTACACATGGAAACAAACAGAGCTATCTGTAGGCGCGGCACGCGCTTACTCTGAAGTCCGCCGCCTGAACATTTTCCGGGTCTCGTTGCCTGGCCAGCAGACGTGCTTGCCTGCTGACCAGGCAACGAGACCCGGAAAGTGGCCAGGCAACACCCGGAAACTGGTCAGGAAATTCAGTCCCGG
>JARK01001352.1:33521-48260 GCA_000688135.1 Ancylostoma ceylanicum | reverse complement strand
CCCCCCCCCCCCCCCCCCCTCGTAGACTGGAAAAAATGTGACGCCCCAGAACTTTCATTTTTTTACATTTTCACTCATTGTAATTCAGCAATTTTTCAAGCACCTAGAAAATACTTTTTTGGATTGAATTAAATTTTAAATTGGGTTTTCAGCTTTAAATTTCAAATTTTATCATTTAAACTCGACGTAGTTCAGCTAGTAGGCATAGGTAGCTCAGTAGGTAGTCCAGTTGTCACACATGTGCCTATCGCACACTCTACAAACTTTTTATAAGCATTTAGAACAACAGAGAAGTCGTTTTCGTGCTCAAACATGTCCTGGGTTCGATCTTCGCCCAAGCCTAATTTTTGCAAAACGAGAAAGTGCATATGAGGGCACTCAGGCATTTAATATCCATGCTTTCGGAAAAAAAATCAAATTATTAGGACCTCTTTTGAGCGTTAGAGTTCGTGCGTGAGTGCCTTTGCCTCACTCTGACTCAGAATCGTACACTTGTAGATGTATGGTTGTTTGTCACGAATTTAAAATGGGTTCACATGTAACCAGGTAAAATTGCTCAAGTCGTTCTGATATCAAGAATATTTGCGCTTTCTGACGCATTACTTCGTCTTCTGAAAAACTCGATTTATATGGGTTAAATTAGGATGTCAAATCGTCGGTAAAAAGATGGGAAATTTGCCTTTCTTACCAACGATTCACCAACGGTTTACCAACGGAATAAAACCTGTCCCAGGCAATCTTGAGAAGTGAAATTTTGCGTGGAAATGAAACTTAACTTCCTTTTCCAGAGTCATATTTGAAATTTTTGAAATTGAAATTTTGTCAGCTTCAACAGATAGACGGAAGAAATATTGTTGAAAAAAGGCTAACTTTTGGCAGTTTCAAGGAGGTAATATTATTCTGTGGTGACTAACTGTAGAATTACTTCTCAGGATGGCACAACCTCCACACTTCACTATAGAGGAAGATTTGTTCTTTCATGTGCATGAAATCGTTTTTTTTTCACGAGGCATTCCGATTTTTAGAATTAAGAAAATTTTACGATCATGTCATATGGAGTCTCATCGCCATAAAAAAAGGCACCAGCGAACGAAAAACAGTGAGATTTTGTGAAGTATGATTCCGGAAAAGCGTCTACTTAGTAGTGGTGCACTGTTTGCTGTTGTGAAGATGCTAGCACACCATCTGTGAAATTGCATTTTGAACTGCAAAACCATTGGACCATAGGAGTGGATTTACAGCCAAGAAAATCATTAAAGCTAGAGGAGAAAATGCTCACTAAGGATTGTGCACTTGTTCTGCTAGGTATTAAAAGGAGAAGAGTATGCTGAAGCTTGCGCGAGGAATCGAACCAATGTCTTGTTGGCGAAAAACATTGCCTTTATCTCTTGCTAACCTTGCGGCCACCATAACGCCGTTTTCGGGTTGACTACATTTTCGTTCCACATCTCTAACAGGCGGCAACATTGGCGGGCGACGTATTACCTTTGATCAGCGAGGACCATTGCTTATTGTATGAGCAGGTCCCCGAAGTCCTGCGCAGAGAACTTTAAAAACTGAGAACTGATGAACAAGAAAACTTCGTCTTTAGGTCGTCGTGTTTGGCAGTTTTTTTTCTTGCAAGATAAAGAGATCCGAAGCTGGGAAAATCCTTAGAAATGCGACAACTTTCCTGCGGAATATAGTCACTATTCATTTGTGTTCCATGGAAGTTATCAAAATTGGAACCAGCTGTCAGAAGCAAATTTTGTTTTCTAGCAGGCTCCTCACGATTTCCTGATGTAATTAACGGCATCAGGTATTGCGGAGGATGTTGTTTCCAAAAAAAAAAAAATGGTTTGCAGAGGATCGCCCGCGAAGAATCCTAGAGATACCAAAGAAAAACCTTCGATAATTGCACATCTCTGTTTCACCAACAGCAATCCCGTTGAAATGGGGCCACCATGGGTAGATCCTGACGTCCTGACCTAACACATAGGAGGTGTTTTGGGCTGTGCCGCTTGTGGTATCACAGAAAAATCGTCAAAATACAGAAATAAGGAATCAGGATTTTCGAAAGCTTTCTATTATTTCGTGTTTCCTTGCCCTAGCCGACACCTCGTATACACATAGAACGACTCATTCGATCCTCTCTGCGGCCTCGAAAAGCAAGCTGCGCGACCACGCTGCTCACGATGGAATAGTCGCTGCAGCGGCGAGTATGGGTTTTCATGATAGTTGTTCATCACGTTTGATGTTTACTAATAAGAAAACTATCAAGAAAAAAAAACCGTAGTATTTTGTTCCGGAGAGCATCCCTGCTCGAGCGGCGCGGTCACGTCGGGTGCTTTCCGAGTCCGCGGAAAGGCCACCGCCATTGGCGCCTCCTGTAGGCATAATGTTGGAGAATCTCGGTGTGCTTGAATAATCCATGAGGATCTCGATTCTCATAATGAGGAGAAAGTAATGCAACTGTGGGCTTGATCACAAAGTGCTTGTACTTGTTATTGTTCCCAGAATTCCGTGCTTGTGTGGAAAACGCAAGAGCTTTGACTTTGACAAGTTATTACCCATTAGTGTGGTCCAATACATCTGGAATCCTAGCAAGACCTTGTTCCCCCTTTTGTTTATACTATCGACTTGAACGCTTTCTAGTTGAAACGTGTTGCCGCGTTCCAAAAAAATTGCTAGCCTACCTTCACGTTCTGACATGAGGGCTTTTGTTGTAGGTTTCATACTGCAGAAATGAAATAAGAAAGTGTTTACTGTTTGTACGCAAATATGTGCAGTGTTTCCTTTTTCTTTTCACACGTTGTTCATGTTTCAGAGCAAACAATGTCCACTTTGACTGATTTTGACACTATCGCCAACCAAAATATGATTGCCGGGTAAGCACATGTTTTGGCTGCTTCATCTTTTTCTGCTTTCTCTATAGAGGTGATGGGGAAATGGTTGGCGTTGCCAACCGTTTCTTTTTTCTGCTAATTGTTTTTTTTTTTAAATGTTTTGCATGTCGGGTTATGGCGCAGTGTACATAGCTTTACTGCTCACTTCTGCGATTCCTTAACGAGACTTCTATACGTCTCGTTGAATGCTAAACAGATACTGGCTGCTCCTTATAAATGGAGAGAGTCACTATAATCCTCATTGCTCTTAATAATTTTTACAAGGAAAAAAAAACTCAGTCGAAAAGGTCAAAATCCCGAATTTCATATCACTCGCATTAAATTACTGTGCAACTTGCTGTGGTGCGATATTCAGCAAAACTTATTTCACGGAATATTGGTCGTAGGGGCGGAATTCGGACATCATCAGAGCTTAATTAAGAAGATCTCCAGTTGCAGCCGTTCTGTACCACCCCTGTGGCCCAATTTCGAAGTCAGTTTTGTTTTACATGACACTACAGTCCAAGGAGAGGTAGGCTACTTTTGCTGGGGTCCGGATGTTCCCCACCCCTCCTATATGCCGTTCCCAGACACACCGTTACCAATGTGGCACATCATGGGTTTCAGGATTTGTACTTTTTCTTATTTTGATGCTGAGAGATAACTCTGTAAGGGAATCGTTAATTGTTGTGAAACGACGTACCCACTCGAATGCCTAGATTTGTATTGCCGTAGATGTTTCCGAAAGTGCTAGGTCACGATTACACAAAGTGAACATAAGCAGTTGCTCACAAGGGTTTGCGGGCCACGAAAAGGTGGGCGTCGCGTGCGGCCCACGATGTAGTCATACCTCGAGAGTGGTCTGAGGACTGTGATCTGTGCTGAAGCAAGGAACATGGAACAAAGCCAGTGCTTTCTGTTTTCTCAGATGGCACTGATACCTGAAGAGGTCGTTGGAGAATGTACCTTCAGGTTTCACATACAAAAGCCGTTCTGTAGCCATTCGTAGGTCCCACCCAATCACAGATTTAGACCCTCAATAATATTTTTTCTCACGTAAACTCATACACAAAATAACCTAGTTTCAACAGTTTCTATCGCTCTTGAGCGTCCACAACTCAATATAAATTTGACATTTTAAGCTCCACTTTAACGGAAGTTATGAAATAATGTTCGAAGGGCTATATAACGCATACCTTCTCAACTTTCAGTTTCCCATAAATATTTAGTTAAGTCTAGTTATAGTAGTATGGTTAGGAATTTAGAGGGTAAAGTCGGTCTTTTTATTGAGTTTAGCATATGTGAGCTCGTAATTTGCGCCAAAGAGATTCACTTTGTACAACTCACCTAAAAATCGTCCTTCAGTGTTAGTTTGCTGAAGATGAACTGTTACAACGAGTAACTGATTCAACCCAGGCGGAAACAGGAACCGTTCGAGTTCTCTTCTGTTTTTTTTTTTGCTGACAGGCAGAGTAACGATCATTATGTGCTGGTTCAAATTTAACACGCAGTGAAATAAGCTACAATACTCAGAAACACAACAGTTATTTACATAAGCTACATTTACAAAGCTCACTGAATAAATACTAACAAAGAGGCACTCATCGTTTGCTGGTCAAGACAACATCAAATGAGGCTTCACGACAGCACCGTGCTACAACACAGTAAAATCTTTTTTTTTTTTTTGAATCTAACGTGAGTGTGTAGATAAGACATTTTTCTTTTCAAGCCTGTGCTAACAAAATGTTACTAAATAGTTCAAGTATACTCATTTTTTATTCACAGTTCTTGGTTATCACTCTTTCCAAGAAGATATACGCCTTCAGTTTTCCAGTTGATCTTAAAACGTCATTTCAGTTTCCGCGCATGATGGGCGCAATTTTTGGCATTCTGTGTGACATTAATGCACAGTTTTCTATATCCAGTTTTAGTGCTTCGTATATTATTTAATGTGCTTGAGCTAGCAATTTCAGATTGACAAGTGTTCCAAAGCAGTGCATAGTCGTGGACAGCTCAAGAATGTTTGCTGGTAATCCGAGTCACCCCTACACGCCTTCTTACGGGTCGGGCCAGTTCGAGGCTGCTCTTTTTGAACAAGCCGTCCACTATGCTGCAACAACGGCTGTCTCACAACAACCATTCCGTCCTACTGTGCCCTCAACATATAGTCCCTCACCCAGCGGCAACAATAACGCGAGGACTACACATGGTGCGAATTGTAGATGGTATTTATATCACATTCGAAGGAGTGCTTCCTTTATACGAAGCACTGCCGTGAACCAATCACGATATGCATAAGGTTTAGAGATCCTCTAAATTGGATACTTTTTAGATACAACAACTTCTTCTCATTTTGATGAAGGTTGTCTACTGGATGATGATGAGGACAGCAGCATCCTCAGCAATTTGCCAAGCTCGTGTCACGATTTTGAGCTCAAGGTTTTGCCATGATTTTATACTGTTTCTTCGTTGTGGGCTTCTTTGCACCATGCCTTGTACCTTATTTTTCTGCGGGTTTTCTTGAAACCTCTTGATTGTTCCAGGAATTACACATTCGCCTTGAACGAAATCACTCCAGTCCATTAATTGGAGGTCATGGCTCTCCAGCCGTTTCAAGTCGTATATCAAGTAACTGTCCTTCCACTGAGCCGCCTACTGATCCTGCGGAGCCGGAGGATCTTGAGGTTGTTCCTGTATTTTCAAACTTTTCAAGTCTTGGTTCTCTTCAACGTCTTTCGTTTAACTTCTGTCTGGTTTTAAGATCATAAGTTTTGATTTAGAACACTTTCCGAATTCTTCTCCTAAGCCGCTGCTTTTATATTCTTCCAATTTCTATAATTCGCAATCGCTTGTTCTTGTCTGAGCTTCGTAGAATCACCACAAATCACTATAGACTAAAACTCATCTGTTTGTGTGTTTGTTGGTAATCGCTTATATCTAACGATCCAACCGAGAAACACACATGAAACCTATATCATTCGGATCAAAATTGTGCCCCGCAGTGCAACGTCAGGGTCTTTTGGCGTTTTTCCAGAAATCGGTTTTATCGATTTTTGGCCCCCTATCCCCATCACTACAGAGTAAAATTTGCGCGATTGCCATGATTTTTTTTTGCACTGCGGGGCACAATTCTGATCCGAATGGTATAGGTTTCATGTGCAAATGTCTATGAATCGTATCACAGAAGAAAAGCGGAAGTTGCTATCAGTGGTTAAATTCTCAGGTTCCTGTCTGTGATCAATCGAGCGTTTTCAAAGGGGTTAAATGCGGAATTGAAGTTTATATGCGAAAGCGATCATCAGCACGCAATTTGATCATGCCCCTACAAGTGCTCCGACTCGCCTTTGGCGAGTCTCGCAACGCTCGGCTTCATCTTCTTTTGTTGAAAACTAAGGGTACGTCAGTACACGTCAGTACCGAAGTCTCGCGAAGCGGGCAAGTGCGAGACTCGCCGGGGGCGAGTCGGAGCACTTGTGATCTATATGGGCTACGACATCCAAAGTTCTGCGAATTCTCCTTCTGATAGACTTTATCTTCAAACCCATGCTGAAGTAATTCAAATACCCTCATACTGTGACGCTCTGAAGACTGGCTCGAAGGAAAGGCTAGGCTAGAAAAAAAATTGGTGTCGAGGTGCCAATCTCTGCGGGTAGAGCGTTTATGGAGCACTTTCTCTACTGTGACCCTAGAAATCTCGAAATTTTTGCTATTATTGTTCTATGTAATTCACGCGTTTTGTGACTCTGTGCGTGTGTATTCTTGTGGTCACCACTAACCAAACGTCAGCTAAGGCAGACAACCGGAGACGGCGCCACGCCGCTGCCGTGCAACACCGCCGCGAGTCTGCTGCGTGGCGCCGGATCATCGATCGGTGTCTTCGTTCAGGCCGCGTTTTTGGCTTTTCTGTTCATTTCAGCCAGGATTTTCACGTTTGCCACCCAATTCTTTGAGTTCGTTGTAGCAGACGCTACGTTAACTAAGTGCCCGCACCTCCATTCATAGGGGCCCATAAAATAGCACATTGCGGAAAAGAGCCTAAAAAAGGATTGAACAACCTGAAACAGATCAGGATAAGATCGGATAAGAGGATCCGGAAATCTCTACTCGACTGCATTGGGGAAATACTCAAAAAAGGGTGGTAAACGTGAAAATCCTGGCTGAAATGAACAAAAAAGCCGAAACCGCGGCCTGAAAGAAGAAACCGATCGACAAACCGGCGTCACGCAGCAGCCTCGCGGCGGTGTTGCACGGCAGCGGCGTGGCGCCGTCTCCGGTTGTCTACCTTAGCTGATGTTTGGATCGCGGTGACCACGACAATAACTCTTACGAGGTAGTAAGGGAAAGTGAGAGAGCGGAGCCATTGTAGGAACAAGAAAGGCATGTTTTTACGTGAATGGTCGTGGGAGACAACTGGGACAGGATGGAAACTGTGCTTGCCTATAATAACCGCACTGTTAGAGAGGAATTGTAATGTCTTCAGTTTTGTAATGTTGACAAAGAAGAGGGAATGGTTTCAAACGTTGGTGTTTAAGGGTCACTGGGGTCACGATCGAGGTTGGATACCATGGATTGGATAAATCGGGTTGTAGGCTCCGAGACACGAGTAGGATACTATGATAGGTATTTATTTTCAACTGAGTCGAGTGGAATACTATGATAGGTATTTATTTTCAACTAATTCTGTGGAAGCCTAAAAAAGAGAGATCAAGGTACGAGTCCAGCAGCTTGAGTGTTGGCGAGATCATGCGTGCCAAAACAGTAGACATGTGCGAAATCTAATACGGAATCACTCATTAGAGGCCTTGGAATATGCCCATGCGAAAACAGCAGGAACTTGTATGACAACCTAATAATTCAAGAAGAAGGATGGAGCTACGTAGGAAATGTTATAATATCAATGCGGTGAACCGCTACAGTCATAAACACTATATTCTTACGCATTCACAGTCTGTGTCGAGTTAACTGGCGGACGGTGTGTGCGACTCCATCGCTTTGTGGCTCGAGAAGCGTGGTGGAATCCGAACGTAGGATCTGGTAAACGCATGGGAAAAGGGAGTGGGGGGGGGGGCACTCATGTTTAGGCGTGCAGTTAGCCTACGCCTTATGTCTAGAGTTGAAACTATGCCTAACACTCCTTAACTCGTCTTCGTATTACATACTTATTTCCCACAAACTTCCACTCTTTTACAGGGCATTACTCGAAACGTCGTACAAGTTCTCACGACACCAAATTGAGCTGGCCATAGGTTTGTAAACTGGTTCTGTGCCCGGAGCTTTTGCTCGTGTTCAGTAGGAGGGAGTGGCAGGGCACTGCACCTAGAAGGATCCGCTGTTCTTTCTCGCTGCACTCTTCGCATTGTAAGTTCCTCCTCCTGGGATGGTGTAGAAGCACTTTCAAACAAGGTTGAGGTGCATTGACAGGCTAGGGCTTAGACTTTCTGGGTGGAACCTAAGACTACTTATGGAGTGATGTTCCCAACTCCCTTTTCCTCAAAGCATGCTCCTTATGAGTATCGAGATGGGCCGCCGCGCCCACCATCCGTCATTTAATTTGCCCCTGACTCAGGTTCCTGATCCTCTCAATGCTACCCAACTATAATTTTGAAGAAGAACCAAAAAGTATTCTCGATGAGCTCGCATTCAGACCCAACCACAAAAAAACAGGAGGCTATTCCCACAGTTAATTCATGCTGGTCGGACTATTTTCCCTCTTCACCGAGTTTCAGCGATACGAAGCTGTGGCATCGTACGTTTTCCTAGACAAGACGTCTGGATTGGCTATGTGCCCGCCAGCTGCAGTAGTCCGCTGCTCTAAAAGAAGGAATTTGTTTGATTATTTGCTCATACCACTTGGGCATCTCACTTTCTTGTACCAACACCGTGTACTTTGGCGCGTTCTTCCTTTTCTCTAAATTCTCTTCAGTTTCCGTCTTCGGTAAAACTCGCTACGCATTATCGTTTTCTACGCTTGATATGTAACTCACTGAGGACCGCTTGGCTCACCTGTGGGCCGCGCTTTTTTTTTTGGTCGTGTGGGACCGCGCTGCTCAGTGGTGATCCGCACTCTCCTCATCAGCTGCCGGACCTCATTTTCGTGCAATTTTGATGCACTCTCATACGTGTAGTACTTTTAAACATTGTTTTACAAACTGTGTTTCAGACATACTACTTTTTCGTTGTAACATAAAGCAAGTGAAGGGTGGAGTTTTCGAAAACGAGGTAAAATGAGTCGCATCTGCTGTGTAGTGAAAGAGAGCAATCCACCTAAAATCAAACTTTTTACACAAGAGCGCTCCGCTGTATCTTGCATTCCTTGCTGCGTTGTGATGGAGACACATCAAAGTCTATCCTCTTGATACATTCTTATAGCCCTCAGATCCTCGTGAACAGATTTCTTGCAGCCTTAGTGTAAGGAAGCTAATGCTCTCCTCTTCCATCCAGTGAGAATAGAAATCTTCCAAAACTAGAGCTCGAAGCCGTCCTTTGGAACTACCTATTTCGGTTTTAGTAGTGGTGTCGAATTAGTGTGAAACCACGCGGCTGCCCTGCTTTCAAAGGAGCGTTGGTCCCACGCGCCAGACACGCGGAAACTCGTGCGGTCATCAATGTATTAAAAATATGCGCGCGCATCCGACGGGAAAAAAATAAGTAGGCAGTTTCTTCGTAATGAGCGGATCAGATGATGCATCACATCATCCCTAATGATATTACCCGCGTTACATTTTTCGCGAATTCATATCTTCCCAGCTATCCCAGTTTTTCGGCAAATGGTATGCGCACAATGTTCTGTAATCTTAGAAAATGTAAGAGTTAATTAGATCGCCCAGTTGTACTACATTCCGCACCTTCGTATCGTTTTCGATGTCTTAATACGTCATGGAGCTAGGCGGATTCCTGTTCCGCCAGAAATTTATAAACGGTCGTTTCCTGACTCCTTCATCGAGTATTTAACTGAAAATTTTAGGAATTGTTCAGATCTCATCACCGTGAGAAGGAGAAAAAAGGAACTTTTTTCCGTTGTGGGTACGTGTCAGTAGTAATACTCGCTGTTTCAGGTGCAATTTATCAATGAATGTTTCGAGGAACAGCAGCGGCAGAATCAGATGTATCAAAGCGGTGACCTGAAGACACTCTTCTATCATGGAAGCTCTGAGATCGATTCTTCAAAGGTCAAAATCTGCATAAAATTATTGGGTGTCAAAAATTGTGCTGCTTGTTCAATCGATGTCATAGTTCGATCTTACTATCTTTGGTTCACAGGCGTAGTTCGGCTACACTAGCTTGGCACTTGTACAGTTTATGTTCTGATTTGTGAAGCAATCTTCATTCATAACGAATTGTTTTCTGATGATAACGCTTCGCTTTTTTACTGCTCACTTCCAGGCTGCGAACCGGTCAGGTACAGACAAGAGTGGCCAGTCTTCACTGGAGCGCCCTGAACGGCTTCCTTACGCAAAAAAGCTCAGTTCACAAGACACGTCATTGAGTAGCACCTCCTATTACGATTTTCGTCCTGTCACACCTCCCACCTTCTCTAACCTCAACGAAAACTTCGAACCTTGTGGGTTGCAGTCTCTGTGCATTGGTTTTTTGGGCTTCGTACCAGTTTTAATTGTTCATCTGCTTTCAGTGCTTACGCCAAAGTCGGAGGCGTTGATCAAGAAACGAGCTAAGAGGGAACCAAAAGCATCATCGAGCCGTCGGAGAGTATCCGAGCCTCTGGCACAAAAACCTCCATTGTTTTGGAACGGTGAGAACTTTTTCGAAAATGGCGAGTAAAGAATTTCCAACATTCTAGTTGCACAGCTCTTCTAAACACGGACTTCCACTCCATTTTTCATGCTTGAGAGAAAAACGAAAAGGCAGTTCTTTTAAGATGAGCGATGGTCGCTGGTAAACACGAAAGTTGGTACAAAGATGCCGAGCGATGATGGTTAATGGGCTGGAGTTTCTGTTTTGCACGGGTGTTTCTCCAATAATGCGAAGTTCATAGCACGTCTGAGGTCCATGGGTCACGCAGTGACACTGCCGACAACACCCAAAGCCAAAACTTTCGAGACCTGTTCCAATATTAAAAAAAAATACTAAACGAACTATGTACACGGTATGGCGACGGTTGCCTGCCCCTATTATTACGGGTGTTGCGGTTGCTGAAGCGAAGGCGTCAGGTGAGGGAGTGATCTCACGGTGAATCTAGTAGCTTTTGCAATGTATGGTACACACTACGTGGCGTTTTTCCTTGCTAGGTACGTATACACGACAGTAGGTAAGGATCTCTGTAATTTGTTATTTTTCTGGCATTTCTGCGGTATATTACGCTCCAGTTAAAAACTACAACTCACCTACTCCTAGGGTTTGGTAGAACCTGAACCGATGGCATTGGGGGTAAAACGGCACATCTGAGGGTGAAAAAAGACGTTCCGGGAAAGATCGTACAGTTAGGCGGCAGTGGTTCAGCATCAGTTGAAACTGATACTCTCGAAAGCAAATAATTACGGACCGCATTATTTTATCTGTCAGTATGTTCGTTTAAAGGCTGCACCAGCCGAAATCCTCGACTAGGAGCTGAGGTGTGGGTGGTAAAATAGAGAGTGAGCACATGTGAGAAGAACACAATGAATGATGACCTACCTGCAGAGAAACAAGAATCGCTGTCGCGGCCACTCTGGCCTTTCAACGGCACGACGCGCCAGTTAAAGGCAGGGGACCACCTCGTTTCGTATGTTGGAGATAGCAACATATCCTGGATCTTCTCGTCATAACAATCCCAGTAAGGTACACCGACAACCCCAAAAGCGACGAAAGCCCCGTTTTCGAAGGGGTCGAAACGGCTAAAATTTGGAGCCGGGAGGTGGATCGCTCCAAGCTGTGCTGGCTGCCCGCCACGGCTGCAACGTTGGCAAACGAGTCTTGGCGTGTCCGATCGATAAGATCAACGACTCTACACGTCAAATCGGGTCAGCAAACTGTTACAGATCCTGTCTTGGAAAACGGATTTAAAGACAATTTTGAGAAAATCTGTGGATACCGCTGGGATCAGCGTGCCGAGTAGATGCTGAATCTGCTATTACCTCAACCACAAAAATGAGGCGGGCCTCTACCTTTAACGCTATCGCCGTGGGTGGTCTGGTGCAATGAATGCGTGCAATACGTACCATTCGCAGGCTTTCGTGGCGGGACGCACGCACACCCCACAGCGGAACACTCGTCCGCGTATTCGACACATGGTAAAGAGCGGCATCATTTCTTGCATTTCTCGCTTCTTTCACGCAGTTTTATCCCTGCCTATGAGTTTACCGTCCCCGAAAACCCCTAAATCCGGGAAAATTTCCAACTCAAGGACTTTCGGGGGTGTTACCTTTAAGGCCACATTCCTTGCGCATTCCCACTCGAAACAAATCTGATCTTAAGAAAAAAGGAATGATCTGCTCCGCCCATCCCGTGTAGTGCAGTTAGATATCAGTCAGTACGTTAGTTGGGAAATAATCTGTGCATAAGCATCTCACACGCTGTAAGACGGATCATACTTTCATCTCTAGCAGGCACATTCTCAGCGTTTGTCGGACACACGCCACCCGACCGTGACAGCACAAAGAACACCCAATAATTTCTGTTTCCCTGATAAGCACAATTCATACCTACTCATCGGGAGAGCTCAACGGTGAAGATGAACATCCTGTGCACACTAATAAGCTTCTTGTTCTGGTGTTCAAGAAGATACAATAAGCCGATGCTCCGCCCTCGGACCTCCACAAACAATCTTCAGAAATTCCATGAGATGAAGGAAAGGCAAGAATGTGCTACAGACACTAAACAATGTGATCAGGAAACGCCAACATTTCCTCAATAAAGCATCGTTCACGGTTGTGAACCCGTCTATTTTTGAGCACCTTTTGTCCGGCTGTGGTCTTTCTTTTCGAGAGCGATGACTTGTTCTCCAGAGCTAACGATGACATTCAGCGTTGTTGATGAGCGATAGTGTCCAACTTCGCAAAACATCTGGATGTTAGTTACATGTCAAAATCCATCTGGTGCAACAAGGCGGATTGGTTCTCACAGCTAACATCTAATTGTAAATTCCTGGACTTGGATGCCTAGCTGGTGGTTCTGCTCCACAGCAGCCACACACTGGAACTACTTGAGTGATTCAAGCTCTAGATGGTAGTATCGCGACTTTCTTCCTCTAAACAATGTGGTTTCGCTCAAATCAAGATGAGTCGAGCGGGAGCTGTCGATCACTCATTACTCGTGGCATCCTTTCTGACTTGTATGGCCGAGAAAAAACTGTGAGCGAGAACAAGCAAAAAAACAACTTGAAGACGAGATTTTGGATCGACAACTCGTCAGCATGAAAGGATGAAAACAAGTTGTCGACAAGCTTTTAGCGAGCGTATTTTAGATGTGACTAGAAAATAGCCCATCAAATGGAAGCTTCGGCTCCATTCTTCGAATAGACATCCATTATTTGATCCTAGGTGGTCAGTAGAGCGCTAAAATGGCTGTGACTTCCTGGCTTGGTTCTTCCTTAGGAGGTTCGAAAAGACAGAGGCCTGACACCGTGCGCAAATGCTAAATGTATCTCACAAAAGCGGTTTTGTTCTTGCTACCTGTGACAGATTGAGATTAGCTGTTGTGGCATAAGAGAAAAAATCAAAGCAAACCAGAAAAAAAAAGGAAAAATACAGTAACGATGAGCGAAACAGCATTATCACGAACTCAAGCCGAATGAGAAGCAAGAACGTATCATGACACTTTTCACACCTTCCTCAGTGAGGAGAGAGAGAATCGAAGAGAAGCAGAAGAAACGGAATAAAAGCTCATTCGATTCAGTGAAACGGCATGGACCCCACAAGACCCGCGCATTCCTTTTGCGTTCTTGAATTCGGTAGTAAAGACCCAGTAGTGATTCGCAATATACCAAAAGTCACCTCGAAGATCCATTGTCCTAAGATCAATGCTGTAGTGTACATTTTGGTAAAGCAGGCGGCCTGTGCAGGGTCTCCTGCGTGAAATTCTATCACGGCTTTATTTTACGCGGACGCTCCTCTCTTAACCTTGTTGGAGGTATGCGCAATTTTTCGCAATTTTTCGTTGTCAATCTGGCTATTTCCTCTTGAAGCTGATGATGTTCCTCATACCATAGGTGGAATACCCTAAGAATGAGTCTCACCCAACCTTCACTTTTTTGGCCAACCCTAGGTGGAATCAGAATCGACCCGAGAAAAAATGAATTTTTTTGAGTTTTCAACATTTATTTTCAGAAATATCCGGGACCCGACTGCGAAACTCTAATGTGAGAACAAGTAAGCACAATGTAGTGACTTTAAAAGAAAATTCATTTCATGCATAGATTGCATATTGTTATCAGAACTGCGTGCCAAATTTCTGAAAAAATGCAGACGCGCAGAAGTAGGGCCCGCGCCGCGCCCCGTCTTGGGAGCAAAAGTGAACCTTTTTCAAATGTCAGGTTGCTAGAGAATAGAGGAAGATTTGCTCTTTCCAAAGATATCCAAACCTCCTTAATTGCTTTTGAACGCACGTCGAAATTTTTGGACCAAATTGGGCTATTTTCGAACTTTGAGTGGATTTTTCAGGATTCGTTGAAANTAGATTGCATATTGTTATCAGAACTGCGTGCCAAATTTCTGAAAAAATGCAGACGCGCAGAAGTAGGGCCCGCGCCGCGCCCCGTCTTGGGAGCAAAAGTGAACCTTTTTCAAATGTCAGGTTGCTAGAGAATAGAGGAAGATTTGCTCTTTCCAAAGATATCCAAACCTCCTTAATTGCTTTTGAACGCACGTCGAAATTTTTGGACCAAATTGGGCTATTTTCGAACTTTGAGTGGATTTTTCAGGATTCGTTGAAATCCTTTTCC
>JARK01001352.1:2867-23272 GCA_000688135.1 Ancylostoma ceylanicum | reverse complement strand
GGGGGGGGGGGGGGGGGTGAGTATAGTTTGGCGCTAAAGTCAAACTGTTATATGTTAACTGGTGAGGGAAGGTAGTACTGCGATATACTTAGTTTTTTTTTTCTTGCGTAACTATTTCTGGTTTCTTGTTAGGTAGTTCAGATGTGAGGCGCGTCACCGACAACGCTCCGCGCCGAGGTCAATCGATCATTGATGAACGCGGAATTTGAAAGTTTAAGAATCGCGGAATTTTTAGAATGCTCTAGATTCCGTGAACGAAGAACAACAGATGCAGTAAAGCGGTTGCAAATGATAGAAACGCTCATATACTGAAAAAAAGAAAGTGAAAAATACATGTTAATGTTTTTTAGTTGGATAAACACCACTAGGTGAAAGAATAATGAATGGAAATTAAATGGAGAGGGATGTGAAGGAACTCACCAAGTCAGCTGTCGTAGTTGAATGAAATATTAGTGAAGGATACGTAGTTCGGTCCTGAAACAACTGGAGTTTATAGGGTGGAAGTGCAAAGTCGGTGAGCTCCTCACAGAATTATAAAGGGTGCCTTGTTATCGGATCGGTTTTCATAAGGAATTCTGTAGACTTTGTTAAGGAAATTATTTGGCTAGAGGGGATTATTTGACAATCTGATCATGAAAATTGTGCTCAATTTGTACCGTAGCCTGTTTTTGTGGGGATGCAGTCAGAAAAATGCCGAAGAATCAAACAAAATGCCAGTTTTGGTAAAGAAATGGCAGACATTAGCTAGAGCATACTAACAAGGGAAGGATAGTTTATCAGTATCGCCTTTCGTAGCGAGATGTACATTGCGTTACGCAGCTGGCGACGCTGGTTTCAAATCTGTTTTCATCTGCTCCTAAATTCATCTCTATGAGGAGTTATACCCGTTTTTCCGTGTCAGGAACGCTCACGTAAGACGCACAAAGTAGATGCGCCAGGTGAGTCATGGCGCAGGGGTAAGTTTCTCGCTCTTTATAATCAACATCGCGATTTAAGTTCCCCTCACAGCCTACTGTTTGCACTTTTCTTCCACCTACTGTTTTGTTTTTCTGAAAACTTATTCTATGCAGTTTTACAAGGGTTTCCATCTACAGATTGATCTTTTATTCGCTGTTCATACTGTGAGAAGCTATTTTGTTTTTAGCATTTCACATTATTCTATCGTAGATACGCGTAAACGTTTGAAATTTAATTTTCGTGCGCTTGTTCAAATCAGCAGTGTCACTGTTTCCAAAGTCGGTGTAGTGAGAATCGTTCCAGATGTTTCCAAACTTCCAAAAGATCACTTTGTAGGTGGAAGACCTCGTAAAACTGCATAGAATGGATTTTCAGACGAAAACAGTAGATGAAAGGAAAATGCAAAACAGCAGGCTGTGAGGTAGACTGGACTCGCGATGTTGATTGTGAAGGGCGATGAACTTACTATTACGCCACAACTCACCTGACGCACTGGCCCTTGGGCGCCGTACGTAAGCGTTCCTGACATGAAAAAACGGGTATAACTCCTTACAGAGACAAATTTACGAGCAGATGAAAACAGATTTGAAATCAGCGTCGTCAGCTGCGGCAATGTGTATCTCGTTACGAGAGGCGATACTGATGAGGGATCCTTCCCTTGTTAGATAACTGTAGCTACGACACAAAATGGATGTGATATCATGTTCGTTACTTTAAGTAACTCTCCAACGGAACAAGGAAGAAATCTATGGGATTCTAGCGTATGAAAACGGAACTGTGTCTCATCAGCATTACTTCGCTCTCCATTACAATATCCTTGCCTAAATTGATATTCATCTCTGTTTGTTACTGTAATAGCTCCTCAAGAACGGAACTATTCTATAAAGCGAGTACGATTTCTGTGGTTAGGTTGTCAAATAACCTCGACAAAATTCAGGCGATAATTTCTTGCGAAAACCAATCCGATGACAAGACCGCAATTTATGAGTCCCTAGTCCCTTCCCATTTATTCTCATATACGCATCTGTTCACTATTCTTTCATTCATCGGTATTTATTCGCTTGAATAGATTTAACACTGTTATTTCTCCACTTTCTTCTTTTCAATCTGTATATATAAAAGTGAAAGTTTGTGTGTGTATGTATGTATGTATGTATGTATGTAATGAATAGAAATCGCGGAGAGTGAACCGATCTGGACCAAATTTTGTATGCGAGGTTATAGGCTACTTTACGACGGGAAGTATTGATTGATTTATCGATTATATCGATTTTATTGATTTTTCGCTGTTTTTCCTCAGAAACCGGCGAGGACATGCCTACTAGCGTTTCTTGATACGCTGAACACGAATATGACAACCGTTTTGCACCAAATTATTGATTTATTGATTTTATCGATTTTTCCTCTTTCGTTCGGGAACAGGCAAGGACGTGTCTACTAGGGTTCTCCAATGCGCTGAGTACGAATATGACAACCATTTTGGGCGCGGGTGTCGATTTATTGATTTTATCGATTTTTTCCACTTTGGCTCGGGGACGGGCAAGGACGTGTCTACTAGGGTTCTCCAGCGTGCAGAGTACGAATATGACAACCATTTTGGGCGCGGTCATCGATTTATTGATTCTATTTTCCACCTACGCTCGGGGACGGGTGAGAATATGTCAGGTGGGGTTCTCCAATATGTCTAACACGAATATGACAACTATTTTGCAAGAAAGTATCGATCAATTAGTTCTAACGGCATTTTCACGTTCGAACAGGAAAAAAGGTTGACGAGACTATTTGACACGGAGATCACCGAAATGATGAGCACTGCAAGTGGATGAATTTGTATCCTTATTAACCGCATCAGCGTGAAAAGCTCGGGGTAGTAAAACTCCCGAGCGGAGCCGGGTATGCCGTCTAGTGTATGTATATTTACATCCTTCGTGACTACATGCCGGTTTTGTTTCGTCCCTGAAGTAAAATAAAACCTTTGCGTTCACCATGACGGGGTTCACATCATGTCGGGCTATCTCCCCTTCACTTTAGTGAAGGGATCCGAGCCTTGGCTCACACTATCACGCCTATGTATTTATGTTTCAGTAGTTTTCTACAATATGTGCATCACTACCTAGATCATTTGTGATTTGTTTCAAGCGCGGTGGGCCAAAGTTCTGCTCAGTTATGATATTTCTTTGCTTTTCATTCAGATTTAGCGTGCTCAAAAAAGAAATAATGTGACATTGTGGTATCACAGATATAGTAATTGCGTTCTTCTATAGGTCAAGCAGAGCAATCATCTTCTGATCTCTCATTTAGTAAATGTGTATATCCTCTTCTGTTAACCATTTTCTCCTTCACCACATTATTTTTTCCTTTATTGTATTTGTTTTTCGCTTCAGCTCGAGATGCCCTTGTCTTGCACAAACACCAATGGCTACGTCTTCGACCACTTTCCAAATCTCCGGCGCATGTACAAGAAAAAGCCAAGGAGATTCAGATGCAGCTGAGACCTACCAGGTATCATCCTAGACGGTTTTTTTAGGACGCGATCGCGGAGAGTCTTTATAGGGTCCGCCCGAAAACTAATGCCGTTGTTGCTCGTCGCATGGTGGAAAGTACTCTTGGTTTACGTTCTACTGTTTCTAAGGAGCAACGTGAGGCTGAAAGGAAGCAACTATCCGATGCCAGAGGTATATCTTGAGGATGTACCTAGAGATAAAGAAGAGTTTCGTGAGAGTTGAGTACTCCTGAGACCGCATACATCATCGAGACTACTCAAAATAAGCGTGTTAACACCACGCAAATTTACCATTTGTTTACACGGGCGTCAACACGTTTACTCTGGATAATCTCGATGATGTGTAAAGGCCCTGGAGAAGTAATGATTAAATACTCTACAGTACGATGATAAGCTTCCCTCTACCTGCTTAGAATTTGTGATGGAAAAACTAATGTAGCTGATTGTCTTAAAAGTCCCCATTATTTGTTTCTTGAACCACACGTGACTCAATACCGAGTTCCCACTAGCAACAGTGATACATACTACTGACGAGTCATCTTTGGAAACTGTTAACTCATCTGTTTGTGTTGGGTCAGTCAGATAGTCCTGCGACACGTTTTGATTCAGTTCTTAAAACTTTACTACGTTGGAATCCTCTAGAAAGTTCCATACCTGAGGTTGATGCAAAAGTAATGCGCATTTTCAATCCTTTATTCGCTGACCCCATGATTCGCTTCAGAATTAATGTTTCATGTTGCTCACCATCCTACTGTGGCTTGATGGTACCAGCGGTAGGGGGAAGGCGACCGATTCTTTCAACTCCCACTTACACGAATTTTAGAGGAGAAGAAATTCCCGGTGATTTAGTGTAGGCTGATGTTGTAAATGATTAGAGAAAAATAATTTTAACAAATATTAGGTTGGTGCAAACGTTTGGTCGTTTTTTTTTTCAAAACTACAATTCTCCTTAGATGTTGTGTAGTAACTATACATATATGGTAATGGAGTTGTAGAGCAAATCCTTTTTTTTCTCGCTGTAGGTTTCATCGCTGTTCAATGCACTTTGAAGGCAGGAAATACTTGAAAAATCACAGCGGACAGCGCATTTTTAATTTTCCGTTTTTCGCGTGATTTTTCAATAGGACCACGAGCGAATTGGTTCGAAACATTTTCCTCTCCTTTATTCTACAGACCACTATCAATTCCACTGTCAAGCTCTTGGTTGTTGGCTTACATTTCAGAGGAACATAGACAAGCCCCTTTGAAGCATTGACTTTTCTGGAATTCTAGCTGGACGACCGAATCCGTGCTTCTAACTCGAAGCACTACCCTAAACACTACCTGTAGCTGTTATTTGCTCCAAAAAGTTTGAGAATAGAAAACGCGTGAGACGCGTAAGGGCGCATTTTCTGCGCTGCCAAAATAATCCAAAATTTGCTTCAGGACCTGCCTCAAATTTCGATAACTTTGCTGCCAAACTGTTCACCATCCATCACATTCCTGAGGAATTTTGCGGGAAAGGTGCCACCTTCTCCAGCCGCTGAAGCTCTCGCTACGCAAGAAAAAAAAACAGCCAAACATGCGGACTCAAAAATGGCAGTCTCCGATTTTCGCGCTTCACAGCTTTTCGTGTTCTACAGGGCATCCGAGACGTGCCCATAAAATAAGTAGTGGTCTCTACTATTCTTAGAAATCATACCGCTTGTCAAGGTTGTAGTTCTTTAAACTTGGGGGAAAATCAAGCCGACGTAGAAAGAACGGCAAAACTTCTGCACCGACCTATTATATAAGAAGTGTTGCAGATTATGTAATAAGTGCTGCAGAACTTTCTGGCTAACCCAATGCAGTATCATAAATATAGATGCTCATTTTGCGGTCGCTGTGTGAACAGAGAACACTCCCGTTTCGCCATCGTGATGGAGGAGGGACCTTTGGTATTCTGGCTCGACGCATAAACCTTCCCGCTTCACCAGAACACAATGCTTGAAGAACTGAGATGAGAAGTACAGTGCGTATCATAAATAAAGACGCAACCCCAAAATGACAATATCTCAGCTTTAAGCTGACTTTTCCGAGAAGCTCTTGTGACCATTCAATTCAGCGTCTAAGAAAGCCGTAGTTCACAGAATTTCACTCACAAGCGTTGCGGAAAAGGTTATAATAGGGAAATCGCCCTGTCTTGGACCATATCATGATTATAGACGCACCTTCAATGAAATTCATGAATACCACTTTCCTTCAAGGAACATTCCTGTCTTAATATTGTATATAGAAGTGTCAAGCGCCCACTATATGTCCACTAAATGCTAGTTCGATCCCACCTCCATACAGCTGAACAGCTCCAGATATTCAATGTGCATGCTGCTGATTTCAGCAGCCGTGGGAACACCGACCAATTTTGCCGTTTTTCAAGCGCAGTTGGTAAATTTGGAGTGGCTAGATTCTGACTCAAAATGCTGGGAACGGGCATGTGGCAGGACAAGCAGGTAGTTCCTGCCGAATGGCGTTGGAAAACGTTCATGACTTTATGAAATTTTGGGGAAAATTGAATCAGTGTGTCAAATTTCATTCAGAAAGTCATGGTCAGGGGTGAAAGTAAATGCAGTGGCAGGGTAGTGCTCATCATCTTGTGGCACATTCTTTATGCTAGTCCCAGTAAGCCATCCGTCCCTTCCTAAAGCGATTGGTCCGCTGTCCACGCTAAAATCCCATTAAAAGTGTGATACAAAGAGCACAGCTGAACCTGTCTTTATTTGATCCAGATATTCATGGTCTTCTGAAAATTCACCAACCGTGCTTCAAAAACAGTGAAAATGGTAGGTTATGGAAGTGGGTTAGGAATGGCACTGAGTGGCCAAGGAGTGGGTGCTTGACACTTTCACTACTAAGACGGGAATTTTCCACCAGAGAAAGGGGTATTTATAAAATTTATTGAAGGTGCGTCTATAATCATGATATGGTCCAAGAGAGGGCGATTTCCCGATTATAACCTTTTCCGCAACGCTTGTGAGTGAAATTCTGTGAACTACGGCTTTCTTAGACGCTGAATTGAATGGTCACAAGAGCTTCCCTCAAAAGTCAACCTAAAACTGAGATATCATCATTTTGGGGTTGCGTCTTTATTTATGATACGCACTGTACTTCTCATCTCGGTTCTTCAAGCATTTTGTTCTGGTGAAGCGGGAAGGTTCATGCGTCGAGCCAGAATACCAAAGGTCCCTCCCCCATCTCGATGGCGAAACGGGAGTGTTCTCTGTTCACACAGCGACCGCAAAATGAGGAGCATTTGCTACTCGCCATGAACCTTTCCTGCTCCTTCGCAGTTCCTACTGTGATCGATACAGACAAACTACACTACACTGCCAGCATAAATAGCGCCTGAAGAGTTGTTCCCAACATATAAGGAACTCCAAGCGGCCAGGTGGGTATGGACCACTGGCGCGGCGCGGTGAGGCACTCTTCCTGCTGTACTCCCTGACTACTAATGCTTTGATGGTGCTCTCTGATACTCACTGCCTGAAGCTGCCGCGCCGCCGCACTGACCCGTGTCCACCTGGCGTCTTGGAGTTCCCTTTAGCTGCCCTTAGTTCTTATACAGACCTTTTTCAGCCGCCAAAAAGAACTCCGTCCGTTGGGATGATTAGGACGTTTTCCTGCACATTGGGTGGAGATACGTGTGTTTGCAAATGTTCCTTTATTTGATATAGAACACTGCAAAATCCAAAAAAAAAATTAAAAGAGGAAATGTTGAGAAAAATTGTGTTAAGATTAAGTTACGAGCCAGTCATCTCTGAAGTTTAAAAGTAGAAGAGACTCCTTTTCGACTTCTTTTTTTTGAAAAGGCTCGATTAGTACCAACATCTTCTTACATTAATTGTCATATGGCTTCTGTTGTTGTTGTTCATAGTAGCAAGCCCTCCTGCTCATCACACTAGCTCAAAGTTTTCGACAATATTTATTTTACGAATTTCACTGTTATATTGTTTATCCAGCAAGAGATTGTATCTGTCTATGAGGTAATACCATTAACTAATAGCAGTTTTTGCCTATTTCTCCATCTGACATTTTTCGATCTTTATTCGCACTTACGTTGCTTATCCACCACTGCGGCCGGCTGATGACAAGTCTTTCTCTCACGGATTCCAGCTGGCCGCGTTCTATAGGCGGCCTCCTCGTGCTGAGCCGTCGAGGCTCGCGCTAACCTCTTTAAAGAGGGTGTGTCCCTCAGTTGACGTGGTTGTCTTTCACCTACTTTTACTTAACAGTTTAGTTTGTGATGACAGCATTATGTCACTGTATCACTATTATGTGTTTCAGTAAAGAAAAAAAAAAACGTTACAATATTTGTATTTTCGAATTCCCTTCTAGTTCTGCAGTTGTTTGCCTTTTTCGGACTGTTGTTCATCCGTGTTCCACTCTTCTCCCCTTATTGTTGTATCCTGTATTGAGCGTAACTGACGTTCTCTATTCCTTTTAGCAGATTTTCTCATTCCTACAGTGTCCCTTTTCTATCTCTCATCGTTGTTAAGAAATTGTATTGTGTGAGGAATGGTACCCTTGGAAATATCATTGTCTTAGTATGAGTTTCCATTAAATGTTGAACGAGGATATGTTTCTTGCTGTCGGTAATGAATTTAGACAATTGAAACGAGTGTTTCAACACGCTTTGGGCATGCCTTACGTTTGCCTGCTTCTCAGAACCTGGTAGTGTGCTGGCGTGGGCCCCCGCACGAGGTCTTCCTCGAGTCAAGACCAGAACGAGGCCTTCTTGAAAGCCCAGCATTTGACAAGCCCCCTTTGAATACGCAAGAGGGAGAAACAACCTTAAAAAGCTGTAGAAAAGTTCAAAAAAAAAGTCATTGTAGCTCTACCGTTGATAGGTTCTGCAAATTTCCAAACGAGGTGGATTACCACGTTCGCGACCTTACGCATTTGGCATGGTGTGTCACGTGGGACACACGCGCTTTTGCACAAGTAGGACCCGTGCTCAACCGTTTGAGCACGTGGTCCCACGCGGTAGGAATTTTTCCTCTGCTGTATAGTACTTCGGAAATGCGCGAATTTGAGACGAACCAAAGCGCAAATATGCACGAGCTTGAAGCTAATTCGAGAAGTTCACCTGCATAAGAGGGAGTAAGTAAGTGAGTTAATCTTCATATAAATTGTTCTTTTACTTGTCAGTTTCAACCACGCATTAAAGAAGTACGAGAAGATGTCTGCTCTGTCCATCGCGTGTATAGATTGCTTGAACATTTGTTAGTATAAGACTTTGTAGGAGTTTGCTCATTAATATTGCTTCACAAAAATATAACTGTGAAAAGGGCGTGCTCGCCCGGTTGAGCACGCGGTCCCACGCGTCGCACCATGCGTGCTCAACCGGTTGAGCACATTGTCGCGAATGTGTTAAGCCAAAATCGAATTCACAATTAACGTCATAGTCAAGGAAATGTGGGGTCGATTCGTTCTGAGAGTGCGTATACCGTAGTAGTGGCGCTACTGGCATTGGAGCATAAGGTGCTGTACGTTCAACAGCTCATCCCTGATACATCCAACGTCAGTATGTTTTAGTGCTAGTTATCTTTCATTATTTGTTAAGAACTTGGAATGAACACTTGTCAGACTAAACAAGTGGAAGGTCGAGGGAAAGACGTTGGATTGAGAGGCAGCTGTGCGACCAGCCACACTGCACGCCTCAGTGCCACCTAACTTAGGCACTAGCGTCGGGCGAGCGACGTGCGAATACCGCCCGAGCGGCCACCGGAAAACCGGCCGGTTTTGGATGCGCTGCTCTGCCGGTCACTCGAATTCGCCCGCCGCTGAGCCGGCGCGAGTGCCTGAGTAAAGCATACGCGCTTTCAAAGCGAACCGAATGGTTTGAAAGCAAACCAAACCAATTAGAAACAAGAATTCAAAATTCCACAGGAAATAGCCCTAAGGAGAGTTTTGATGAGCTGTCGACTCCAAGAAGTCTTTTAGGGAGAACCAATCCTCCCTCTAAATGGGCTCCTTCGTTTTTAGGAAACCGTCTTCGTTTTTGGAAAAAGGTGTCAAAATTTCTAGGTTGAGGGGAAAAACGTGCTCCAATGCGATTGCACGCCCACGCCCACACGTGACGGTAGCATTTCTACCAGAACTTATGGCAGTCGTATATTTGTTTCATTGTTCTTCAACAGTAACTATGACGCATCTATGGAGGTGCCGGGTCTTTAGGCAGCATTTAGCTGCTGCTAGCCAGTGATGCTGCCTAGAAGTGTGGTGCCATGGACCGTACTACAACCTCGTGCAAAGTGTTTCTGAACATACTGTATTTCTCAGATTCACATGAAACTTTGCAAAAATGGGATAACTATACCTATGTGATGATTTTGACTTTGATTTGTCATTATATCCCACTGGCACTGGTGTATTGTATTGGGTTGGGCAGTAAGTTCGTGCGGTTTTTCAGGGACACTGGAACTACTGCTTTTCACGAACAACATAAATCACAACAAGTGAATTATATAGCCCACTTCCTCCGCTATTAATATCATCAGAGAAGAAGCAGCACCTCGGCTTCATTTCCATGAAATGCTTCATTGTTTGAAACGACCCAATTTGTGACTCTGAACTGCAACCTCTTAGTGGAAAACTAGAAATTGTCCGAGAAAATAACCAAGATGAGTAGTTAGGGACTGCTTCAGGCTTGCAGAGGTTGTATGAGTTAGTTTACCTTTCCTTCTAGCATGTCGGATACCGTTTTAGTGGAATTTACCCGTAGGCGGCACGCTCTCTCAATGTGAGAGGTCACCTCGTACTGAGCCCATCGAAGTTTTTTTTTCCGCGAACTGAATCAGTTCAACTTAGTTTTTGCTAGAATTTAACATTCTCAGTGGTTCTTTTTTTACATTTGGAGCAAAACCTGGCTCGTAAACGTCTGACTGTTCTTCAAACTCCATTCTTGGAAAGGTGACATCCTCTGGGCTAAAATTAACCTCTCTGAGGCGGGCATCCATTTTTTCGCCGTCTTTTCAACAGTTATGCCTTCTCTATACATATCTTCGATATGCCTTTTGAGTTGCATTCGATCGATGACAGAAGTCAAACAGTAGGAGCGATCGGAGGTTGCCGTACTAGTCGAAATAGTGCTTCACATTCCAGGCGTCAGAAAATGAGGTGCGGTTAGAATTAAGAAGATCGGTTTGAATATTTACAAAATGTAAATCAAGGGCTACAAAATGGTTACTGAAACGCAAATAAACAATGTCTGTTTCCCAGTAAGAAATAAAGTGAAAAAACCGCACGAACTCATTGCCCAACTCAATACATGTTCATGCTGGTACTAAGTCCCCCCAAATCTGTCCAACTCCTACTAAGTCTTGTTGGTCAATAACCACCTCGTGCTGCGCCCTGAGATCAAATAAGTTCTTCTAGTTGAGCTGCCAGGACTGCAAGGAAACGGAATTATAACAGAAAACAGGCCCGCTCCAGATCGGATGTGGCTCTGCCCCTTGCAGGCAAAGCCGGCGTAGCAATGTATCCGCCGGCGCTTTCGGGCGGCTGTGAAAGGAGTCCCAAAACCCATCTTGGCTACGTATCTGCAGGCGCTTTCGGAGGCTCTGTGGAAGAACTTCACAAGGCCATTGTGGAAGGGCGCAGGCCCTCCGGAACAATTAATGAGGTGCTCAGATCCTCCTATATATCTGATATAATTGTTCAGTGAAGATCCCTTAGGTTTCCAACAAAAACTCTCCTTTAATTTCAGATTGAATTCTGCAATCATCATTCTTCAATGACCATAATTCTTCAATGAAGACAGGAGAGTGACGACATCGAAGTCCAGCGATGCCTTGGATTTTAAGATATTTTTTTTCAGATTACATCCTGCAATCATAATCATGCAAAAAAGATACGGAGTTCCAATGAATCCCACGAAAGCGGAATCTTCTAAAACTTTGAATTTTCCATGGAAATCTGAAAGTGTTCCGTGAATAAATGTTTTACTGACCACGCCACATCCAAATGATAAAAAACGAAGTAGATATATAGCAATTATACAGAGATTCTCAGAAAACCTCCAACTTTCAACATCTCATTGTTGCGGTTGCGATCAGCCTGCAAAACTAGAGATCACAGCGCTACGACGCATTCGCAATCAGTGCTGCTACAGTTTATATGATTGATCATCTTATTCTCATTAGAAACAATCTCAGAAAGTTTTTCTGTTCCTGGAACCTCACGTATCTTCTCCCTAGCTTCCGGAAACTCAAAATCCTTTCTCTAGCTTCCGTAGGCATTATTGGCACTGAATTTTTTACATAACTGAACTATCTACTCATGAATGGGGCAATTCATCTATTTGTGTCGTAATGTGTTTCTAAAAAATCGCGTATCTCTTCTTGAGCTTTCGTAGATACATGTTAATGGTAATGATTTGTCTAATCAACTGGTTTGTCCACTCATAAGTTGCAAAATTCAGTTTTATGTGTCATCATGAAAGAAAATTTGAAGGCTATTGATACATGTTATTGGTTAGGATTTGTCCACTTAACCGGGTTGTCCACTCATAAGTCGCAAAATTCAATTTTATGTGCCATAATGGAAAGACAGAGACTGTTGCTCTAGCAAAATCTCTGAAGGATCCGTCCCTGAAAAATTGCGAATCTTTTCCTGAGCTTTTACAAATATCACAGCTACACTCTTGGATTATCATGGGAAGATTTGAAGGATTGACCTTGGGGAATTTCTGAAAATCCACCGTCAGATGCTACTCACAAGAATATGTTGTACGTCTATAGAAACACCAGGGTTCTACCTCAACTGAACGATTTGTTGTGTGTTCTCCCAGAGAATATGTGTACAAAATTTGGAATTTCTTGGGCGACAGATCACCAGCACTCACTCTATTCACTATTCACATTGTACCGTCAAAGAACGCACCCGTTTTTGCGGAGACAAGCATCAGAGCTCTACTCAACTGAAGGATTTCTTGTGCACCCTTTTTGAGCATGTATTAGGTTAAGGAATTATAAATGTCTGTTTGAGGAGCAAATAAAATTTTTTATTAGGACAAATATTCAATAGCCCAATATAAGAGATACTTTTTTCCTTAATCAGTGACACTTCTTCTTCCTCCACACAAGAAACCAAATCTCTAGTTAGAGAGTTCACTTTGCTGTGAGTCAAAATGCTGACCCATCCAAATTTGGGCTCCTTCTAACTTCTTGGAGTTTTTCTCCCCCAAGGAGCGATTGGTCCACGGATGCAAGCAAAATTTTGGTAGTGTCAAAACTTGGCTATGAGGCGGTATTTTAACGAGACCAAAATCAAAATCTGGAGATGGATGCAGCCGAAAAAACTGATTGGCACCATGGATTTCGGTTCAGTCACCCAAGTTTGAGGGTATTTTCAAGGAGTAGATTTTTGCACGGATGTGGCCGAGGGGCAAAGCAAACTTCCTCTTACGACATTACATTAAGTTTAGTGCAGTTCTACCGGTGATATCCTTTGTCTAGGTTTGTACAACTGGCAGGAGAATTTACCACATTTTAGATCTGTTAGCTTCCAAACTTATTTAACTTTTTTTTTGCCGGCGGGCTATAGGCTCAACTTTCAATTTGACTGTTAAAGGCAGCACTCACGGAAAATTTCACTCCTGCTCAGACATTCAAGCGTTTGGAGCGCCGGCAAACCTGCCCACTTTCAGCCGATGCAGGCTTCCACCAGGTAGTCCTGGTTGGAGCAGGAATACTTGCTGAAGGTGTGGATAGAGCAGCAAAACCTGCTGTGAGTGCGTGTGACGCAGGACTCATGCAGATATTCCTGCAGCCTGTTTTTTCCTCCACTGCCACGTGGCAACCAAGGTGTATATAAGCCGGCAGACGGCTTGGGAACATAGTCTAGCTTCCGCTGCGGCGGGGAGCAGACGAGCCCTACGGGACTTGTCTGGCCAACTGAGGCCTGGTTGAAATCGTAACCCAGTGGAACGACTGGCCAGACGAGATGCGTGGGAGGCTGTCGCGTGCCGGTACGTTGCGGGCGGGTAGATCCATCTTGCCACAACCGTCCGGCTCGCCGACTGCTGGCTCTGGTAGCGCATACGCTCATTTTTGTAGTATTTTTGTAGCCATCGATTTCTATACGGGTCCGCTGGGTTTTTGTCCTGCAAGAGAAGGTTAAAAATTGTTCCAATGCAATCGAACACAAAACTTATTCTGGATTAATAGAACTGGATTAAGGCGGCTAGTACTAGCGCTGCCAGAATGACCTGCCATGCTCCTGTCATCCCAGCGGCAGGTTAACCTGCCCGGCTCCTGTCATGTCAGCGGCAGGTTCACGGCAGGTCACAGGCAGGATAAGGCGCGGCAAACGGCGGAATAGGCGCGACAACCCCGCCCACTTTTGCGTTCGTCCCGCAGGTGTCATGCCTTGGGCCGGCGCGACAAACGCCTGGATGTCTGAGCTCAGAGGCGTTTGTCGCGCCGACCCACAGCGTTTCTCGCGGCATGACACCTGCGGGACGAACGCAAAAATGGGAGGGGTTGTCGCGCCCATTCCGCCGTTTATCGCGCGTTATCCTGCGTGTGACCTGCCGTGAACCTGCCGCTGGCATGACAGCAGCCGGGCAGGTTAACCTGCTGCTGGGATGACAGGAGCATGGCAGGTCATCCTGCAGCGCTAGTACTAGCCGTCTTAATAGTGGTGCCTAACAAGCATAACTAAAGACGTACAGAATAAGATCTATGTTCGATTGTACTAGAAGTTTTTAACCCTCTCATAGAGGACAAAAACACTACGGACCCGTATAGCAACGGATAGCTACAAAAATAATACAAAAATGAGTTCCCTGGACACGTATGCGCTTCCAGAGCCAGCAGTCGGCGAGCCGGACGGTTGTGGCAATATGGATCTACCCGCCCGCACCGCATCGGCACGCGACCGCATCCTACGCATCTCGTCTGGCCAGTCTTTACAATGGGCCACGGTTTCAACCGGGCCTCAGTTGGCCAGACAAGGCCCATAGGGCTCGTCTGCTCTCCGCCGTAGCGGAAGCAAGACTAAGTTTCCAAAGCCGTCTGCCGGCTTATATGCTGCCATGTGGCAATGGAGAAAAAAAAACCAGGCTGTAGGAACACCTGCCCAAGTCCTGCGTCGTGTGCACTCACAGTAGGTTTTGCTGCTCCATCCGCACCTTCAGCAGGTATTCCTGCTCCAACCAGGACTACCTCCTGGAAGCCTGCATCGGCTGAGAGCAGGCGGGTTCGCCGGCGCTCCAAACGCCTGCATGTCTGAGATAGTGTAGTGTATGGAACAATGTACAGTGTTGTTGTGTATAAAGCACACCACCCACAGGATTTCGTGACGTCACACGCGTATGCCCTCAGCGGAAAACTCGTCCGCGCTTTGGACACATGGAAAACACTGATCTCATTTTCCGTCTTTCGGCGTGTTTCACGCAGTTTCATCACAGTCTATGAGTTCATCTTCCCTAAATACCTCAAAATTCAACGAAATCAAAAAAAAATTTCCGTGCGTGTTGCCTCTAAGGAAGTAAATGCTCGTCGATGATAGCCTTATCTACTGACTAACTAGTAAAACAAAATTGTCAGTCGTTCCTTGGTTTTACAAAGCATTTAAAACCATGTGAATTCATAAATGAAGTCCGCTTCCTTCATTATTTGACTCTGTTGTCATTGTCATAGTTCTTGAAATTATTTTGGTGTTGGACTTTATAGAAGAAGACATCAGTCTTTGTCACAAATCGTTCATTTGTCCATATGATGATTTTCTCGTGTTGCCCTGAATTTCATTAATCATAACAGTAATGGAATTGTTAGCAATAGCTCAAAAATTATGTGTTTATCACGACTATTCTTTGGAGAATAATTCTTCCTCTCCCCATATTCCTGTTTAAAAAGAGAAACATGTTGCTGGCCGTGAATAGAGTTGGGCAAGGTGCATTAAAGAAATAGTAAATGTATTGTTCATCTAGTGAGTGCAGATGTAGTTCAACAGAATGTCTGAGATAAGGCTTATTAAGAAGTCCTCAAAAACCTCATACAAAAACCTCATATCGGGATCTGGTTTATTAATCGGGATGGAAAACGACTAGGAATAGCATTACGGCCGCAGATCATCTACATATCCGACATCTTATATAATATGTATAAGATATGATTTTTTATATAATGGCATCTTATATTCACTTATTTCAGGGTGGCCATTCCCAGAGTACTGAAGCAGGATAGCTTCCAAAATTTCCAAAAAAAAAAATTCAAAACTTTCAAAAATTTGAACTGATATTTTTGTTCACGTAATCGTTCGTTTGCGGTGAGTCCTAGAATTTTTTTGCTCGTATTAGCTAATTACTGGGTTCTTGATTGATTATAGTGTGCATTCATTTTTCTGATCATTTGGATTGGTGTGACGCCTTTCCAGAGATTTCGAAGCTTCGGCATTCACGCCTGCGTCCGATTGTGGCGAGTCTTCCGAAAGGCTTTAACTTATTCGCCGCCTTCCTTATTTTGGTTGCTTGTAAATCATCGAAACATAGTCCACTCCTCAATATGCTAATTCGTCGTAGTATTTGGATGTTTAGTACGGCTAATCTGTGAAGCTGCTTTTCTGAATATCTTTTGTACTAGCGCCCCTACGGGACGCTAGGAAGTGGGGTGGGGCAGCCAGTTGAAGTTTGTGCAAAGTATTCACACTTTTGGAGACCTTAGAAAATTAGGAAACAAGCGAAAATCATCAACTGTGCCCAAACACAGAACCCCACCTATGAAATGCGTATACTATTCTGGCAGCCTAGCTAACGTTCTGCTATTCTGGCAGCCTAGCTAACGTCGAGCTTCCTACCTTTATTATAGCCCTGATCGAAAATTCTTCATCACATATCGTCATGTAAATTACTCCCCGGTGTAATGTCTTCCCGTTCCTTATCACAACATTTATTTACTGTATCTGGACGTTTCCCACACTCTTGAGCTGAAGCGCACTGGTACTCCTTCGACAAACCCGTGGCATGGTCTTTTATACGCTATTGAGCTGCGGCGCACCCTCCTTACCCAAGGTTTTCCCACAGTGCTGAACGCTGACTCATTTTCTCCATCATCGTGACCAACGGAACCAGCGAAGGTTGGGTCCCACCGCGAGTTTCACTACATCCACGCACCTATGACGAAACATCGGCCGACCGTCTCGTAAGTTTCGCCTCACCCTCAACACGTTCTATCACGCTCTATGGGCGGAGCCCATGATCAAAGAATGCGATCACGTGCCGGCCCCCCCCCACGTCTGCGCTCTAGAAAATTTTGTTGCACTACCAGGATTTATATAAGAGGATCTGCAATTTCACGGATCCTTCGTTTGCGGTGAATCTTATGAGTTCTGTTTTCTATTCTATTAGTTAATTTATAGATTCTTGATCGATCTTAGTGAGTATCCATTTTGTGAGCTTTTCTATTAGCGTGGCGCCTGGCCAGCGGATTCCAAGCTTGGGCATACTTTGATTGTGGTGAGTCCTACAACAGCAATGCATATGCATTGTATAATTAACCTAAATCGCAATTTCTTTAGTGCGGCCTCTGCGTTACGGCTGCTATAATGAAATACAAATAAGCTGGTGAGGCTCTCATGCCACAGATGGAATATGTTTCTGTGGATCATAAACTCGAGAACTTTCCGCGTGTTCAAAGGTAGTGTCCAGGCAAAATTCTCGATATTTCAAATCTTACATTTTCTTACTCTACTTGCCAAGCTGATTGCAATTGTGTAGGTTTTTCCCACAGAAACCTCGAAATTCGTGGTTTTTAGAGGGTTGAAAGTTACGATGTGGGCGAGTTGTCCGGTCAAGAATGAAAAGGTGGCATTGAGGCTTCTCGAGCTCCTACATTTCGGGAAACCCAATTGATTAGAGTTGATCATAAACTACAGTGCGTTTCATAATTATAGGACACCCCCGAATTTCCCATTCCCGGGTTTACCTCTGCCTAAGGAATTTTCCCTCTAGTACCATTGTGATCAGCACCTAAAACAACCTTGGTACCCAATTTTTGAGCTCACGGGAGCAACTCTGGTTTTTTAAAACTTCGTTTTTCTCTTTCGCGGTCGTGACACACTTTCAAATTCTAAGAAGTTTATTTGCCGCACAATCGAATTCACGGAATTTCAATAATTTGTGGAGCATCTATGGATCACACTGATTCCACACAGCCCGCTACTCCTGCTCCTTAGAGGGAATCTGAGGAAATGCGCGTCGATAGACATCGCACATGCAAGACTGCCTATCTCAATTTTTCAGCTGCTCATTGCTGACCGAGGTGCATTCAAAATTGGCTGGCAAGGACCCACAATAGGCCTGCTTTAGGAATACAGTTAGCACTAGTCACAGGCTGCTCCGTTGGCTTTGCTAGCTGGTGATCCAAGTAGGCAACACTCTCCCGATATCGAGGTTTCCCCATACTTCTTCACTGAAACCCATGAATCGGTAAATCAAAATGACGGAAATTGCTCGCTGGCATTTTCTGATGTCTGGCGCTGTCAGGCCATGTTCCATTCTCTTACTGGCCAGGTCTGCTTTCGCAGGGAAGTGAACCAAAAAACGCGACAGCAACCTCGAAAAAATCCTTTTCATTAAGGTCTTGACTGTCTTCCGTTATCACGTCAACGACTCTTCCATTTACCATTATTACGAAGTCCACTATATAGCCGCCTCATTCATGACCAATCACAGTACTTAGAACAGGATTCGGTTACTTTATCAACTGTGACATTTTGTTCCCTATATGTCATCAGTTACTGTCTATTTGGCGCAGAGCAGACACTTGAGCAAGCGGAGGACTGTGTCTGGTCTGGCAGTGCCGGACCTCAGAAAACTCCTGTGAGTAATATCCTTCTGTTTAAACCACCCAGCCGCAGGTTTTAGTGAAGAAATATGGGAAAACCTCGATGTTGGGCGAGTGCTGCCTACTTGGATCACCACCTAGCAAAGCCAACATAGCAGCCTGTGACTAGTGTTAACTGTATCCCTAAAGGAGGCCTATTGTGGATCCTTGCCAGCCAATTTTGAATGCACTTCGGTCAGCAATGAGCAGCTGAAAAATTGAGATAGGCAGTCTTGCATGTGCAATGTCTATCGACGCGCATTTCCTCAGATTCCCTCTAAGGAGCAGGAGTAGCGGGCTATGTGGAATCAGTGTGATCCATAGATGCTCCACAAATTATCGAAATTCCGTGAATTCGATTGTGCGGCAAATAAACTTGTTAGAATCTGAAAGTGTGTCACGACCGCGAAGTGTGCGAAAAGAGAAAAATAAAGTTTTAAAGAACCAGAGTTGCTGCCGTGAGCTCAAAAATCGGGTGAAAAGGTTATTTTAGGTGCTGATCACAATGGTATCAGAGGGAAAATTCCATGGTCAGAGGAAAATCCGGGAGTGGGAAATTCGGGGGGTGTCCTATAATTATGAAACGCACTGTATAAAGCTTTCTGAGGCACACTTACAACATCATTTCACTCTTTTCGTTGATAGTTTTACTAGTAATCAGTTTTTTCCTCAAATGTAATTGAAATTCGAGACTGGCATCGATTGCAATACGTGTCAAATTCAAGAACACGTGCTCAACAAGCTGACCCATGTTGGGGAGAGTGCCATCCCTAGCATAACAGAGTGGAGAGAGATCAGACTGTCAGACAAATGAACATGCCTTGACCATCTCATACAAAATTTGATCTGCCTTCACAAAATCGTCGAATGGGCGGGTTGAGCAGTGGAGATGGATTTGGGTACAGGGTCTAAGGCGAATATCTCCCTTATTTCTGGGACTTTTCCGCTGAAACTACGGCAAATGCTCAAAGAGTCGACCCCCTTTCATGATCTTATGAGCAATTGAGCTCAATGATTTTGCGTGGACACTGCCTCTAAGGACAGTCTTGCTTCTTTCTGCTTCCTTTCAATCTTTCTGCTTGCTGCTGTGTATATGTGTGCACGTTCAGTGAACTCTTTTTGCCTAGATTCAAGGAGTAGAAGGTTAAAGTATTTTATCCTGCTCAACCGATGATCCTGCAGTTTCAGAGGAAAAGGACTATCATAGCGGATGAATTAAAAGTCATGTTAATGTGCACATTTCCACTGCTGCAAAAACGACCGGTGTCCGCTTCATGTACACAAAAACCTTTGAATATGCCCATTGAATCATAGCATCGCTCACTGTCTGATTCGAGCGGTTTCTGTTGTTGGCCTGGAGTTCTTTAGGTTTCTGCTGGCGAGGTGATTATTAAGAATTTTTGATATTTTATGTGGTGGTTGATCCTATCGCATTTTACAGATGTCTCGAAAAAAATCCTCTCACGATTTCGAAGCCCTTTTCCAATTTAACTTAGACCACCGTGACCGTTGATAAGAAATGCGGGCGGGTGACGCCTAGAGACCAATATGGAGAGGGATGACGCGTTCTGACTTATGAATGGAATCAGCAGTGAATTTGGGTTGAAATTCGATAAGCAAACGATCAAAAACCACTTCTCGTACTTAAGGATGAAGGTGATGAAGCGCCACGTGAACAGCAATGCGAGATTTCGGAGGAAAATCTTGTGAGTCGAATCAATACTTGAATGTGTTGTACTCTTGCAGGTATCGAACGAGGGCTGGAGGGGGCCTCTCAGCTCGTCAGGAAGAGAGATTCGCAATCGTTCCTCCTGACGAGCCGGAGGAGCCCCTGGAACGCGAACTATGGAAATTGTTCTCCGACACCCCCGTGGTCGTCGGGGCATCTTATGGGGTGACGCCCGTGGGTTTCTCCCTGTACGGAGCTTGATGATGCATCCATCGATAGCTTCAATAATGTCTGAAGAGGTGAATGTTCGATGATGCATTGGATGAAGAAAGCGCAACAAATTTGACGTACTGCTAAACCTGCACTGCTAAGCAAATTAAGCCGCTGTCTCCGCGCAAAACTGCTCGGAATCGGGGTAGAATCGCATAAAACG
>JARK01001351.1:2615271-2674065 GCA_000688135.1 Ancylostoma ceylanicum | reverse complement strand
ACCAGTCTGGCCGTCCGGCTGGCGCCGGACTTCCAGACTTTTCCTTATGCTCGCTTCGCTCGGATGACTTCACCTCGCATCCATCTTAGTAGAATAACGGTCAACCAAATTTTTGCTCCGTTTCCCCTAGATGCCCTACCCCATGAAAAATGATCAAAGAGAACTGCCTGCGTCTTTTAGAGCAATTTCATCATTCTCTCGAGTGAAATAGCTAATTGTAGCTATATGTAACCGATTTAACCTGGAATGAACACGGGAAATGGGTTTATCATTCTTTGTTTTGGCTGATCCTTTGATTACAATCAGCTTGAACATATAAAAGAGGGCGGTGCGGTGTGCTCAGACACAAATGGGGGTGGAACGCGCAGGAGGGGACGTGATGTAGGTAGGATGGTATAGTATGAGTGGTATCATAGTCACTGCTGAGGCCGGGCGATTAGTATCCTCTCACTGTATTTAGGCGCCAGAGAACAATTGAAAAAAAAACAGACCTGATTAGGAGCATTTTCTCGGTACTTTGCACCGGCGCACCCCTTCTGCACCGGCGCACCCCTTCTCTATCTGTCGACCCATTCGAAGGCGTTCACCCACTTTTGGACGCCGACGCACGCTTAATCACCGCTGAACCCTTCTCCAGGCGTTTCCCCACTTTTCAACGCCAGCACATGCTTCTCACGGCAGTAGACCTGTCTCCCCCCCTCTCCCCGCCCCCACTTTGGGCGCCGGCGCACCCTCATCACAACGCTGGACCCGTCTCCTCCCACTTTAGACGCCGGCGTACCCTTGTCACAACGGTGGACCCGTTTCCCCCACTTTAGACGCCGGCGTACCGTTATCACAACGCTGGACCCGTCTCCTCCCACTTTGGACGCCGGCGTACCCTTATCACAACGGTGGACCCGTTTCGCCCACTTTGGACGCCGGCGCACCCCTATCACAACGCTGGACCCGTCTCCTCCCACTTTGGACGCCGGCGTACCCTTATCACAACGCTAGACCCGTCTCCCCCCACTTTTCAACGCCGACGCACGCTTAATCACCGTTGACCCCTTCTCCAGGTGTTTCCCCACTTTTCAAAGCTGGCGCACCCTTATCAAGCGACGAACCCGTCTCGTTGCGCATACCCACTCTTGGATGCCGGCGCCCCTATTGCCCGTACCTCTTGCTTATTCTCTTCCCGACTGCTTAACTCGACTGCACCACACCATACGCGTTCCCATTCTCAGAAATGATCGAGATATCAGAAGAATACGGTATGCAATCACTACCACTGACCAATCAGGGAATTTCGTAACGCTCTGACACACACGTACACTCACAAACACACTTACATACAGACTAAGCGCGTTATTATAAGTCATGATGTGTGCAGTGGAGGTCGCCATGGGACCCAACTTTCGCTGGTTCCATTGATCACGACAATGATGAATACTGTCGTCAGTGATAAGAGAGACTTATGCAGTCCTTTCAGGACTTCGTGGCGAGACCAGAGCCCTGCTCTGGCAGTCCCGCGGCCTATGGGTGAGGCAGTGTTTACGAGTTTTCAGGGTGCATAATGTAGGGAGCAGGATTATCACTCTCTGGTGCTTGGGAACTCACTCACGTCGAATCTCGGCATTACTGTGCGGCCCACAGATGCCCGATCGCGGCGTTGTCGTCCACGCACGCCCACGTCATCCACACGAGGTAGGAGGCTGCGCGAGAAGTTCTGCAGCATCGAGGGCGCTGAGTAGCAGTGGTGTCCTACACTATCACCGTTTCTTACTACTCCCTAACCTTCTTGTATGGCCATTGTTAGAGCTGTAGCCTCGATACTGTGTGAGAGGCATTTTCTGTTATCTTTGTTGTCTCTAACGTAAGAGAGCACACTATGCTGTTACCCGCAAAAGGTACGGCGCAGCCGTGAGGACACCGCTGGTCCCGGTTTTGTTTGTGTCTACTTACTAGTCATTGCTCGACTGTACCTGCGCTACTACTGTGGTCAATAAACATCAGAAGATCGTGTGGACACGGACGCAACAGCCATCGAGATTTGCAAAGGGTGCGGGTTCACCGATGGTGTGCTGGTTCTCAGTGGTGCTGAAAACGGCAGGATATCGGTTCCCGGGTAAGGCGCGTGCTTGAGCGCTCAGAACTGCGCCGAGATACGAGATCACAAATGCAGGAGGGTTGTACTCTCTGGCAGTAGTGCGGAGAATGCCAAGGATATGACTCTACCGATACAGAAAGCCCAATGCTGTAGAAAACCCAAGGATGTGGGCCCACTGAAGGAGAAAGGTTAGTAAGCGCTGAGCATTGTGGGAAGCCCTTGGGTAAGGAAGGTGGTCCGAAGCTCAATAACCTAGAAACGAATAGGCCACGGATTTGTTAAAGGAGTACGGGTGCGCTCCAGCTCAACATTATTGGAAACGCCAAGATATGGGTAAAACAATGCTGCGATGAAGAACGGGAGGAAATAACCTTACACCAGAGACTAAATTCACAGGACGACATGTATGTAAGAATTTTCGATCGTGACTAGCAAGTCACGATCGAAAATGACGATTGGAAGTCCGACTTTAGCTGGTAAGAATGGCAGCATATGCGCATTTCATAGATTGGATTTTGTGTTTGGGTACAGTTAATGATTTTCGCTTGTTTAAAAATTTTCTGAGAACTTCAAAAGTGTGAATACCTTGCACGTACCTCTAGTGGCTGCCCACCCCACTTCCTAGCGTCCCGTAGGGACGCTAGTCACATAAATAGAGCAGGAATGAAACCTATTCTTTCTCTTCCTTTCTCTTGGAACACAAATTCCCCTGGTAGTATTACCATTCAAGGCAGATTTTCCATTTTAGAGAAATTTGGAGGCTGGTCACTGGTTTCTTCTATTCCAAAGGAAAACTTCGGAATTCGAGGCTTTCCAGTGTTTGGTTCGAGCCAGAACATGTGGATGAGCAACGTCATGCTGCTATCTGGTCGCGATCTTTTTGGGTAAGAATATTTGTGTTCATAGTTTCAAACTTTCAAAAGAAAGTAATTAGGTTCATCTAATTAGATCGCAGATGTCAGTAGAACAAAAGATAAATTAAGTGGCAAAAAGATAAACAATCACTTGATGGCTGGCTTATTTTTAGGGAGAAGCGATAGGCAACATTCCGTCTCGAAAATCTCATTTAAATCTCCACGACTTTGTAGGGCTCAGCACCATTTTGTGATGAATATTTAGTTGTCACTACACTCCTCCGTTCTAGAGGAATTTAATTGGTACGAAAAAGTATGCCAAACATGGCAACGTAGGAATACTGGACCTCCTACTTCTCTGTTTTGCTGGGTCCTGACCTAACCCTTTGGATAAGTAATTGCCTCCGTTAACCATGTGATTTCATTCTTCTGTCCAATATTGTTTTAAAATTTTTCGCTGAATTTCTACACAAACCAAACACTCTTTTATATGCTCGAATATTTGTTGGTGCGCGTTTATCGATCCACAAAGAGTAGTTCCAATCACTCTGCATTCGCAATAGCAGTGAGGATGGATCTATTTTGAAAGGGACAATATAAAGCAATTCCCCGTTTCCTTGCAGAAAGATGTGAAGTACGGCAGTGGCACGGGCATGGTGAAGGAAAGGAAATTCAGAATTCCGAGCCTCCTCATCAAACTTGCCAATAGTACGCCACATTCGGAGAAGCTACTGTCCCATTGGCAGAAGCGATTCCCTTATATGTGAGTCTACCTGTTTCACTGAGAAATCTTTTTATCATTCATTACTTAAGAAACGTAAAGAAAATGTCAACAAAAGATTCCATTACGATCACACAGAAGGAAGCAGATTTGGCAGCTTCGATATTCGGCTCAAATAAGGCTAAGAAAACTAGTGAGTTTGCTAGCATCAGTATTTGCACTGGCTCAAGAATACATATTCTATTTTCTCCCTCGGACCACTTTTGGTGTTGGACAATCAAACCATAAAAATTGATTAATGTAATCAGTATAACTGAACATTTCGATGTTTTGAAAATTACAGGAGTTGGCAGGCCACTACGATACTACGAACTCGAAAGGGACGAATCAAGGCAGCACCGCTTAGATATAGTGTTCCCGAAACTGGGAGAAAATGGAACCAAAACGCTTTCTTTCATGACAGCGTTTATAATCAAGGTCGTCTATGGTAAAGTCTTAGACACAGTGCAGTATTTTTTCACTTCATTCCTTGTAGCTCCACCACTTTCTTCTCGGGGGTTTTTCATAAGTAGGAAAATAGAAGCATTCTCACCAATCAGGTCACGTTTTTGAAAACGGCAATGCTATGATCATTCACAGTTTTTCCGTTCTCCTACTCTTTCTCAGGCATTGCACCGCCCCTTGCGTTGCACTATACCGCCAAGACCGTCACACAATCCTCCAAGTGCGGTATGATGCTACGCACTTGGCGGTGTAAGGGCGGGCGCGCACCGCTCCGAGCGGTGTGACAGCGGACAGCACTGCTCACGGTGTTTTACGAGCATATTTTGGTAAGGAAGCCTGACTTTGACGGTGACGTTATGTGCGCATTGCTTTTGTATTTTTTGTATCGGTTCCGCTGGTGCCGCACTTTACTCCAAGGAATAATTTGGAGACTTAAGATATATGCTCGATGATGGCTATATGAGCCGTTCTTAAGCCGTCCCTAGCATTCAAACGTCGCCCATCATTATAGAATGCATACAATAAGAGAATGAAAAGAAATTATGGAGTTTTCCATCGTTTCCTTCTATTCGAACCTCATTTGCCTTGCGCGGGATTCGAAACAAACCACCTCATCTATTCCAGTGGAGTTGAGTGATTGAGAGCCCAGTGCTTTATCCACTCGGCCATCCGTGCTGATATCCTCTATTCATTCGACCCTCGATCATTTTGGTGCTCACTCATGGCATGGTGGCCTTGTCGTGCAACAAGAGCTTCTCACCCATTAAAACGAATACAATTTGTTACAGTAGACATCATCGGGACTGTTGAAACCTTTCGCCTTGAATGCCTATATGTATTTGGTGATAGGTACTGGTTGCGGAACTTTTATGGTAGTGCTCTAACTCTCGAGTGTCACGGTAGCCTCCTCTTATTGGAATGCGCGATGGCATATTGTGGAAATTAAACGTTAGTTATATAAAGTATCGAGCTCAATGATTTTTGGAATCCTCAGAACACAAATTTCTAGAACTCCTAAAAGACTCCAAAAACAATGTCGAAACGCCCAATAAGGAGCGTAAGCGGGGGAAGAGGGGGGGGGGGGGGGGGGGAAAAATTGAAATCTCCGTCTCTTTGAGGACTCGGGTGGGAAAATGAAATAGCAAGAAATATCACTTTTGACATGAAATAAATTTGGGAAATACTTGAAGAAGCAATGATAAAAAAACAGACAAAGTAGTGCAGCGCTTTTCACCAACATATGAAGTATCTATGGCAATGTGTCGGTATCCACCGCGCCTTTCTCTCCAACATGCTTTACTTCCTCCTCTACACCTACTCAGACATTGCCGGGGGCAAAACCCCGGCAATTATGGTTCGGGACGAGCGAGGGGCGACGATCGAAACGAGCGTTTGGTCCTTTCCGCCCGAGAATTATTCCGGTTCAGGCCGCTATAGAGCCGCAGAAATAGGAGCTTTCATCCCTATCAGCACAAAAAGCATCCGCGTTTAAGCCACGAGGCCGCAACTCATGGGGCTTTGAGCCCAATCCGCCAAACCAGGTAATCACTGATCCTGCTCTGCCACAACACAAACGTGTGATTTCTCGTCAGAAATAGGAAAAGATCTTTTCTTACGAGGTCCTTGCATGGTTTCGCAGTGCTAGCTTTCTCCTACCATTAACGGGACTCGAACCAACTGCCATTATCATGATTGATTGAGAGTCCGCTGCTTTATCCACTCGGTCATCTGTGCTGCTGGCGTCTTTCATCCCACTGACCAGTTATTCATTATCATCTACTTCCACCAATCAACACTTTCAATCTAAGCAGCCAGAAGGCTACGTTGGTCGAGCAGCCCACAGGTGATGGGTCATCGCCTGCCCCAAAATACTGCGCAAAAATATCTGCGTTTTTGCGTTAGGGATCAAGATCGTAGTCATGATATCGGTCTATTCCAACCTCCACGCTTTTATTCTTGTGAGGGTAGTAGTACATTGTGTAAGCTAGAAAAGATTTGCTACGGAGATGTGTTGATGGAATAGTACACCGCCGTGTGTGGAACGCATCGGATCTACCTCTTTTCCGAAAAGACGGGGCCGCCGACGCCGTCGGAGATCCGGAGGTGGCGCGGCTGTGACGTATGTTGTGTGCTGTCAAGTCGCCCACGTCGCAGCCGCGCCACATCTGGATTCCCGACCGCTTCGGCGGTCCCGTCGTTTCGAATAGAAGATACCTAGCCTGGAAAGAGCCACGAAAGACTTATCTACACAACCGTGGTGAATTATATGGTGGCGCATAATTACTGTCAAACTATATAAAAGGACACAGAAAAAGCATCAAAGCTCGTCTGCGGTCGACCTCTCGAGGAACTGTTCACTATCTTATGACAGAATAAAATACGTTGGTGTCACTTGATGTCGTCGCCTTTGGTGTGAAGCACAGCTCTCAGATGCTTGAGATGTTCCACCACGCTGGGCCGTTCGTGATTTTGCCGGAATTCTATCCTAGCTTTCGTTAGTGACGTCGGCAGGGATTGAGAGTTGGCCTGTCTTTTCAAACAAGTCTTCCCTCCGGACATATCGAGAACCGAGAGCTCGATAACTATTCAGGTTGCTGAAATGGTCGACCACACGAAGGCAATGGTGAAGCCAAATCTGTTGGTAAGACTCCGATGATGAGGATTTTTAGATTTGTTGGGTACGAGCTCTTTCTAGTCGGAGTATCCAGTGGACGTCTTCATAGCGGCTGGTAGCTCGTGGAAGCAGCTAAATATTAGACATATCACTGTTCACGATCTTGGTGATTTTTACCTTCATTTCTACGGAAATAGCATGATTTCGCCCTTTGAGCGAAAATCGCTTTTGACTCCGGAAGAGAGTTCGAGGAGGCAACCGCATTTGGTGCTTTAGAACCGCCATGACTTCCTTCATACAACCTATGATTTTGTGGTTTGTAGACCTGGTCAGTCGCGAGCAGCTCCTCGTCGATGAGGGAGGGCGTCACGCGCGGGCCACGATATGGTTATACCTTGAGTTTC
The DNA here is from genome assembly GCA_000688135.1 of Ancylostoma ceylanicum. Lineage (NCBI taxonomy): Eukaryota > Metazoa > Nematoda > Chromadorea > Rhabditida > Ancylostomatidae > Ancylostoma > Ancylostoma ceylanicum. Next base: position 2,666,879 of record JARK01001351.1, on the reverse strand, counting down.
CCAGGGCTGTGATCTGCGCCAAAAGAAGGATCATGGAATCAACCTACTGGTTTTCGTTCCCTTAGATGGTATGGATTTATTCCTGAAGAGGTGGCTGCAGAATATTCATGTATTTCTCGCGTGTCTTTGATTGTGGGACAGCAATTATTCGCAACCCTGTAGGAAGTGGACCGGTATGGGAGGTAAAGAGGTGTACCGAAGTAGTTGTCAATCGCTACAGTGATTAGAAGTCTAGAATTAACCCCAAATTGTACTAGTTTTCTCGTCCCCTGCCCATGCCACCTTCGTTAAGCCGGAATTTGTCGACGTTTAGACCGCTTTTTGGAGATTTCATTCGGCGGTCAGTGCCCTTGAAAAGCGGGACTTAACCCCACGGAAATCCCACAGTTTCCCTACGGAAACCTCCTAGGTTTTCATAGGAAAACTCACAGTAAGCCCACAGTGGCCCCACGATTAGCCCGCGGTGGCCTCACTGTTTGCCCATGGTTGACGTGCCGAACATTCACCATGGGATGACGATGGGTCCACCGTGGTACGAAAGTTCAGAGTACCACAACAACCAGCTAAAAATAAATCATTCCAAATGACCATTTGTACTGAATCGGTTAAATCCAAACATTCGTAGCCCCTGGGATATTTGTTCCCAGGGTTTCCCTTTATATTACTGTGAAGAGTGTGAGCCAAGCGAGCATCTATAGAACTGGAGATAGTGAGCAAAGAGGGATATGCGAGAAATGTGCGCCTCGTACGGCTTACAGCAGCATTCTCACAAGTAGATATCAATTCCAATAGAAGACAGGTCAGTCCCGCTCCTCCGCATAAGGTACAGTATGAGCAGTGGGCATGAAAGCTATGAGGATCATCGACACGTCGATGATAGGAGATAGCAAGACCATACGTTTTATCTGATTGTGTCGCCACTTATTTCCAGCAGTTATTTCTACCATAGTGGATCCTCAATAGCCTTCCGTCAACTAATCCGAGAGCGGTTGTAATAGCAACAGAAAATTTTCTTATTTTATCTCAGCATTAATGCTATTTAAAGTTTGTATAAGCTTGTTTTGGATATTCTGATCTGACGAAGGGATCATATACAGAAAGCTAACAACATTAATGTCATCGAAAAGAGTCCTGGCAACTCAAAAAAACATTTGAAATGGGACTCGAAGATGGAAGCCTACTAGAAGAGTCTTATTTTTTTCATTTATCAGCGGCATTCAATGAAGTAGATCCACTGGACAGAGAAAACTCTCTCACAGTGATGTCCTTGAATGCCCAGACAATAGCATTGCAGCTGCTCAGGCGAACACAAGAATGGACTGGTGACAAAACGGTAACATTTATTACTTCAAATAAAAATCCAGCTATCTCAATAACCTCTGTTGAGGATCCATCTCTGCTAGCTTACGACAAGAAAGCTATAGATCAAATAATTAAACAAACTTATGACAGAGGTCCCGTGAAAATAACAAGGGTGGGCTTATTTATTGGCGTTTTCAATTCGAGCAATTTCTTAGAGCAATTTCTTCATAATTCTTTTTAGAACGCCACCGATCGTGTGACTTCGATCCTAACATGGGAAGCAAACAAACTTGTGGATGCAGTGCTCATGATGGAGTTGTCACTGCCACACATGTAAGAGAACTAACCGTTGGGTATTTGTGATGTTGGCGCCTATGATCAAACGAACTGTTCGGGAATAGATTCTTTCTGGATAACCAACTAGATGCATTGGTCAAGGGAAGACATTTTTGTGAATGTTCAATGATTGAACTGTTTGAGCGTTCGTCTAGGCAGATCTCCGGAATACGTGAACGGATGCTCTGGAAAGTAGTTTCCTCAAGTAACTGCATTGTTGAAATAGCAAGAATAAGTGGCTTTCTGAAGTCTTTGGATGCTTAGGGAGTTCTTAAATAACTCTCTTTCGAAGTTATGGAAAACATTTAGAGCATAGACATGAGATCACGTTATTCTGCTGTGTTACAGGGCATTTACCTGGGAGTAAGTATCGCACTCATTTAACGCATAAATTGCACATACTCTCACATCATTTCCGGGATCGCTTTTATGTGTCAGTCAGTTATGAATCGCTGTAGCTAACAAGTAGACCGTGCAATACTTGTCAAAAGTACCTGTGTGCTCTCTGCAGGAACACACCAATATTCATTCTTTTCTTAACTGTCTGTATAAAGCATTCTAAACGAGTGGATATTAGTGCATTTACAGCCGGGATTTATGCAGTGCGGTTGTGCACTATCAAGCATGTTCGATGTTGATTGAAAATGGCCGTGTTAGGGATATGGCATGCTTCACAGCGATGCTGTGGCTGCGACCGTTCACCACCAAAAGTTCTCATGCAACTGATCCTACACCAACATGCTATCCAACGCAAATAGTGTGAGAAGACATGGGAACGTGTAACACTTTGTTATCATCATTTTCGTGGTGAACGGTCGCAGCGACAGCGCCGCTGTGAAGCATACCATATCCCTTACAGTTCGTCAGGAGAGCGGGACTCGATTCCAATAGTGATGCTACAATTCTAGACGTAGCCAGCATAGGGTCAATCGTTGTCCTATGACGACTTCCTTTACTTGCGATCAGTTGTTGCCAGAGCACACAAAACGCTGCAGTTATGGCACTTCCCGACGGGTACTTTAAAACACGTTTTCTATTTGCACTAATGAATTTTGAATCTACTGAACGCATTCCAGAGCCTTCCATAGCAATCTAATGGGATGCATACATAATTAGTAGCACGCCGAAATCACCTTACTTTTGTATTCGAACGTGATTGATTTCAATTCCCAGCTTCGATCCTACGGGTGGCACAGGAAAACGTGTAGAGTACGCACCTTTCGTCCACGAGAACGGCGAAAAATCTATCCAATTCTCATCTACAGCCGGCGTGATGATAGTGCAAACAACTAGAGGAGTACCAAAAGTAGGTTGACTAAGTCTAAAGCTATTTTCATACACAATTCGATATTGTTTATTATCAGGCACTGATGGCAGCATCAGCATCAGGATCAGAACGGACAGTTGAGGGTGTGGCAAACGCCATTTTGAGAATGTTGATACTAAAAAAGGGAGCCGGTGTCGCTGTTGGAACACTTGACGCTTATGTTGACCATAAAGATGGGCGGAGCCACTGTACTCACAGCGTAAGTGCATAGTTCTTGATTTGTTATTGCACACGACCATGTATACTTTGTCGTAACTTCTGTGTTTCTTGCTATTCGTGTGGTTGTTCTTGTTTTACTGCCCTTCATTTTTATATTTCTTCTCAGGTGAGCGAAACGTTGAAATTTTTGTTCAACTACAAATGCGACTCACACGATCATCAAAAACCGAAAAGAACTATCATGGCTGCTGAAGCAGGAAGTCAGGCACCTCAGATAACATTAGCGTTGAGTCAGGAGTTTGGCGGTTATAATTATGCGAGCGGTTATTAGAGCTTATTTTTGTACCGTTTTTTGTTTTGTATTTTTACGATTAATTGTCAACTGGCTTTTCAAAAAAGATTTGACAAAAGATACCTGTATTCTCACATGTATACTGACAATGAGCAGAAATGAAGCTTCTTTGAACTTATATGATCAGCGCCGGCGGGACTGATCCATTTGAGGATTCGAGAGCTCACAGCATCGCGACTGCGCCGAGTCCTGAAATTACACTCTTGCTCTGAACTAACACCTTCTTGCGATTGGCTTGCTAAAAAACAAATAATTGAACATGGTTAGAGAAGCAACTTTAATTCGTATATAGCTACAAAAACAAAGGCAGACTTGTTTTCCTTATATGAAAGAAGTCTTCATGCCACGCTTTCTTCTATAGATCTGTCAGATTGAGGAGAAAGGCATAGCATAGGTAGTGCCAGACGTAGGAGGGGGTCATAGTAAAATTAATATTTTTGCAACATTATTTTCGTATCTGGGTCCCCAAGGTGACGATGATCCTAATTTTTCTCATTCTCCCCCCACTTTCTGCGCACTATCTGCAGACTGCCACTGCCACATCATGACTGCCACTGCCGTCCAAGTATTGAAGCGCGATGAAGTGCCCTTGTGTAGTCGTAATTACCATGTCGTCATTTGAACTTCAATTATTGTCTCCTCTCGCGAGTAAATGGACATTTGCAGTGGTCCTCATAAACTTAAAAGTACCGAGAATAAGAACTGCCTTTTTTAAGGCTTGTTTTGGTCATTCGTAGTATAATGCCGTGATTGAATATAAAGCAATGCTGAGATGGGAGGATTCTAAAATGTGTTTGAGAAGGATAGAATTACCTAAGTCGGGGAGGTTTTTATATGTCATCTCTCATCTCAGAAATAATGTGGAAATGATGTGGAATAATGTGCGAATGAAATTTCTCAAGGGTGGTAGTACGTCGGGGTGGTTTGGTTTATCGTAGCTCTGCTTTAGCCTGCTAATAGCATACTGCTAGCTAAAGTAGTTACTTATTAATGATGTTCTTATCATCATGCTATATAATAACGAGCTTAGAGGCAGAGTATCAGCTCGTTTTGGATATCGAGATGTCAACGGAATCCGATTCTTCTCGACGAGCTGATTCAATGATGTACTTCAAATCCGAAAAAAACGGTCAAAACCCTACTTTCAGGGCAAAATGTGATGTTGACATGGACGAGTCTCCCTGACCGAAACAAGCAGGCAGCGGCGAGAAATTGAGAGTGTTTACCGAAATGGAGACAGAACAGATATTTCCGTGTTGGAAAACCATGCCGTACCCTCAGTGAGCTTCCATTGCGGAATGAAACGTCTCGTACAACTGGCCGAGGATTTTGAAATTTTCGGCTAGAAGATCCCGTATTTTTCAGGGTTTTCGACATCTTTCCGGAATTTAAAGTACATAAAAGTGCTCAGCAGCCCGAGTACATTCAGATGATGTGGGATTGTGACGAGTTCACACACTGCCTTTAAAGGCAGCACCCACGGAAATTTTACCTTCACAGATTTTGCTGAATTCCTCGGTTTAGCACTACAGTGAAGACATACGCAGTGGTCAACTTCGACAAATCCTACTAGGAAGACGGTCCTCGTCGCCACCACTTCAACCCGTTCGCAGAAGATGGCCGAGTTGCCTGGGCTCAAACCGGAGTGAGATGGGAATGAAAGCAAGTTTATCATAGTGGGAGAAAGTGATTGTAAACAAAGACACCCATTCATATCATACTATAACTCATCCTAATTGATCGCCCATACGAACTTAATCTCTCTTTATTTTGAGAATGCTGATGCATATGACGATGCAACTTCCGTAGAATTGTTGGCACCATTGCTAAGCATCCAAAACAATCAAGTTCTCGGACATGAACATTTCCGTGGGCGCTATTTTTAATTTATTTATGCCTGTGAACGAATGTGTGCCAGACCGTTACCAGATTCTCCGACTGGTTAAGGATGGTGACTTCAAGCTCATATAAAAGAGGGGGAAAGAGCGTTGTGTGTTGCAGCCAACTGGGGGAGAAGACCGAGCAAAACATCGGGTGACGTCTGGCGGGCTTCGAGTGGTGCGGAGATGTCTGTGAACGAGTCCAGCGGCGCCGGAGTAACGTGCCAGCATCCAAGAGTGAGCAAAATTCTGGAGACGAAATGACCGTGGTGATATGGGTGCGACGACGCTCAAAAGTCGAGAAACGTCTGGAGATGAATCCAGCGTGCTGGTGAAGGTACGCCGGCACGCAGAAGCGAAGTTTATGCTACGAATCCGGTCTACTTCTCATAGCGATTGTGCAGGCACTCAGAAGTTAAGCTGTAGGCGAATTCTTGCTTGTTCATTCCACTGTCACCCAACAACGTTGGGTAACTGCTGGACGATAGAGCTCAGCAGTGATGCATGCCACCACTATATAGCATGCCACCACTCCCTCTCTCTCTCTCTCTCTCTCTCTCTCTCTCTCCCTCTGTCTCCTTCTCTCTCTCTCTCTCTGTTTACATCTGTCCATGTGTCCACGGCACCTCCTCATCCCGGTTGTCCTAACGTCGTTTGTGTCAACCGCAGCCAAAATCCGCAAATGGTCCGGCACGGACTTAAGAATTGCAAAGGCACTTGGAAATTCCACATTTAACTTCGACTATTACTCAAGTATCAATGCCAAGACAAAATTATGTTTCCCGCGTCACCACTCTTGATAGCGGTGTTTCGAAGGAAAATTTATTTATTTATTTATTTATTTATTTATTTATTTATTTATTTATTTATTTATTTATTTATTTATTTATTTATTTACTATACGCCACTAGGTGTGACATACCATCAAGATCGAAAGAACTAGTTAACATGAAACAACAGGGAACAAAAAATACTGAGGAGAGAGAAAAACTCAAGGAAAGAGAAAAGCTCAAGTAAAGCAAGCAATTTGAGCAAAATGAAAACACAAAAACTAGAGATCACAGACCTCCCGCGGAAAGAGAAAATGCAGCATTCTGAAGGAGTATGCGAGAGAAAATTAGGATATTGTGAAGCAAACTTCTCTTGTTAAGTTGCACTGCCGCAGACATCGGCATTGCCTATACAGAAAGAGATCTGATCGTTCGGATTTCCAGATTTCTGCCGAAGGTAAATTCGCTCGCATACCTTACACTATATGCAAATGGAGCCCTGAAAACAATTCGGGAGATGCAAATTTATATCTTCCCATAAAGTGCCGACGACCTCTCGAAAAATCCTCTATCAGCGCCAACCTTTTCCAGTTTCCGCGAAGTGATGCTGTTTGATTGCCCTTACGGACCTTCACTGTTTGGATGTGACCGTCTTTGTGCTCTTGGAATAATTCACATTTAGCTGACTGTTGTGGTAATTAAGTGATAAGGCTCTAATGGTGTATATAAACAAAAAGAAAGAGGTGACTGATTCTGTCACAATTCTGGTGGTGGATGGTCATATATGTATTTGGCGAACTTTGGGTGGCAACCTCCCAGGCGAGCTTGTCAACTATGCAGGCGACTGAGTCCGTCAAATGTATTGCCAAACATGAAGGCCCTTGGAATGTATTGCCAAACAAACGTATCCAGATGTATTGCCGTGCGAGACTCGCCGAATGTATCGTCACGCGAACCTTGCCTTTGATTCACCACACTAACCTTGCCTTTTGTATCGTCAAGCAAACTTGAACGTGCAAAAATTTTGGGTGTGTATCATTGTGAAGGGAGAAAGGGTGTAACCAGAAGACCCTGACTGGCGCATTCGGCCCGCCAGTCACGCCCACGGAGAAAACAACTGTAGTATTTTTCTAGAGAAAACCATCTTGACATTGATTTCGTTTTGAATGGCTCTGTTTCCACCCGCAGTCGAAAAATCCGCGACCTAGGTATAATCTATACCGGTGATTTTGACTTTGGCAGCTATATCGCAGATATCACAGCTAAAGCGAGATGCAAATCAAATTCCATATTGAAGGCCTTTAAAATCCGTAATCCTTCCCTGCTTTTCAAGTTATTCACAGGTTATGTAAGGCCCCTCCTTGAGTATTGCTCACCGCTGTGGTCACCCAGTAGACGTAAAGGAACAGAAGATATCGAAAAGGTGCGAAAATCCTCCACTTATAGGAGCTTTGCTACGATAGGCTTGTTTGAATTTTCGTATACCTCTGGTCTTAAAAAGCTGGGGGCCTCTACGCTTGAAGATCGCAGATTACTTTCGGATCTCACCTTTATGTACAAGCTGACTACCAATGAGGTCAAACTTGAACTGCAAGACCTCTTCGAAATCTCGCCTTTTGCTAAACTAACCAGAGGCCACGCCTTTAGAATTCGTCCAATAAAACCCACTGCCAACTTTTGAAAATACCTCTCTTTGCAGAGTGCAGATGAAGTGGAACTCTTTAGATCCTAAACTTTTCGTATACTCCAGGTCATTCAGTTTCCTTCAGCACCTCACCGTTCTTCTCCAGTCAGGGAATCTTGATGCTTCTTACTTGAGCTGCTGTTTTTGACTGTTAGTGGAGAAAGCTCGCCCTCAACAGATTCATGACTCCTTCCTTATCAGAGCAATACATCATGTTATGTCTCACTCCGACCGGCTAATCCCATGTCACTTATCATTTGTTTGACTGCATTCATATGGTTTTCAACACGTGTTCTTTTTTTGGTTGCTCAATGTTTAGTGTTGTTTGTTTCACCTACTAGAATGTATTCTCTTTCATTTCCTACCTCAACAGCCCCGATGAATACTAGTTCTATCTTCTGCACCGTTGTCGCCACCAGAATCTCGTCCTTTTGATTTTTATCCGGGGTCGTAAGCCAGCTAGCCTTTGCCCGTGGTGTCGTTGGTTTATCTTAAACAGACAAGGGAACTATACGACGAGGTTTTAGACAACAACAGTAGTCATGGTCGATCATCCATCGTGCCTCTGCTACTGTTCTACCGACTACATCGTAATCGACTGAAATAAACATAAACACACACACACTGACAGATATACTAAACGCTTTATTATAAGTCACCGAGCCAAAGCGCCGCTTCGCGGCGCTTTGTCTCGGACCCGTGTGCCACGTTACTTGTGGGCCAGTTCAACTCCAAAAAAGGATCCATCCCGAGACAAAGCGCCGCTTCGCGGCGCTTTGTCTCGGACCCGTGTGCCACGTTACTTTTGGGCCAGTTCAACTCAAGAAAATCACTGTCATCCACATGAAGCGCAGCTTCGCCGCGCTTCGCGGATGACAGTGATTTTCTTGAGTTGAACTGGCCCAAAAGTAACGTGGCACACGGGTCCGATTTTCTTGACACTTCGCGGACGCTTCTCTTAAGCAGTCTGTTATCAGCAGCATAAATGTCAAAACTCGATGGTTTTGCGAGTTTTGTGCTTGTCCAAATGCTGGTAGTGGTATGAAGAGAAAAACTTCGCAAATGTGTCATTCCTTTCTCATCAACTTGGTATTAATTTATACGATCTATTGGTTTCCTTACCTGACCTAAAACACTGAGTCTGCTCATTACTGAACTGTATTCGAGTAGTGCAAGGGAAATTTCCGTTCAACTATTGAGTTTCTGGATGATCCACGGCTTGGATTGCGAAATTATACACGCTTTATCAATGGTTTCTTATTGCATCCCTCGAGAACCCAGAATTTCTCGTGTTTCTCGGAAATTAGACGTCCTGTTTGAAGATTTCATGGTATATGTACACATACATATACCATGGGCGTGTCGTTGGGCACGTCATTTGTCCGCTTTTTTCGGCGTCAGTGGCGGTGACCCATCTGCGGCCTCAAACAGAACGCGGCGCGACCGCTCCGCTCACGCTAGGATCGTCGTCGCAGTGGATTATCTGGGTTTTCTTGATAGCTGTTCATATTATTTGATGATAACTAACAAGAGAACTGACCGACTATCAAGAAAACCCCATAATTTGATGTCCCGGAGAGGATACTCACTCGAGTGGCGCGGTCGCGCCGCGTACTGTTCGAGGCCGCAGACGGGTCACCGCCATTGACGCCCACTGTACATTCTTTGTCTACACATAATCACCCTCATGACCCTTTCTCTCCATGATGAAACTTGCTCTCTTTTTCACTCTTATCTATTTCAAACCCAAACAACGTTCTTTGCAAATGGACTATACTGGTAGCAACAAAGACCACCTTTTTCGTGGGATTCAACAGAATTGACCTCTCCGTTCGTTTTCCCTTTCTCCCTTTGATCGTAAACCTAGGAAAGTAGCAAAACCTGTCTGAGCAAAATTATCGTGGTTGCTGCCTTTAACATGTTTTCTCTGCGTGAACCGATTATTATCGTTCCCTGTTTTCGTTTCAAATGCTTTGAAGTAGAGGTGTGGTTTACACTAATGTCTGCAGAAAATGAGCCCGAACCTGCTGCGTCTGCTGAGCCTACAACCTCTGAACGTGTCAGTGGTTCCAGAACTCATCGCGGAGGTAAGCTACTACACTGTGGATTGACCATGGTATGTACTCTCAAACTCTCTTCTCTCTGCCGTTGTATTGCTACTACGTCGGAGTCCACTGAGTCTACTGCGTTTCCTCAAATTTGGACGCCGACGCACCCTTATCACATCAATGGACCGGTCTCTGAGCGTTTCCCCACTTTTCGACGCCGGCGCACCCTTATCACACCGTTAGACCCGTCTCCAGGCATTTCCCCGCTTTTGGCCGCCGGCGCACCCTTATCACACCGTTGGACCCATCTCTGAGCGTTTACCCACTTTTGGACGCCAACGCACCGTTGACGCAAAAGTGGACCCTTTGAATAACATAATCACCCCTTCTGGGCGCCTGCCCAGCCCTGCAGCGTCACCCCTCATCCGTGTCCTGCTTCGCCTTCCTGGCTCCTCCTCTTCGACATAAAGAGATCCTACCCATCTCTTCCCTTATATAGTGTCTGGGCTTACCTCATTCATTCCAACTGAGGTAAACACAACGGTCGGCCATTGAGAGAATTTAACATGTCTGAACATGACAAAAGTGGCCCAAAACACCTGTAAATCAAGGTAAAAATCAAAATTTACCACATTTTCGTACATAACTCGACGGGCTGAACACGATGGTGCTGTTAGTTTTTGGCGGCGGGGCCTGGTTCTCGTGCACAGACACAGACACACACACATGAAGTGCCAATTAATAAGAAGTAAGATAGTTGTGATTGCTCATCCATAGTCCATGCTCCAATTTATAGAACATTATCAAATCAGTTTTTCTTCTTCGCTTGCAGAGGGAGTGTATACCCAGTTTCTTGTTCCTATCAGCTGTAGAAGGAAGGTTTCCGTAAATGAAACCTGTATTTCTTATCAAAAGCTTCCTTGTAAAGTTGTTCTGGACTTTTTTAAGCTTTGCTATAGTCATGCGTTTGTACGGATTAAAGATGACTGTTCCATACTTAAGTAGAGGTCTTATGTAACTTCTATAAGCACAGAGAAGAACAGAAATATCCCTGGTTGTTAATGCCTTGGATAGTCTGTACGGAGCTCCCATAGCTTTGGTGGCAACTTGTTCACAATGCTGGTTAAAGTTAAGATCATTCGTTAATAGAAATCCCAAATCATTCATCTGGGTAACTTGAAGTGTCCTCCAATTACGTATTTATGCTTGCACCCAATTCTTCCAATGCACATTACTTTTGTTTTCTCCTGAGATAATGGGAGATCCCATTCTGTAGACCATCTATATACTAAGTCAGTTGCTTCTTGTAGTGGTGGTTGAACATCATGAACGGAAACCTTATCATAAATTTTGAGGTCATCCGCAAACATGCAGCACTTGACATTCATTGTACGTATAAGAGGTGGGAGTTCATAAGTGTAAATATTGAAGAGGATCGGGGATAAGACCCCTCCTTGTGGAACTCCACTCCAAACATGCCTAGGCTCAGACAGGGTATTGTTTATACGAACGCGAAAAACGCGATCAGCAAGGAATGCACGGATCCAAGCATTGATGCGAGGATGTATCCCCATGATTTCTAATTTTCAAAGGAGCTTTTCGTGGGGAACCTTGTCAAAAGCCTTGCAAAAGTCGAGATAGACAACATCGGTTCCATAACCTTCGTCAGCATTGATTGTCCAATCATTCAATGTTTGCAACATTGCTGTAACCGTAGACTTATTTTTTTGAAACCCGTGCTGAAATTCAGAAATAATGGAGTGTTCTTCAAGATGACTTTCAATCTCCTTCTCAAGTATTTTCTCAAACGTCCTCGCGAAAATTGAAGTGATGCTTATTGGGCGGAAGTTAGTAGGGGATGTGTATGGAGGTTTTTTGGGATAGGAGTTACGAGTGAAAGTTTCCACCTAGATGGTACTTCTGAGCGCATGAAACTGAGGTTAGAGATGTATTCAAGCGGTCTCGTGATTGTATGCAAGATGTTTTTGATAAATGCCAGAGCAATATGATCAGGTATCTCGGAGTAAGATGATGGCCATTTGGAGATTAGATTGTAGATATCATCGCCGTAAACCCCTATAGAGTCACTCATTTTTGGAAACGACATAGGATCCTGAAGGACTTCAGTACGTTTGCATTGACTAAAAGATGGTTCGAAAACGTCAGCTAACATTTCTGCTTTCTCTCTATCAATTTGTGCTACAGTCCCTTGACTAGAGACCAAAACGCCTATGTTGTTCATTGGGCGGATTCTTGAGTTGATCAATTTGTATAATGCATTCCTATCTTTGGACCGAACAATCTTTTTCTCGAGGTTATTATTGAATTTCCACAGTTTTTTCGAGAATATTTTGTTTAGGCGTGAAAATGCTGCCCAGCTTTCTGTAGTGTCCTGCTTAACCGCAGCTTGCCATGCTAGGGATCTCTTTCGAGATAGTGAAGCGAGATGTGGAGGAATGCGAGAATCGTGTGAAGGGACCTTAACAATTGGAACAAAAAGTTCAATGCAGTGATTCAGAACGGCAAAGAAGAGTTCGTATTTTTCATCAACGGTGTCCACCGAGTCTAGTGAGCCATACCAGTCCACATTACTTAAATGATTATTGATTGCTTCAAAGTCAGCACTTTCAAAGTCCCGTTTGAGCATGAACGAGGAATCAGCCGTCATTAAATCCAGATTGAATCGGACGGAGCAGTGATCACTTGTGCCTATTGGAGCATCCACCACTAGATTTTTAACTAACTCCTTTTTATTGCATAGGACCAAATCTAGAATGTTTTCTTTGTTAGTACCCTTTCGGACATGTTGGACTAGATCGTGTGATTTGCAAAGGTCCAGCAAAAGTTTAGAAGTGGATGTAGACGCTATCGGTTCTGCTAGGCACCACCTAATATCGGGTAGATTGAAATCCCCACTTTGTCGTGTTTTTTTCTCTGACAGATAGAGGAAGATTAGGATTCAAGCAAATAACGAGCTTGAAAGGCTTCACCTTTGGAGCAATTAGCCCAAAACCCATTTTTTTCTACGCCCGACGTCGGGTACATCTCAATAGAAAGAACAGGTGCCGCCGCTGAGTCGTGAACGCGTGCATCTAGACTGCATTAGTGATGCGACTAGTCCTATGCTTTATCTTGTAGACGCACGCAGTCTGTTTATATTCAAACGATAGAAGCAGTACTAAAAAAGGGGACAACAGTACGGACTTACTATGTACACTGGAGAGGTCTCAAAATCTACGATACGAGTCTGGGCGCGAAAGTCTCTATCACCAACGTTCTGCGATGGTAGTGGACTCGGCGCAACACTCGTTTCAGTAGACAGCGTCATGTCACCATCGTCAACGGCAAACATTTTGCAATTGGGAAAATAGGGGAAAGAATATGATTCGTTCATCTATGATTCTGCTTTTTCAGTTTCGAGCCATAACTAGGCCACATAGAGCGCGACAGAGCGGGCGGTAGTTTTTTGACTTTAGACGGTGCGAAATGTTATTGTAGCATAACATGAGTCAATAAGCAGCGTTTCATCCACGTTACGTTGATTTGCACTGATTTTGTTGGAAAGGCAACCGCCCAAACGAGACCGTTACTCCTATGTAGCTAAAGGTATCGGTTCCTGGGAGGACAGGGATGCCAGTGTCTTCTACCCTTAGAGCACCAACTCCGTGCACTTCGCATGTCAAGTATTCAGGCATTTTTTTAACATCGAGGCGGAGGCCAAAGTGAGCGAGCCGGCGAAGGCCAAACCACGCGATCCGCACCAGGCGTTTGTTTTTTTAAAGCTCGCATTTGTCTTTGTACAATCATGACGTCGTCGGTATAGAGGAATGGTATCTGAGGAATGGACCTTTGCAAGTCTTCAGTGAGATGGTCCATAACGACAATGAAGAGGAGCGGGAAGGAGCTGAGCCCTGGTTGACACCAAAGATGAGAGGGAAATCCCTGATGAGATGCGCTGCGGGTACTTACACTCGAGTTGTTGGAAGGGCGTAGACAATCCGCATCCATTAGATAAACTCCTCGGATGCCGCGTGCCTTCGTAAAGGATACCATATTACTCCAAAAGACCAAGAGCCTTTTTCCTAAAGAAACCGAGTCGTAGCGCTTCGTGCTTTCTACGATATTTTTTGATTAGGAGACGTATAGCATAGGTCGCATCCGTAGCGCCCACTTGGATCTAAAACCGAACTGATCGATGGACGAGTCAACGATATCTCGAATTTGATGGCAGAAGATGTGTTGTGAAAGAGGAATCGTAATTGTAAATTGAGCTGTCAGTGGGGCTGCTTTTACCTTTCCGAGTATGAGTCGACGTGCGTTGCCATTCTGATAGCTACCTCTGCTTCACAACCACCTAGCTGAAAACGTAGTCAGCCAGAGAGCGGATTTCCAGAATTTCCATTCCCACAGTTCCGCCGTCACTTCGTCAAGTCTCTGATCCCTCTCTCCGATCGGCTGGACAGGCTCATGGGTCGGCGGAAGTTGAGGGGTGGGAACGTGGGTAACCTCTTCTATTGAGATCTTCTCACAATAATCGTGAAAACGCTTCCTCACTGATCATGTTAGGCAAACTCTGCATTTGTCTGAGTAGTCACTCCAGTTTCGAATTTCGTCACTTCGTCAATCATTCGGGCTGTGTTTCGCCAGGTTTCTCTAGTAGGCTTCACCGGAGGTAGATGTGTTAGAGAAATAACTGAATTATCATTGTAAATTCACATCTCTCTTCGGGTTTATGCTCTGTGCTGTGATCTTCATTGTACAGATAAGAGGTCGTTACCGTGTGGCGACCGTCTTGTAATCTTCGTGTCTGTAAATAGCATCTGATCGAACTGCCGCACAAGAACGAAGTCGACCTGAGTTATCTGTTACCGCTGTAAAAGTATATGAGATAAAACGGACGTTTTCGGAACTTTGTGCTAGTTTTCGGAACAATGACGAAGTTGTGGAAGTAAGTGCATTCCCCATCTTCTTCACATATCCCATAGCCAAAAAAGGCATCGGAGGGTTTGGCTGCGGGATTTGTAATCACAGACCAGCATCATTCATTTCAACTGGGGAACTGGTGTGTAAATAAATTTCGGTTATTGAAGGGGCTTAATCTACCTGAACATGACAAATCGAAACACTGTAAATCAAGGTATAAGTCAAAATTTGCCCCATTTTTTCCATATAACTCGACCCGCTGAATACGATGGTGTACACATGAACCAATTAATAAGAAGTAATATACTCAAATTTTCAGCGTTCGCTCCTATCACCAAGAAACAAGTAGATAAAGAAGGTATGTTGAGGCAAAATATCCTCTTGTAGCTTTTTTCCGGGTTCTTTGTCCTACAGTCATGTTGGTCATGCTTGTTTTAGAACAGCCCGATGAATTCAAAACGGCGGACGAAAAAAGCTCTTATCGAACAGCATCAGAAGAAAAATTGGGAGAGAAAAGTTGTGATCAAAAGGACGCGTCGAAGAAAAGAGTGGATGAGGGAAGTTTTTATCGAAAAATCGCATCGGATGAAAAGGTGGATGGGAAGAGTTCTTATCGAAAAGTCACATCAGAAGAAAGAGAAGGAGAAAGAGAAAAGAAAGGTTGTTCTCGATTTTTCTAAAATAGGTTCGCATACTCGAAAAATTACCACTATACCTGCAAATTTGTCGGCATGTCGGATCCCGTTTTCTCCCTGGTTCTGTAGAAAAAACTGAGAAAGCAGAATTTCTGTGAGTGCTGCCTTCGAAGAGGAATTCGGTATTTCGGGACGTGTTAGATCAAATCCTGCACTCCAAGGCTTTCAAGCTAGGAGATCTAGAGGTCATAGTTTTTGGGAGAATACTAATACGCCGGGAACTGCAACGAGTGTGATAGTTAACCCTTTCCTTTTGTTGGGAGGCGCATAGGTTGTGCCCAATACGTACCATCCACAAGGTTTCGCGGCGAAACGCACGCACTCGCCATGGCGGAGCACTCGTGCGCGCGTTCGACACATGGTAAGAAGCTTCTTTATTTCTTGCATTTCTAGCTTCTTTTAGGCAGTTTCATCTCTGCCTATGATTTTGACGCCCGCCCCCTCCAAAAAAAAACCCCTGAAATTCGCGCAAATCTTCAACAACAAGGATTTCCGCAGGTGCTGCCCTCAATTCATTCTTGGATTGCAGGTGAACGAAACCGCCAGGACGGTGTTAAGCATCTGCCAGATTGAAATTTTCAACAAATGTGTTCCTGGGAGTGATATTTTCAACAAATATGTTTCTGGATGCAACACCAGGAAAACTCTTTGACAAACCCTTTGTGTGATCCGTCACTTGAAATCACGTGAAAGGGAAAAGTCTGAATCAAAATTAGGCAAGCAAAGTCCCATTGAAACTCCTATGACTTGAGCTCCAAGCCTATACAAAGATGACTTTCATATCTTGTACACATCACAGCATAACAAATTCATAGCGTAACAAATTATTATAGACTCGTACATCCTCGAGTTTCATCCAGATCAACCAACATGTTTAGTGAATTTGTCTGTTCTTTTCTTTCTTTCCAAAATTAAACATTTTGTTAATCGCAGGTTCTATCGAGTCAGTTCCCCTCATCTATCGTCACGGAAATGAAAGACCTGTGGGAAGAGGTGATCACTACTTGTATCTGCAATAATGTGGCACTGCGTCACGACCTTTGAAATGTTTTCATAATTTGTATGTGCTATAGATGGGCGTTCGACAGTGAAGAAACGGGCAGCTGTCTATCATGACGACGGACAAACAGGTTATCCCACTTAAAAAATGCTCTGATCTAATTGTATATACAACACTTCAAATATTGAGGAATGGCTGATGTGCATGGAGTTCGGAAAGCCAACAGCGTGAGCGTTGATGATCATCACAAAGGTGCGTGGGGAAGCATGGGCCCGGGGTGAGGGGGCAGGAGGGGGGTGCCACAAGCNCTTTATCACACCTCTATATCGCAACGCAACGATTATCATCGATCTGTGTTTGCGTAGAGTTCAGCAGTAGCCATGTTACCTCCAGTCGTTGGTCTCTATCTTGATGTTGCACCCTTCTTCCTTCTTATGCACTTGGAGATGAAGGCGAACTGCCGAGTATTTGGGCATACGACCCGCGCCAGCCGACGGCGTGTTGGGTCGGAGTCTTCTCTCCACACGGTTAGCATTATGGATAGGTAGCTGGTGGAGGGATGGTCGACCTCTCAGCTTGGAAGCGTAACAAAGACTGAGAGAGAAAACGTTCCGCACGTTCCGCAAAACCCGCACAAAGTTATTTGTAGCCAGTAGGATGATATTTTCTTCGATGCTCCCAGAAATGAACTTTGAGCCAACGGAGAGTGTAATTATATATCCGATGCTGTCTACAGTTCTACAGTAGAAAACGTCTCATGAAACATTTTATTAAAACAAAACTAAGTCCTATCCAATAGAATAGAAAACTCAGTAAATATTGGTATTCTTCACTTGAAAAGGCAGACAAGTTTGTGCCTTCGAGACTGCAAGGCATAGTTGCATCCATATCTGCTCCTCGTGCTCAGCTGTAATGTCATGAACTGCTGTGCTTGTTTCAGATTTCCAGAATAAAATTGAAGACACTGCAGAAGAAGTTCATATCAAAAATTTTCTCACGCTTGAAAAATGGATATTCCATGAAGAAATGGCGTTCCCAAGAACAGCTCCGAACTCGACTCCAGGCTGCACCGCACTAAGTTGGAAGAGGAAAATTAGCGAACTTGACAAAATTGTCATACTGGCAGGCCATACAAGGAATACCATACCTCTCATATCTCAGTTGCACTATGTTGAGATAGGTGTGACAGTTCACTCTCACACGGTTTGCTTGCAAGATAAATCCAGCGAGTCCCTCGAGAGCACATTCGTACGCCTTTAACATAAGGAATAAGCTGTGTGCACCAAAATTCAGCACCGTAGAAAACACCGATTGATGCCAAAGGCTGTACGTAATTCCGTACGAAACTTCGAAAAGCTTCTTTTTGGCGCCATCTTCTGGGGAGCTTGTGGGCGGAGTCGAAGCGGTACTACGGGGTTTTGCAAGAATTTTCTTGTGCGTTACATATGGAGCCCATTTCCTAGCCTGTTAGGGAGAGGAAGAAAAATTCTAATCAGAAGTACGAATTTTCTCGGAAAGTGCGCTTCCGGGAATAAGTTATTTGGAAAGTGCTTTGACTCCACCCATCGTCTCCCTAAAATTAGGGCTCAAAACAGGATTTTCGGCAGTTTTGCACGGAATCACTCGTTCAGTTGTGGGCAGCAGCTGCTGGAGTGGGCTTTCTTTTCTGTTTTCATGTGGAGATCTCAGGAACAATCCTGAGGTGGCGGCGGCTTATTTATGTGTGTTATGTTCTCTAAAAACAACGTTATCATTAAACGGCTCTGATGTTACTGACCAATGGCGCGTTTGACGAGTCAGATGCTCTTCGAGCCACAATCGCTGTAACGAAGCTGTTTCTCAGTTCGTCACGTAGAGCTTCTGTACGCAACTGCGAGCAGTTAGGATTCTGTTGAGCGCTTCCAGAAATGACCATAGCTGCACCGTACAGAAGCTAAAGATCCCAGTATATAATAACTAGATAACCCTAGAACAATTGGAAAGACTTACAGTTAGAGGAATGCACCAGTGGGCCATCTTTGAGTTGGGTGTCGTGGCATGCATCGCGCTCCTATTTATTCCATTTGTACGGCAATAGATGTCTCTGTAAACAGCTGAGGGGCTCCGGCACAGTTACTGTATGGAAAACCCAGATCTACGGTGTAGACTATAAACTACTGCAATGTTCATTCAATTTCCTGCCCCTGTTATTCAGGATCTTCAGGAAGTGAATGGCCCGTTTTGCAAGGAACATCATACTTGATCCAATCGTGTTTCGCCCTTTGGTTTATTACACATTCGAGATGGATTCTTCTACTAAAAATAGAAATCCATGGGGTCTAGACCATGAACTACTGCAACGCTTATCCCTTTACCATGAAATGTAACGGTAGTTTATAGTCTAGACGCCATGAACTCCCACCTTCAATGCAGGATTCCGTCTCGACTTCGTAGTAAATCAAAGTGCAGAACAAAAGTGGATCAAGTCTGGTGTTCCTCGCAAAATCTGCCATTCATTTTCCAAAGACATCCTGCAAAATAGAGCTTGGAGAGTGAATGAGGGTTGCAATAGTTCATAGTCTACACCGTAGATCTGTGTTTTTATACAATAACTCTTCCTGGACACCTCAGGTGTTTACAGAGACATCTACCCCCGTACAGACACAATAAATAGGAGCGCGATGCGTGGCCCGACACCCGACCTAAAGATGGCCCAGTGGCGCATTCCTTTGACTGTAAGTTTTTACAATCGTTCTAAGAATCGCAATTCGTGATATACTGGAATCTTCAGCTTCTATACTGTGCAGCTATAGTCATTTCTGGACGCACTCAACAGAATCCTAACTGCTCGCAGCTGAATAGATACGCTTCACCCAACGATGTGAGAGAGAGCTTCAATGGAGCGATTCTAGCGGAAGTGAGATCCAGGGCGCCACGAAAATTGCTGGTCAGTCATTATCAAAAAAAGACTGACTGTTTTTTTACTCGGAAGAACACCTCCCTAAAAGCCTGCGGAAGAAAGATGTGGCCGATAACGTAATGAGCGGATCACTCGTCCTATATCTACCACATGTCTGTCTTGGGTTAGGCGTCTTAAGAATAGTAGATTTCTGCACTTTTAGTGATTCT
Source organism: Ancylostoma ceylanicum (assembly GCA_000688135.1). NCBI lineage: Eukaryota > Metazoa > Nematoda > Chromadorea > Rhabditida > Ancylostomatidae > Ancylostoma > Ancylostoma ceylanicum. The sequence goes on along the minus strand of JARK01001351.1, from coordinate 2,647,295 downwards.
TGACATGAGATCTGGTCTCCGCATAATAGTGTAGCCTAGAAAATGACAAAATTTCAAAGACGAACTTTTCCGTGGTTGATCCGTAGGAAGCAGGAAGGGATCAATTTCTAGTAAATTTAGTTTTCAGGTGTACGACTGTGCTCTCGAGGGATTGGGAGGACTTTACCTAGAGGAGAACAGTGGTACTGGAAACTGTGACGTTCCTACCGGAGTGACGATACTCACCTACGAAACGTATGACTTCCTTCAAATATCAGCTGGTCACAGAAAGGAATTCTCCGATTTTCTCTCTCTCCAGTTTAGTGGAGCCAACCGTGACCTCGAGCTCAGCGTTTATGTCGAGGATGCCATTATAGCCTGGACGAGACACTTTCGATACGTGAGAACAGTATACTTCACAATGTTGTTCAGGGCTAGGATTCGTGAACGCATCACCAAGCAAAATTTCAATTTCAATTTTTATTGCACTCATGGTGCGCTACTTATAACAACAAAACTCATAACTAACAAAACGATAGGCTGGTTTAAAAAACCATGGATAAACACAAAGACAAGAAAACTTTCCAAGAATCAAACTGGATAGAAAGAAATGAATGAAATACTACAAAACTGCTTCGCTTATGTGGCGGTAGGACAGTGCGGCTTAAATTTTGCTGAATTGAAATTTCAAACTGGGATGGGAAATCGTCATTTTGGTTTTGCGGTTTCGACCAAAGACTGTACACAATTTCCACAAGACTTTGGACAAGTTGGAAAAATTCAGGATCTAAGAATGCAAGTCTTATAAGGCGTTGCCCCATGCACAAAATAGGCTAGCAAATCAACTTTTGCATTCTGCATCTCCTTACATTGTGCAGTCTATATGCTAACCAATGACGCTAACCAGGATTGGTTTGCGTGGTTAACGTTTCATGAATGCCAGCCCAGAATTCTCTAGAGTATTGAAGGAACTTCGAAATGCTGATATCATGATTTTAGCTGGCAACGAGAAGCATTTTTGGATGCAACCACGTCTTGCGCTATGGGAATCACAAAATTGTCTGCCTTTTCAATTGAACAGCACCTATATTTATATTTTTATTCGACTGGGAGAAAATGTGTTTAACATTAATAAATCGTTTTATGAAACTTCTTCCGCTGTATGTGTATATCATTAGTGATAGCACTCATGCTAAAAAACGACATTGATTTTTTATGAAACTCTACTTTGGAGGGTTTATTCGTGCAAATAATAGAGGAGAATTCATCTAGAAGAGCAACAAAGTTTCTAAGAGATGCTATGTTGTATACCGTCAGGGTGAGCATTCGTGGAAGAGATCTATCGCCGCAGTTGAGGATGGTCAAAGAGAAGAGGTGCCTTTAACACGAGCTTAATTACTCGTGTAAGCGGAGTGATTCCTTTTGCAGTGATGCTCTATATGCTGGCACCTCTAAAACTGGCAGAAAAGCGGGGAAACTTTTTTCAGCGTGAGTGCCGCGTTTATCTTGTTGGCGTGAGCATATAAGGTGAACGTAAATTCGAGAATTCCACCAGATTCCTTGCTTTCCTTTGCTTTTCATCTTCAGGACAAAATGCGGTCTGCGGAAGGAGCAGCGATGACGTCATCGTCAGGACAAACTGCGGTGTCCAGCCGGAGTACGCGGCAGAAAGTCGGGCGAGATGAAAACTTGCCGCTTTTACTGTCTTCCACTTGAACTCGAGTGGAGACATCATTTTGTGGGACTCCCATCCGAGCATGAGATTCACAATCTCAGAAGTAGCAGTGACATTGAGGAGGCGGACATCTTGAACAGCAGTGGCCTACTTTGTCCTGAATATAGGACATAGCTGCGTCAATGCCCCAGATTCGATTGCCCTACTTTCTCTGCCTGCCCTGTGATTACAGGAGGCGGACATCTTAAACAGCAGTGGCCTACATTGTCCTGAATACAGGACATAGCTGGTTCAATGCCCGAGATTCGATTGCCCTACTTTCTTTGCCTGCCCTGTAATTACAGTGGGGCAGCCAAGAGGTCATCAGAAAAGCAACGGTTCCTTCCAATGCAATAATTTCGTCCACGTTCATAAAGGATAATTTAGCATTTGTAATGTAATGAATTTGTAATGGTTACCTCTGTTAGAAAAACTCTGTTGAACTGAATAAGACAATATTTACACTTGCTAATAATACCTGATCTTTTTATCTTCTCAAATGTGGACAAAAATCCTGGATGGAACACTGGCTGCAGTGCTGACCCCTTGGCTGTCTAATAGTAATTAGCGGAGCAGTCAGAGAAAGTAGGGCAATTAAGTCTTTTGCAGTGACCCAGATATGCTCTATATTCAGGAAAATGTAGGACGCTGCTGTTCAAGATGTCACACACCCGTGACATTGAGGCCAGCTGTCCACTGATGCAGCTATTCTATACGCCGGTGGAGAGTCTGCAAAAGCTACTAAAAATGCAACTATTGGCTGTGTAGGTCTGCTCCATGATGGTGACAACAAAGAGTACACTGTCGAAAATGCCCTATTATTAAGACCTGTTCTGCTACAGCTTTTCCTGCAACTTGCGACAAAAGATTAGTGGAGTTTCCCAGCAGATGCGGAGTATAATTCGGATAACAAGAACCCGCGGAAGCGTAGATAGGATGCATAGTACATATATGAATTTCTAAACATACTTCCGCTTTTCACTGAAAATTTCGAGATAAACCAAAGTGCTACGTAAGAATATGACAAAATTGGCTTGCGCTGCAAAGGAGCCATTCAATTTTAGAAAATATGTTGAGTAACGGACGCAGTGCTCCAAACCAATGATCACTATTATCCACATAGGAAAACTTCCTGTATACTTTGGTTGTTTATTAGGCAACCATGTGCAACATAGGATAAATAGTAACACTGCGCATGTGAACGCACAACCCAGTAATGGCTCACCTTTGCATATCTCTTACTGTAAGTTCTAGTTTGCAATCCAATACACGGATTGTATGGAGACTTCCAGATCCTATGCTGCACAGCTCTGATCTTCTCCGAGAGCCTCCAGATGAAGCCTAACTGCTCTCAGCTGCGCAAGTATGGCTTGCGCGGAAATCTGAGAGAGCGTCTCTCCATGGCAATCCTTGCCAAGGTACCTCCGGAAGCCTTGAGCGGATCACTGGTTAGTTTTACAGGGATGTCTTCAGGAATATGGCCGCTTCGTTGGAATTTTCCATGCAGCAGTTTTCCACTCAGCAAGCACTCTGCGATCGAGCATGATAGGCCATCATTTGAGATCCTCCAGTATAAATATTGGTAATGGTTCAGATTCTTCTGAAGCCAGATCGCGAGAGTCTTAGGTAATTCTACAGTCGCAGCCGTAGAACCTGAGAATTCTCGCGGCATTTGCGTTGTTTGTGGGATTTGAGGCATTCTCACATAAATTTTCTGAGAATGAGTAATTTTGAAATATAGAAAGCACTAAATTACATTCAATTCAGCAAAATCAATTTACGATGCTGCCTTCCCGTACGACCGTTGCACTTGTCTAACAAACCCTCGCTAAAAAGTAGCCCGGATGGCTCAGTGGTAGAGCGGCGGATTGCAATCCGTCCCTATCGCTGGTCTTCACTCCGTTGGAGGTCTAAAAGTTAAGCGCAGGTTCTGCTTGGCAGTTGCTGCGATGCGGTGTTCGGGGTTCACTGCACGACGTCCCCCATGATCTCCTTCAGGTAGTCCAGGAAGGCTTCCGGCAGTTTTTCGCATAAATTTCCGAGACAGACAAAAAAGTTTGTATGTGGATGAATCGCGCGAACTGCTAAGACGTGTACGCGTATCTTGGTGGATAAGGCGGTTGGATCATCGTTGAGGCGTCAAAAGGCTCGGATCCCGTCCTGTCTCAGTCTTTTGCAAATAATGTATATTGTGTACCAGTGTTTGTGGAGGCTAGCATCAAGATTGGAAATCTGACGTCAGCCAGGTGTCCAGAATACAAGAATCCAGAACATACGCAATTCATAAATAGGATTTCGTATTTGACCGCAGTTAGTGATTAGCTTTGCTTCCTTCTCAATTTTCTGAAGGCTTCGGAGCACGAAGATTCTTACACATACCGCGGGTGGCTGTCCCATCCCACTTTCTAGCGTTCCGTAAGGGACGCTAGTCAAAAATTGCTTGTGCGAGATAGTCCAAGAGGGGTCCATTTACATGGTTACATATTTGCAACATAGTTGCACGCAGTATCACAGTTCTAGTCTTTGACTCGGTCTCCTATTATTTCCATTTTGAAAAATGGAAAACTCACCAGATCGATTGCCGGTTCGAAATCTCCAAGTCACGCTGCAGAGTCGATTGAGTGGACTTTGGTCGTGCACTATCGTAGCCGATCCCTCTTACCTCGTATTACACATATTTAAGAAGTACGACTGCTCCCTCGAAGGAATGGCTGGACTTATCCTAGAGGAGAACGGTGGAACAGGAGGTTGTGAGAGCGCTCTTCAAATCACGCAGCTCAATTATGAAATGTACTTTTTCCTTCAATTTTTAGCCAAAGATTATAAGAACCCAAAAGAGATGACCTTCCCAATCTAGTGAATCGGAGCCAGGCGTCAAACTGCGAACTATCGCTGAGGGAGCTATTCTGGCGTGGCAGGATCACTTTCGCTCTGTGAGGATTTTTTTTTGCCGTACTAGCTTTCGTACAAGTGTGCAAACCTGAGAACGTTGTAGTGTTTTCTATGATGATATAGGAGACACTCAGGTATATCATATTCCAGCTCGGCACAAAGAAAAGATTTGGATGCAACTATATCCAGCTGTATGGAATGCACAAATTTGTCTGCCTCTTCAAATGAAGAACGTGCATATTTCAACTTTATTTCATTCTGAAATGAAATTTGTGGCCTTAATAAACTGATTGGTATAATTTCTCCTATTATAAACGTCAACGAATGCAGAGAAGCAAAAATTCACTGCTCATATTTTAACTCACGGTCAAAGCCAATTTGGTCACGGTAAGAGCTGTTTCGACATACAGTGAATTCCAAACGGTCGTAGACAGGGGCAGGACCGCGGCGCGAGCACTCTGGTTGTCTGCTGTACCGAGGCAGCTGGCCTGCTGGGCAGAGACACAGGGGAAAACCTCTACGTCATGATTTCCCGCTGCCTCGGGAGGTGCCTGCAGACAACCAGAGCGCCCGCGCCCCTTGTCTACGACCGTTTGGAGAGCACTGTATGTTTTCTTGAAAAAAAAAAGTGCTTTAGCCTTCTGTTGCTTGAGATTTTTCTTTCATTCATGCTTGTTCTTAATGTTTTCTCATTCCGTACTTAGTCTGTCAAGTGGAAACTGATGTGTAGTGCGTAGTTCATTGCGAAGATGAGGAAATGAACTTATAACTTGAACTGTCACTAGGAGTAGCTTCAGAATATCCCAAGCCTCATCGGATTCTTACTAATTTAATATTTTCTTTATCAGTGTTTGTTGTGAGCTTCTACGTTAGTAATTCATTTCAGTCAGCGAAAAGCCCCTAAGAAAACCTGCCTCAAGCAAGTAGGAAAAGATCTATTGTGTTCCATAGTGAACTTGCAGAAGGCCAAGATTCTGGCAATAGACAGACGTCGCTGGAAAGTAACAAGGAAATGCTCGCAATGACCTGTGGGCAGCGTCACCCATGTGTGCGAGCTAAGGAGGATCGAGCTAAGGAGGATAAGTAAATGAGTAATTTATTCCAGTAAGCATTTGGCGATTAGCCTTCCTCAGACCGAGCAAGGAGAAGAGAGAAGCAAATGTATGATTCGAATATGCTTCATATAATGGAGACAACTCATGAAAACTTTTATTCTAAACAATCATCATTGTTTAATGCTGTGGTATGACGTTTCGGGCACTTTTGCTTACTTGAAAAGACACAAGTATATGTGTCTTTCGCCATCCTTATGGTGATTGCATCCAAAGGTCGAGTAGCGTCCGAGCTGAATTTAGATAATTGTGTTACACATACTTATGTCCTGGGGGGAAAACTCTAAGTCGATCAGTTCAGCTAGAATAAGAATAACTGCTCACAGTACGGATCTGCTCCCATGTGTGAGAGCCTACCGAGTTCAAGTCCGCTCCATCTTCACCTTCCACATATCTGAATGGTAATATTGGCAGTCTGAGGTGATCCTAGCGAAAGGTATTCAAAAAGAGATACAGTTGAAAAATTAGAGGATAGTATCCGAGGGAATATGGACAGGTCATCGGTCTACGAGGATTTTCCAGGATCAATCCAGCAAGTCCCTCCAGAGCGCATTCGTACAGCTTCAAAAGATTGAATTTAAAAAAAAAGAAGAAATTAGTAACACTTCTGCGATCTTGCCTGATCACGATCCCTGTCTTGCAAAATTTTTTAGACTCTTGTAACTTACCAACGACAAGCCCACGTTTTTAACCGGTGCATGAGCTTGGACCTTATCAAAAAGCTGCATTCTCGGGCCATCATGTAGAGCGTATTTGCCCAACTGGGAGCAATCTGGTCTTAGCTGAAGACACACCGAAAGAGCCATGAGCGACGCGAGCTATAAAATGGATTATATCAAAAATAGTATGTACATAGCGTTGAAATGCATGAGAATTCGCTTACAGTAAGGATTGTGTAGCACTGAGCCATCGCTGCACAGAATGGTAAGTGTCTCGCTTCTTTGATATTTATCCCGTCCTCCACCAAAGTTTCATCACAAAGCAGCGATCGCGATTTAATTATGGATTCCACGAGTGCTGCTGTCCGGACTATTCAATGAAAGTTGTCCACTTGTTCGAGCGCTGTCTGAGGAGATTCTATTTCTGATTTTGCCCTTTCGTTTATACACGTGGAATTCGAAGGTAACCTTCTATTGAGTTGTTCGCATTTATGAAAGCGCACTTATTTTGGGCATCATCGTTTAGTGCGTCTGTGTTATTCGGACGTACCTTCGAATAACAACAGGATCATGTTCACTCAACTGACCTTTACCAGTTCATGTTTTCATAAGTTGTTCTACTATAACAAATCTAGGCTGATTTTGTCTCGACGGATTTGTTATTTGTTCCAACGCATGAAGTATGAACATAGTCAAGGGCACTTTGCACTCAAACACGAGCCTGTTATGATCTTCACTAGTGGCAAGTGAACCTCCACCTCTACGTATGTATGGAGCCGTATGCATACGTACCTCTTCCCGAGCATCCCCCACCGGGGATGGGGATGAGATGAGATGAGATGAGATGAATGCGCAAAACCATCGCTCCAACGCAAATTAGTGGGCGAGTTTCTTCCCGAGGGCATCCCTGAAGGTGTGCAAACGAGTTTTCCCCGACCATCCCCGGCCGGGGATACTTCAGGGTGCGGATGGTCGGGGACCGGGGATGGCCGGGGAGAGACATGCATACGGCTCATGAACTCATGACTTGATTGGGTAGAGCGAGAATTTTACATTCTTATTGTAAAGAAGACAGCACCAGAAATAGAAAAGACTGATGGCAAAGTTGCTCCCGCTGTTTTCCGGAAATCCTCATAATGAGCTACGAGCGGTGCACTCAGGGACAAATCCTTATCCTGCTGAACACTTTTGATGAGATCCCATGATCGACTATCCTTGAATCTTGGAATTGTCGAATTCGTCAAAGGATTGTTACCTAACTTTACTAGGATGATGAGGTTAAGTAAAAATCTTGGTCAATTACGCAGGAAGCTTCACTCGAAGAACACGTCCTGCTGTGGCCCATGCTCTGATTCACATCATTTCACTGCAAGTTATCATAAAAATTACTGCAGTATTCAACAGTAAATCCATGTGGTACTCCTCATCTGGGAACTAAAGTAAAAATTTGGTTTCCGTACAAGGGTAGTGCACGAGGTGAGAGGATAGTTAGTACAGTAATGAAGTCTAGACTACAAGCGGATTCGTCTAGGTCGAACCTGCGAAGAAGGCGCTCCTTCTAGGATAATAACCTCAAAATACTTCCAGGAAATTTTCTATCCTTGAAGGGCATGCATAAAATTGAGAACAAGTGACTAAGAACATGGAGAAGTTAAGCTTCATTTGAAATCAGTGCTTTGATTGCTTGAAAAAACCTGAAATGAATTTGGTGCAATGAATCAGATTAATTGGTTGAAATGATCTACAGAATGGTGTTAAAAACCCTATGAACGCTAGGACGTAAGTGTCGCAAAGTCTGTAGCAAGTTTATTCGGGTTCATTTGTTGACTTTTTGGCTAAGGGCCTCACAAGGAATTTACATCCTTTCTCAAGGGATCGCTAGAAAGTAACTCTATAGATCCGACAGGACCTATGTATGTAATTGCGTTGACTAACAACGTGCTACATTTGTAATACCGCTTCTGTTCTTGGATCCTGTGAAAAATAAAAAGTGTAAAATCAGCGAGCATCGAAATACTCCGCGTAATGATCCGGTACGTTACCGACTCGGTCAGTCCTCGGAAAAGCTGGTGGATGGAAACCGGCAGTTACGTGGAGGAAATTTTTCACTATCTGGGTTTAATTTTTTACTTCTTCTGAAGCATCAGTAGGGTTTATCGCTTATACATACTTCCTTTGTTAGCTGAATACATGTACGTATGCATATATTTTTTCTGAATATCGCATCCGAGCGATCTAAACCCAAATTTCGCCTTCTTCAGGCAGAGGTGTACTGACATTTTATCCGAATTCAATTTTGAGAAAGGGAGCTGCAGTAAAACCGTTTATTCATCTTTACAGTTATGGACATCAATGTTTGAATCAACTAAGAGGATGGGCTTAACTGCAGTTGTGTCCAGTCTTTTCGTTTACTTGAAAAGGCACAGGTATCTGTGTTTGCCATCCTCATTGACATAGTTGCATCCGAAGCCATATATCAGTCCAAGCTGGAATCGAGGGAACCACTTACATATACATTGCAAGATCAAAGCATTTCCTTACGTAGGGAACGTAATTTTTCCATGTTTCCAGAGCCATTCTGTTCGCGGCATTAACATCATGGCTGTCGTCTCTGAGAGTAAAAGATCGGATTCATATGTACAAAAACAGGCTAGGGAAGAAGGGAAGACTATTACGTCTCGAAAATGAGCGGGTAGATTCCAAGAGATTGAGGACACGTAAGTGGCTTTCCAGGGTTTTGCAAGATCAGTCCAGCCATTCCCTCAAGGGCGCATTCGTATACCTTCAAGAAGTAAGTTCTTAATTCTGCTAGACCGAAAAACAAACGTTCTTGCTTGTTTTGTTTTACGAAACTGACCACTTTCAAGCCGACATCCTTCCTCGGTGCGAGATGTTCGACCCCGCTAAACAGGACCATCCTGTGTTCGTCGGAAGGCATAGCGTATTGGCCCAACTGAGAGCAGTCCGGTCTCAGCTGAAGGCACCCCGAAAGTGCGAGAATAGAAGCAAGCTGAAACGAGTATTATGCTAAGAATGAAGACGCATTAAGTGGAAATAGACTTACTGTAAGAATTGCATAGTACTGCGCCATCACTGAACTGGGTGGTTGGACGTACTCTGTCTTGCTCCGTCTTATTTATGCCAGCTTTCCCAGTGTGGCAGAATAAACCGATTTAATTATGGATTCGGAAAGTGCTACTGTACTGAAAATCTAGTGAAGAACTGTACTTATTCGAGCAGTGTTTCACCACTCCTGCGCTATTTTCCCCGACTCATTTTGATTCCTGGATCTGCCCTTTCGTTTGTGGAGATGTGATAGTCGACAAACTTCCTATTCAATGCTTAGTGTTTGTGAATCCATGCCACATTTAGCTACCACCATTTATTGTGCCTGAGCCTCTGTTTAAGCTAATTTTAGAACACTCCTGTTGTGGTAGAAGTGTTATTCGGACCGATGAAGTTCGATATTGCTCTGCTCCAAGCCGCAGTTCGCAGAGATTCTGTTCGAGCGGTTGCTGCAAATTTCGCAACTTCCTTTCCAAAGAGCGTTTGATGTTCATGGATGGAAGCTGGTCTGCCAATTTTTATAGGTGAGAAGTAGTAGAACATTCTACCACATTCCATTGCCAAAGAATGTCAATTTTTGTTCAAGGCCATGAAATTCTGGATTGGACATTAAATATTGGTGCACGGCTTAGTAGGACGGATAAGAAAAAATGCTGAGCAGTTGAAAACAAATTGTTTCTTATAGAGAATATCTTGATTATTTTTAAGACAAAATGACTTTTTTGATACTTCTATTACACAAGAGCTCACCAGAAACATCAATTTTGTTGGAAGTCATTGTAAAAATTACATCTAGTCCACTTCATACAGAAATGACTCGTTCTATGGATAGTGGTCAATTATTAACATAAATATAAGTGAACACCTCAATAAACATAATTTTAAAGAAGTAAAACTTTACTCCGCTGATTTTACCGTTATGTTTACTAAACCACCACACAAGATTATGATTACTAGTATAAGAAAAATACTCAAAACCTTGCTCAACAACGCACACCAAAAAGAAATACATAGTTTGTTATGGCAATAAGAGGGTGTTTTAGTCCGACAATAATAGTCACCAATATGACTAACCATGTAGGGAGATCTGCTTAACATGAAATGTGGGTTAGATCAAGAAATAAGGCTGCAGGAAAACACCTAGGAATAACTCATGAAAACGGCAAACACCAACTACAAAATCGAATTTGGGAAGCTATGTATGAGATTTGTGAACCTATCAACTGTGAATTTAATGCTATTAGTACTCCCTTTGCTGGATGTTCTTTTATAACTCGAGGAAATCCGAACCCGCTACCATTGCTTGATATCCGACACACTACATCATCGAGCTGTAGCGACACGACACTGGCTAGTGCACGAGGACCCATTCTATTTTACTATTTGCGTACTTTTTGACTTCGTGAAATATACATCTCATGAATTCTATCTGTGGCAGATATCCGATCAATTTGGAGTACCATATTTACATTTTTTCCATTCCTACCGTGTTTTGGAATGATTTTTGATGATCTCCAAGATTCTGCACTTTCTGCAGGGACCGCTACTGAACTGGCATCGACCAGAACAAGCAACTTTCAACTGTTCTCTTCGACACATTTGTGACGCTGCGTGCTTCTCAGTCACCTGGATCAGCAAATATGTATGGATATTCCAAAACTCCGATTTTTAACAGGTAATATTTGTCGATTATCTGAAACGAGCGGCGGCGTGACCGTGACGTATTGAGCGATGCCTCAGGAATGCGCTCCTCTAACATTTTTCTTTTCCGATGATCAATGCCTTCCCAAGAAGTGTTTCGTGCCTTTTTCACTGCGAAGAGTAATGGAATATTCAGCAGAAGCACTCAGAGATATTCTCACCTAAGAGTTTAGTTAAGAATCAATCAAGTGATATTTTTTGGACACTCGTATATGGACAGGGAACGAAACGGGCAAATAGGCAATATTTCTTTATAATTTTTTATACTCTTTTGAGCAAAAACTTCACATATAATATTACTAATTTAATTGATATTCTTTCGTTTTATGGATACAAGTCATCGTAACGAATTGAAAGTTTAACAGAACCGGTGGCGCTCCCCTCCAGAATTGGAGAGTTTTTCGGCTTTCAATCTTTTCATGACAGCACATGGTTGAGGACTGATGCTGAGTTTGAACCTCTAGTCTTGCAGTGAAAGCTTTAATATTCGAAGTTAACAGAAGAGCGAATTACTATGAATAAATTACACTGAGCTATTTTAAAGTCCAATACGAACATCGAAAACAACAAAACGACGAAGGATCTCAAAATTTTCTACCAATTCCTCTAATTCACTTGAAAAGACACAGAAATCTGTGCTTGCCTTCCTGGTGAATGTAGTTGCATCCGAAGCTTGATATCTTCCCAAGCTGGAATCAGCTTTCAAGCATCCAGATAGTGGAAAACCGAAGCATGCTACTCACGTTTGGCAGGTGTTTGTCCCATGCTTCGAGAACGGCCTGGTTTGTCTCCGTAGCATTGGTGCCTGGTCCATCCATCCTGAATTCGGAATATAGAAAGGTAGGATTCATGTTGAAAGATCGGTTCAAAGGTGACATAAGCTGTTACATCTCAAAAATCAGCGGGAAGATTCCAAGAGTTTTGGGACAGCATAACGCTTTCCTACGGCTCTTCAAAATCAGTCCGGCCATACCCTCAAGAGCACATTCGTACACCTTAAAAAGAGAAAGGTAGAAAAGATTTAAACTTCAATATCATAGGGCGAATCCACTATAATCCTGATTTACGTCAATTTTTCTTTATAAATCGAGAATTAATTTTTCTTAGGTGAAAGAAGGGTGGATGTTAGTTATAACTCAGGTGGAAAAATTCCAGTAGATTACGTGTGCTTTCCAGCAGATTTCGCTCATTTTTCTCCGAAATATTTCCCGCTTACGTCCGAAAATTAAAAAAGCACGTAAAACTCCGGAAAATAAGCGAAATCCACAGGAATTTACCCGAATAACGCCCGAAAAGTAGGCGAGATCTCCTTGGTCTGTCCGGGAAGACCCAGCTCAGTGAATCCAGTTCAAGTGCTCCGTAGATTAGGTAGGTGAATTTTCCTTATCTCAACATGGAATAATTCCATTTTTGGGGAAACCATGCAATTTTTCTTGTGTAAGTAAGTAAAATTCGTGGATTTTTCTCATACATAATCCACCTTTGAACGCTAAAGAGCAGCGGCAATAATTACTGAAGAACGAATTATCAGAAAAATAAACGAAAAATACGCGAAATCTGCTGGAATTTACACGTAATGCAGTTTCTCGTGGTCTTCGCTTATATTAGGTGTAAATTCCAGTGGAATTTACTGAAATCGAGAAACATAAATTTCCGAAACAAATACACGTAAAATAGGCGAAATCTACTGGAATTTTTCCACCTAAGAAGTTCAGAAGTATTACACCTGTCCTAAAATATACGTATTTTTTGAGCATAATCTTCAGAAACTAACCAGTTTAGAGCCCATTTCTCCCTTTGGTGCGCGAGCTTCGACTCCTAAAAGCAGCTCCATTCCTTGATCGTAAGGCATTGCATACACGCCCAACTGGGTGCAGGGACTCTCCTGGTTCGAACTCTGGCGCATTGGACTTTTTGAACTCGGCTCAGGTGAGCTCGGTGAACTCATCTCGGGCGGACTTGGTGAACTCAGCTCGGGCGGACCTTCTGAAGGCGGCTCAACTGTCCCTGGTGAAGTCAGCTCGCGCGGACTTTGTGAAGTCACATCGAGCGGACTTTGTGAACTCAGCTCAAGCGGAGTTTCTGTAGTATTGGCGGGCAAAATCTGTATACTCAGACGGGGCGAGCCAGAAAGGGCAAGTTGAAGGGAGAGCCAAGCTGAAAATCGTTGTTGAGAAAAAGAACAATAAAATAAACGAAAAAAGACTTACAGTAAGTGACACGTAATATTGGATCCATCGCTGAAGGAGACAATGGAACATGATTTGCTGCTTGCCATCATCGTCACATCTTTTCACACTAGCAAGATCAACAACTGGTTTGCTCATGTGTCCAGTATACCTTCTCGCTGGTTCAGTTGTTGCGTCAAGGAATCAGCAGTGTTTTTGTGCGATTTTCAGTTACACCTTCTACTTCAACTTACACAATGTCTCCGAAAAAGATGTTCTGGAAGTGAATGATCGAGAGCGCTCGCTGTCCATCGCATGAAGTGAGAGCTGACGTAATTCATGGTGGCTGCACCCTTCACATCGGGTAATTCTCACAAGGTTAGGTAATCTTGTGATGGGAAATACTTTTCAGAGATTCTCAGAGATCGTGAGAATAAAAACGGGCGGGGCACATTTCTACATCAGTCATACCACGAGATCGCTCTTGACATTTGCTTCCACAGGTGGTAATTGGCAGCTAACAATTGTAAACCCTTTCGCTAGTACGGAGCTCAATGAGGCGTATACTACATACAGGGTGGCTGAAAAGTATTGGCACTACGGAAGTTTTTTCTGTAACCAGTAATTGTCTTGTTTTTGTCGTTGCATCTGACACACAGCTACAGTCATCATCATCATTTATTACATAAGATGAAACTTATGCAATGGAACAAAATAGGAGAAAAAAAGGACCATTTCTATAAAACAGCAACTGACCAACTAACAAACAACGAACCATAAACTATAAAACAGCAATCACCAACTATAAAACAGCAGCCACCAAACAAACATGTACGGCGTCAAGGAATGAGGGTGTGTTCAAAAAGTTTTTTGAATGTGTTGTACCCGAGAGGAATTTGATGATTTTTGCGAATTTTGTCAAAAACGGGAACAGTCGTATCAACAAAGAAATAGCGACTGCGATTAGGTCGAGCTCTCCTAAGTCGATATTTAATGGCTCCACCACGGGTGTTTGATGCTCTCAAAGAGAACAGATCCTGAGGTTAGAGTCCACATTTTCCGTACAAGATCTTATGAAGTAAGAGAAGATCATTAATCTTTCTACGGAATGACAGAATAGATAAGCCAAGATTTAGGTTTCTCTCATCGCTTGAAGGAATCTGGTCATAGTGGAACCCAATGGTACTAATCATAAGTCTCCTGGTGAATATGTTTTGGACCCTTTCGAGCCTTTTGATGCTTTTACAGTCGCAGCAGAAAAATTTGAAAATTTTCACGAGAATTGCGGAATTTTCACACAGCCTCTTCGAGAGTGAATAGTTTTGACACAAGATGCATCGTGAGACTCAGGTTTGTGCTCTTCATATGCCTATACCCGATCGCCTTTGATTTTTAGTGGCTGTCACCAAATATTTCAATAAATCCGTAGATTACCTTGACCTAGTCCACTAATTGAGGTCAAGCTTTGAAAATTCCAACATATTTGGTTTTTGGTTGCAACTTTGACCAGATCACCTGGATGCCATAGCGACGATCAACCGCTCTATCCACTAAGCTACGCATACACGTCTTATATGTCTCAGAAATTTCTGCAAAACGTTGCCGGAAGCCTTCCTGGACTACCCGTTGTGAGATCCTGGGGGACGTCGTGCAGTGAACCCCGAACACTGCATCGCAGCAACTGCCGAGCAGAACCTGCGCTTAACTTTTAGATCTCCAACGGAGTGGAACCAGCGACAGGGACGGATTGCAATCCGCCGCTCTACCACTGAGCCATCCGGACTACTTTTTATGGTGGTGTTTGTCAGATATCTGCAGCGGACTTACGGGAAGGCAGCATATATTATTTGCAAAAGACCAGGACCAGCCGGGATCCGAACATTTGATGACCATAACAGCGAACAATCTCACTATCCACTACGCTACGCATGCACCTCTAAGCATTTCCGGCGACCCACTCGCAAACCAACCATTTTTTTCGATCTACGCAAAACGTTGCCGGATTTAGACGCTTGGTTGCGCTCCCCTTGATGCTTAAGTGAGGTGGTAGTGAACATCTCCATACAGCAGATTCTGGACAAATTACCCACAAGTAATCCTTTTTTCAAAATGTTTGTTTTTTTTCTGTCTGTTTTAATACAATTACCACTCTTATCAGAAGTCACTTTATAAAGTGAGTTCCATAAATATCCAGGCACCCCAAGTTTGTATTTTTGTTGGGCTGATTTTTAGAACCCACTGCCAAGCTTATTGTATTTGGAATGTCAGAAAGTTCCTTCTCTACATACATATTCACGTCATGGCCTTCGCAATCGGTTCCCTGTGTTAAATCTTCAATATCAGGCTGCTTCAAAAATACGTGAGTAGTGCGGCCAAGCTCAAGTTATTTGGAGCCGTATGCATATCTCTCCCCGACCGTCCCCGATCCCCGGGAAGTATCCCCGGCCGGGGATGATTGGGGAAAACTCGTTTGCACATCTCCAGGGATGCCCTCTTGGAGAAACTCGCAAACTAATTTGCGTTGGAGCGATGATTTTACGTATTCTTCTAGTCTCATCTCATGCCCGTCCCCGGTGGGGATGCTCGGGGAGAGGTATGCATACGGCTCTTGACGTTGATCTCACTTCAGACTTGGAAAATGAAATCTCTTGAACGACTACATCAGGGTTCGAAATGAGACCACACATACTTACATTAGAGAAGACCCAATGGAACCGATTCCTTCTTTTCAGAGTTTTTTCTGAGGAAATAATTTTCAAGATTCCACCTTAAACCGTTCTAGCAGAGCTGCTGTGTCATTATTTATTTTCAACTATTCTAAGTAAATCTGATTCAAAGTTGATTCACGACGTTGGGTTCACAGTTACTTTGACCAGTCTTCTCTTTCACTTGAAAAGACAAATGTATCTGTGCTTGCCCTGTTCCTTGATGTAGTTGCATCCAAAACCTGATCTGCCTCTGAGCTGTAATAAATTTTTAAGAAACTCCATGAAAAGAGATGTGAACATGTGTCTCACGTTGGGAATGTGATTTTCCCAATGTTTGATAGCAGCGTTGTTCGCAGCGTTGACATCGGTACCTTCGTCTCTGAATTTGCATGATGAAGTTGTTGTACTCACGTTATAGAAAAACTAATAGAGAATTCAAGAACTGTTACATTTCAAAAATAAGCGGGAAGATTCCAAGTGATTGAGCACAGTTGTACGGTTTCTCTGGGCTCTCCAGGATCAGTCCACCCATTCCTTCAAGGGCACATTCGTATACCTTAAAGAATGCTGTATTTTGCTATTTTCCTCGGAATAATGTGTCCGTGTGTAATTTCAAACCATCGTGGTTACGGAGTCGAGGCGGGACCTACGCATGTTGATTCGGGTCCCGCCGCGACTCTAAAGCCGTGGTACCCGTTCAACTCAAATCAACCTGTTGGAGTTCGTTCACCTTAATTTTCCATCTTAATTTCAATACTTCTCTATCGAAACAACTAGTAGGATCTTTCGATCTTGGGAATAACATTCGCTACTAGAAGGCTGTCACTAGCACTGGAACTAGCAGTGGAACATCCTAGGGCCCTTAAGAAGGCGATATAACCTTAACGTTGACCGAGAACAATAAAGACTATACCAATCTCGGGTGCTGTTAAACATAAGGATTCATATTAAGGAAGATCCTTCTTCCTTTACTTTTTCATATGTTGACAATCTTCCAGAACTGCCGTATATCCGCGTTTTACTCCTCATAAAAAACTAACAATTTTCAAGCCAACGTCCTTGCTTGGAGCGAGCGCTTCCACTCCAGTAAAGAGGACCATTCTCTGGTCGCTGGAAGGCATCGCGTATTTACCCAACTGAGAGCAGTGCGGTCTCAGCTGAAGACAAGTCGACAGAGCGGCAATTGAAGCGAGCTGAAGTAGCTGTTAAGAGCATGGCCATCTGTAAGACAATTAGAGAATCCTTACAGTAAGAAGAATGTAACACTGAGCCATTGCTAAATGTGATGACGGCGATGGATCGTGCTCTTACAAGAGCTCCCAGCTATTTATTCTATCTTTTACAAAGCAGCAGGATAAACAACCGACAATCGAATTCATGAACTGTCTGGAAAATATTCCTAAATGGACTATGAGGACTCCGTCTGTTCAAGCACAGCCTTGTAAAATCCACGCTCTTTTGTACAAAATCGAATTATATGCAGCACTTTGAGTTTTACTAAACATAATGTTATGTCTGGTAGTCAGTGCTTAAGAACTTCGAGAACTAAATTTAGCTCCACTGGTTGACATCGACGATGTTATTCATAATAGTTGGGTAGCATAGTTCAGTATGTGTTTCCTTGTCCAAAAGTGTTCTTTGGCGGTAAAGGTCCATGAACAAATTTCCGTGAAATTTAGTGGAATACCTCGAATAGTGGTTCTCAAATGCAACAAGAGGAGAAAGGTTTGAGTGAACGAGTTGAAATCATCAGTTTAAACAGAACTTTTTACAGAATTCAGAGAAATTATTCCGTGATGAGAAGCTGATATATACGCGTATGTATAACCAAAATAATGAACTTTTTCTGGGTTGGTATCCATGGAACTTTAACCAAGAAAACCAACGATGGTTAGCGTCAATGGTTGCCTTAGGAGTACGTGATGAGATGCAGAACGCAAAAGTTGGTCAGCTTTTACCTTTTTGTTGTAGTTGTTGCGTTCTCCATGCAAGAGCACACCAACATCAACTCCTTCCTGAACTGCCTTCAAACTAATTAAACCATGTGCACATATTAATATCAATTACGAAATTCAATTTAGTAGGTTTCCTTCACCTCACTGATGAGTGCAGGAGGAGACTTCAGTTTAGTTATCGTATAAGGTTAATGCACGAAACGAAAACTAAACTGAACAGACTAGAAAATTCGGAAGCATATTACAACTGAAGAACTTTACCTGTCGCTCAGTGCAGTGAATACAATACTTTCCTTTTATCCCGCACGTTCAGCAGCTACATAGACTGATGAAGCCACTATGGTAACGAATTGGGACAACCCAAAATTTTTTTTGCACTTGGACTATTACTGTAACGCAGGCGCAGATAATCGCCTTTGTTACAGCAACTAAAGATAACGACTAAAATCCGGCCAACCAGCAGAGATTTTTGCTGAACATTGAACAGAATAAAGGCGTTCATGGAATGGTAGCAGGAAAAAACGAGGGAAAAAATAGACAAATTTTTTTTTCAACCAGAAGAGCACGGTTTACTCACTGTTGTGCGGAAGAATGGCTTTTGAATAGAAGAACATCGAAGCTCGCTTTTATTAGCATTCATAATTCATAGCATTTCAGACCATTGAGCATCTATTTGCCTTCCTATAGGACCTGTGATATCATCAGCCGACGGGCCCTTCGAGGGTGGAAGTCGCGTTCCCGCTGATCAAAAGGATTACACAGAGCAGAATCTCGGATTAAAAACAAACATTTGTGATTCTGTTTCACGCTGCAGGCCAAGAATGAAAAGTGCAAAGCTGTAGTGAGACACGTTCCCTAGCAGCACCTAGAAACGCTGTGTTGCTTGCACCGGCAATTTTTCCTCACCTATCGATAGGTGTTTACAGTAGATCTCTAAAGGAGATTATCCAGATAATTACGCCAATCAGAGCACCACCGGGTTCGTGAATTTTGTTCATGTCCTGAATGGTGTTCGTTCACCTGAGCAATCGAAGAAAAGATTTGAGAATCGATATGGATTGCAAATCAGAATCAGTTTCAAATATGAGTTCGATGGTACTTTTCACAGGGAATGGCGAAGTTGTTGAGTAAGCAGACGCAGAGATTAGCACCGTGACAGATTCCTTGGTGAGGTCGGAATATTTGTACGGTTGAGGTAAATTAATACCATAATCCCTAGAACCTGTGACATTGATCCCGGAAGCATTCGCATGTAAAGTGTACAGGAATCCAGTATCTTTGCCTTACAAAATAGAATACATAGCATACCTTTCCACAATTGGGTGATACCGGTCGCTCACTGAGGACTTGCGTAAATGAACACCTCACAAGTTCAACACGAAAGAGATATCGGAGCACAGAGAGGAAGACCACGGTGGAACTGAATTTGATCAAAACCATCATGGTGTTCAAAATTAGAATT
The DNA here is from genome assembly GCA_000688135.1 of Ancylostoma ceylanicum. Classification (NCBI taxonomy): domain Eukaryota; kingdom Metazoa; phylum Nematoda; class Chromadorea; order Rhabditida; family Ancylostomatidae; genus Ancylostoma; species Ancylostoma ceylanicum. The sequence continues at coordinate 2,627,879 of JARK01001351.1, read as the reverse complement.
CCTGCTAGGAAAGCACTTAAAGTGTTACGGATTCTCGCACGCACCCCCAGGTTAAATGACAAAATAGGTAGACGTCGATAACCAGTGATCTTATGCCGTTCCTATGATTGTCTGAGTTTTGAAGGCAGTGTGTCACCTCGTTTTCGTGTTTGAGCTGTTAGCAGATTGTGAATCTCCTCGACTCGCTGATTCCGGCGATATACATAAAATGTCATAAAACGGTCTTTGAACCGGTTTTCCAGGACGGGGTTTGCAAAGGGCTTGTCACAGTTTGCTCGACCGAGCTGACGTGTGAAGCCGTTGATCTCATCGATCTGACATGTCAAAACTCGTTGGCTACCGTTGCAGGCGTAGCGGGCAACCAGCAGAACCACATACAAGGAGACAAGGAGATCAAGGATCTGTTGATATCTCCAACACACGAAACGAGGTGACACACTGCCTTTAAGATCGTCATGATACTATAATAGTGCATGGTTTATGAGACCAAGGCTGCATAATACGGTATTCAATCGCCATGCATTGCCTATCAGCTATTGTTGCGGTGGTATTCTGCTTCATTGTGTCAATGAGAGACTGGGCGAGTTCTTCCGTTGACGTTGGTGAAACTTTGCCTCTCCTTTTCTGAGCCACCTGCTAGTGCATCCAATAAGTATCATGACTTATAACAACGCGCTTAGTCTGTATGTAAGTGTGTTTGTGAGTGTTTGTTTGTGTCAGAGCGTTAGACTGCATACCGTATTCTTCTGATTATCAATCATTTCTGAGAATGGGAACGGGTATGGTGTGGTGCAGTCGATGCAAGTAGTCGGGAAGAGAACAAGGAGGAGGTACGGGCAATAGAGGGGCCGGCATCCAAGAGAGGGTAGGCGCAAGGAGACGGCTTCGGCGCTGTGATAAGGATGCGCCGTCACCCAAAGTGGGGGAAGACGGGTCCACCGTTGTGATAAGGGTGCGCTGTCGCCCAGAGTGGGGGGACACGGGTCCAGGTTTACAACCTTCAGAATCATCAACAAACAGTTGTTTTTACTTGCCGCTTAGAGGTTTCAAATGAGGGTGAGCATGCAATATCCCATTGTCCTTGAAGGCAGCACCCACGGAAACTTTTGCCATCGAGATTTTGGCGCAACCATAAGTTTTCATTTTCGGTGAGCGTGGGTATGTCGGCAAATTTTGTCAAAGCTTCTACAAAGACGATTTCTGAGTATCTTTACTTCGCTGAGTTAGATAAAAATGGCTGAGGTTGAAAAAAAAAGTCGATAAGGCTGTTTCTGTAGTCACGTACTTTGTTCACGAATTTGGGTGTCGTCCCGGATTTGCAGCCTTCTCGAGGAAAAGAAAATGGTAATAGGAAAAGAGAAGGATGGAAGTTGTACGGATGTATCAGTGGAGCAAAAACGAAAAAGGTAGGGCAAAGAACAAGAAGAAATGTTGCTAATATACAACAAGAGAGAACAAATGAATGACGAGCCAGAAAAGAAGGGAAAACAACTCTTGAAGAGTGAAATAGTAAGATTTCCAGACAATTCTAAAAAAATAGTAGATGAACTGTGCAGGAAAGAATGCGAAAGAATCCTTGTTCATTGGAAAAAAATTGAGTGAAGGCGGGCGAAAACAGCTGATTCGTGTCAAGTGTCGCTCCAATGCTACGTTTGTAGAGCAAGACATCTCGTACCAGCAGGCTGGTTCGAACTGTTGCACTGGAGCTCAACTTGTAATATCTCGCTCAAGGCGTGGCTTCCGACACCATTTTCGTTGCAGAATTGTTGGGACTATGCGTGAGATTCGAAAACTTTCGAGAGCTTGAAGTTGAAGATTATCGTGAGTGATTTTGAAATACTACAATCCCTGGGCTCTAGCACGGTCAGAATCTAAATTTGTGGAATCATACTAATAATGAATTGGTATTCAACAACGATTCCTCTCAATGCGTTACTGTAACACAGGTGCAGATAATCGTCTTTGCTGCAACAACAGAAGATAATGGATAAAATCCGATGAGCCAGATTTTTGCTCACTTGTTGAAACATGAAGCAGAATTATCTCGTCCATGGAAAGGTAGCGGGATCACAAGAGAAAAAAATAGGCGCAGAATTTTTTTCAAGCAAAAAAAGCAACAATTACTGATTCTATGATGCAGAGTACAGTACATTGCGCTCAGAGATGATAATCGTTTATGATTTCTAGGATTTGACTTGCTGGATGAAGTTTTGCGTAAACTACTCAGGATTCTCTCCCAAGATGAGAGCTCTCCTACGTCATCGTTCACCCTTTGAAGCACAAACTGATCGCACACAAATAAACAAGAGATTTTTCAATCGCAATGTACGTATTCTCTGTGTTTGAGTGCGTGGATTTAAGAGAACTTTGAATTCAATATGAACCAAGCAAGGACTCGTATGTTCAGTGGATATAGGAGCTATGATTATGGTGCACTTTCCGGAGTGACGAGCGATATTGTGGCCACTGGAGTGAAAGAAGGAGCACTTCAAGACAAATGAATAGTAATAGAAGCTCTAGGAGGAGAATAATCCGAGCAACATTCCGTCAGCCGGAGCGGGTCACACGCCATCTTTTCGGCAGTTCACCGTTATCTCCGAGTTCGAACGAGATGATTTATAAACATAAAGAAACCTGAAAGAAGAAGGAGGCATGTGATATCGCATTGAAGACTGACGACTGGAAGTGTCAGCAAATCTGCCGAAATCTCGGCAAGTACAACGTTTGCGACACACACGCTTCTGCGTATGTAGAACTCGTGCTCGACCGATTGAATACGTGGTCCCATGCGGTAGCAATTTTTCTTTCCCATATAAAAAGCAGGATTTTTTTGTAAGGATTATCCCTTCTTTCCCAGTTCTTGAAGGTTCCCTTCCATTTCTGTCGTGTACTAATTTGTCGTTGTTAAAAACGTTTGAAGTTTATTGTTCTTCTGTCTGCTCTAGTTGGAAAATCTAATGAAAAAGTTTGAGAGGAGGTCTGTTTTGCCCATTGCGTGTGTAATACTCTAGTATATCTGCGACTACGCTATTATGAAGGAATTAGCTAACTGTGGGCATTTCACAAAGATATGACACTAAATGGAGAGTGCACCACCAGTCGTGCACCCGCTCGCGAGTGCGTTGATCGTTTAGTCGCGATAAGGAAGTGCAATAAAGGAGAAAGACACAGGTGATCATTTTTGCTGCAGTAATGAGGGATATTGAATAAGGGCCGACAACCCGGCGAAGATTTTCGCTTGTTGATTGAGTGACCTACCAGAATAATTTCGTTCCTAACATGGTACGAACGGAGAATGGGGAAGAAAAACGCGGGGAGCAGAAGAATTTCGTAGATGTAAAAAGTAGTGGAGTATGCTACCAAACCACTATTCTCTACTCGAAACTTAGATTTCAAATGTTCTTCTTACAATTAGTCTCTTCTTAATCCATCATTGCCACCGGTTGCGGACATGATGTCAAGACACGAGAGAGGACCATTACCACCCCCTGTGACGTCAACTGCTTACAGAACTATTTATGGAGCATTAGTACGTCTCTTCGGGTTATGGCCTTGGTTTGTGATTGAAAAATTCAGAGTCTTTCGGGAAAACGAGATATTATTCGTTGTGGTACACTTGTTTATGTACTAAGGCAAAAGCAGCAGTTCTGTTGAATGTTCACATCCAATGCAAAAACCGGAATAAGAGAGAGTTCACTTACTGAATGAATGAATGCAATAAATCTCGTGAAATCCATACATAAAAAAAACAAAAACAATGAAATTTTCACGCAGTACAACGGCGGCGCAGCTTCTAGTTGCTTTAGAACTGAGAGTGATGGTTGTTATGGAGGGAGAACTTATAAGCGTTCTGTTGATCCCACCGACTTTTTTGCTTTGCTTTCTTACCTTGTTTAATAGACACCGACGAAATTCCATGGAGGAGATTATCCTGCCACTTGTGCTGCATGGTATGTGGAATACAGTGAGTGGAAACGATAATTAGGACCCGAGATTCATTGCTGGATAGTAACTGGTTTTGCATGAGTTTGATGTTTTTTCGAACATGTGCAAAAAATTACAGTCCTCTCCACTTTTCCCCATAAATAGTTTGCTGACTGGGCATAACTCAGTTCACTCCCTCGGATTTGCCAAAGTCGCAAGTCTTAATACTTCTCTTGTGAGTTAATCACCCGAAAGCTGAGTTTTTTCAAGCCTTCTATTGTACGCCTTTTTTGGCAACACATGTGTAATCTATACATCAGTGGATGTTGATATGTATAATAACTTAGGCTTATAGTGAGCAAAGCAGGAGTTTTCTACTAAGACCACATTCACATCCTGTCTGATATGTATGTACACAAGCAAAAACCAATTGCATAAGTAGCTGGTCAAGTAGTTGCCGCTTCTATTATACAGGGTGCGGCAAAATTATTGTCCGCTTTCTATGAAACATAAAATATATGGAAAATCGAAGATAGATAAAAGTTAAATTGGAACCGTTCTGTTGCGCAGGATCTTGAGAAAAATATAACGACGAAAGACCTGTGTATTTATTCAGTTTTATACCTATTTTCACAAGTCATCATAATGGAAAACGAAAGAAGGTTTCAGTGCCGCGCTGTAAGTAGTCATCTTTGGCTCGATCCAGAAATCCACCAAGATGATTTTATGGAGTAGAAACGGTGGTTAGAAATACTACATGTTTCGCACTTAACAACAGTATTAATGAAGCATAGCAGCCCCTCCTGTATCTGTGACGAATTCACTTTCTTTCTGTTTTTGTGAACGGGGCAAAGGGGTTCACTATCATCCTCGTCGCCTCTAGCGTTAGAAACACCACTTCACCGCCGAATCGATATTATGAGAAATCGTACTGCCCTCCGCATCAATTACTGGTTCAGTGGTGGACCATTCCTCTCCTGACAAGATATTTCTCCAGCTTACAACGTAAAGAGGGCAGAGGGGTATTGCTATGAAAAACGATCCTCGATTCCTTCAAATCAAGTTAGTGGTCACCTTACTTCCTCGATTCTAAACCGTTCGAAGGTACCACATGGGTGATTCGAAGTTGCAAACATGTTCTTCACTTCACTACAGTATGAACTCGTGGTTGGGTTACTTAGAAGAATTAAAGGATGAATTCGACGACGATGTCTGCGGCGCATCACTTGCGTCTTCCTTCTTGGTTTTCGGGAAGGCGCTCTCAGGAATGGAGACAAAATCTGAAGAGCATAGTCTCATTTTGTTTGCTACAATGTTTTTTGCATGTTATGAAGAACGTGGCCTCATCTATGCCGAATACTTAACTTTTCAAAAGTCTTTTCAAGCGCACAATACTTTTGCCGCACCCTGTAGAATATTAATACAGCGCGTTTCAAAATAGAGACGCACCCCAGAAAATGCTGATACACAGTTCTGCGCATTTTCTTAGGCAGAACTACGAACGTGGGTCGAATAAATGTGCCCGAAAACCGTACCTTTTTTGATTCAACCTGGAATAATGCGGGAGTATGTACTTCATAACTTAAAAGTTGCCCAGAAAACTGTGTTGGCACAGATTTATCCATCCCTTCAAGCAAATGGCTATCGAAATGGTACTTAGAACAGGCAATAGATTTCTCGAGATTTGTTGTGTCAGCAACTGTTCGATTCTAGCCATAAATGCCATTTAGTAGGTTGCTTCAGCGATTTTTTATGTTGTTATTATCAGAAGACAAATACTGCAGTCACCTTAACTTCCCTAACTACACGGGTCGCGTCAGTTTTCTGATGAAAAAAGAACTATTTCTTTCCGTGTGCCGCAAGAAGATGTAAGAGGTGACCTCCCAAAAAAAAGATTACCAAAAATGAAATATTTCTGTAAATACTGCCGTGTAATTTTCCAGTTCGCCAAAAACGTGCGTCCAAAACAAGTGATTTCACCTCATGTAGAACCAGCGTATGTTACATGTTTCCACTAGGACAATTTTTTTTATTTCCACGTAGTTATATTTTTTTATTTCCATATAGTTATATTTATACGGCTAAAGTCAGGATTTTTGTCACTTGAATCATATGCGGATAACATTCTTTTTTTTAGCCTTCACGTCGACAACATCCTCCAATCTGCCAATTCAAAACTTCTACACAATATACAATACCAGCCGTAATTATTGTACCAAAATCCGTTTCCGACGGATTAATCCGTCGAAAACCGTCAGAATCTTTTGAAATGGACCAGAATAACAGTTCATATCACCATTCGAAAGCTCTCGAACTCTTGAGTCTGAATAACTGCATGAAAGCTACTGTTCAACCGTAAATTGGCGCAGAGAATGCGATCATTCTGTAGGTTTGTTACATATTCATATCCAAATAAATCGGGCCTGAAGCGATCTTCTTCAGAACAGTCGAGAGCGATCGTCAGAATCAACTGTGCTGCAGTATTTGGTTCATAAGCTAGTAAATGACCTGTCGGAAAAGTCGCTCTGATGAGTATGGGAAAGTGGAACAAAATTTTTTTTTGCACGGCAAGGGCTATTCAGAGGCTTGTAACTCATGAGACACCTCGGCCAGTGGCGTTTTTAGTGTTTAACTGGCATCCAAATAACTTTTTCCTCATGATCTATGCTTGATTTGCCATAGGCTACTTGCTTTTCCTTTTTATAGCGGTCCAAACCGTGTATTTTCGCAAAACGGAGAAAATAGTTAAGGTCCGCTCCGACCATACCCATATGAACTATTAAAGTGATCGCAGTGAAGCACAGCATGCAAATATAACGTTTATTTGCAAAAATTTTGAGCCCGAGTGGAATTTTTATTCATACCCACCCGATTTGCCCGTAGGTAATGTAATTAGCGGGGACCATTTTGTTCTCGTTAGTTCGATGTCAAACAAAATTTTGATATAGATATTCAGACTCACAAGCATGAGAGCTTTCGAATGGTGACACGAGCTGTCATTTTAGTTCATTCACAACGATTCTGACGGTTTTCAACGGATTAATCCGTCGGAAACGGATTTTGGGACAATAATTACGACTGGTATTGTAGTCTCCCTTATGAGGTTTGCCATTCTCGAATGGGATAAGAGAAGCCAAGTATCGTCTTGCCATCCATATGCGCTACGATACTTATGATGAATTTTCTAAGGTTGAAGAAAAAGAAAACTTATACATAGAGGCTCTGACCCCAACTTATAGAAAAAAATCCCTGAAAACCTTAAAATATTCAGAGAATCATAACAATGTTTCGTCAGAAAGTGCATGTAAGGAGAGATTTATCCGCGTTGTTAGCTATACTGTTATTGGTGTAGTTATTGTATGTAATTAACTACTCCAGTGAAGGCTGCGATTATCTCGCTAACTTTTTCAGCTCCAGAATGTTCTTCCGGTTCATCTTCGCCTTTCTGCTGCTCAGCGCTTTCACTAGTGCTCAGGTTGTCATGGTTGTCCGAACTACTCCGTCAGTGGTATGTATGGCTATTATATTATCTGTAAGTCTCGATAGATCTTAAGATTACTGTTTTTGCAGTGCGCAGACGTTGCTTCTGAATTTGCATGTAAACATCTGAAGGACTCAGGGAACTGCAAAAATGCTTACGCCGGACCGCAATACCAGTGCAGGAAGACATGCGGCTACTGTCATTGAATCGGAAACCACTGTACGAAGCCGGAATAACCAAGCAACAATATAAACTTTCTCGAATTTCCTGTCACTGTAATATGTCTTTGCATTAGAACGGAGAAGACTCCTTTCCACAACATCGTATTAGGTTAGTGCAAAAATAGTGCACGTTTTTCGATGCATCCTCTTCGGTGCAGAAAACTAGCATTCGTTATTATTTATATTTATATATATTTTATTAGTGGGTTGGGCAGTGAGTTCGGAGCAGGATCGGAGAGAGGGGCACTACAGAAGTACTGCTTTCCTCGAACAACACCAATCACAACAAGTGATTTATGTAGCCCTTTCTTCCGCAATTAATGCTACTAAAGAAGGAGCAGCTCCTCGATTTTCTTTCCATGAAAATCCGCATTGTTCAAAACGACCCAAATTGTGATTCTCAACTGCAACTTCTGGAACTCTAGAAATTTCCCAAGAAAATAAACGAAATAAGTGGTCAGAGATTGCTCCAGGCTTGTAAAGGTTGTACGAGTGAAATTACTTTCTATCGTGACATACATAAAGGATACCATTTTGGTAGAATTTGCCCAGAGGCGGTGCGCGGTCCCTAGTTTGGGTCACAACGTACTGAGCTTTTGGGTTTTTTTTTCGCGAATTCAGTCTAGTTGCCGCTGGAATTTAACACTCCTATTGGTTCTTCTTTACAGCTGGGAACGACATTTTCCCTCTTTTAGTTCCATTGATTAGAGCCGTCAAAATTTCCATGAGGGAGATTATCCTGTTAATTGTACCAATGGGCAACTGGAAATTTTCATTCTTTTCGCAGGCTGGTTTTAATCAAAGTCCCTCATTTGCAATCAATGCAATCAATCGTAGTCAATGTTGAACTTGGCAATACTAATCAATTAAGTCTCAGTGTTCTCTGCAGAATCCATGATATCTTCAAACATGAGCTTGTTGTTGTGTCCGGATGCTGAGAGGGTACGATCCTCTCTACTTGTCGTTAAAAATATGTATTGGGGTGCTAAATTGGAAATGCGCGCTGAACTTTCGATGACTTCTTTTCGATGATTACTCGTGTTTTATGTCGTTAAAGAAGGTTAATCTGCAACGGAGCACAGTTCTTATGAACAATTGAAAGAACCTTCAGCGTGCACCTGGCCTAATCCATGCGTCAATCGATCACTCGAAAATGGCTCTGAACTCGGGTAACTGAGCCAAAATTGTGACTGTTAATTGAATCATCAACTGCTCTGCTCTTCATATCTGGAATCGGAAGAGGCGCTTGTGACCTACAAATAGTCCACGCTTTGGGAAACAGCTTCCTTCCATAGGTTACTGGTTCGCATGGCAAGGACAAAGTCCAAAAACTGTGACAGAACCAAAATTTGGGTGAGCCACTATTTCACCTCACGGCGTTGCTATATCTCTCAGTAGAGCGGTCACTTCCAGTATGGATGATGTCCAAAGATCAGCAATATTAACTCTGGGTAAAATTGAACTGAGCTGTCGCAGCTCCGTTTTTAAAAACAATTTGTCTCATGTAAGAACGCGCATACCCAATTTCCCTTCTATCCCGTCCTTTTTGTGCGGATGGCTCTTCGAGGCCTTGAAGGTGGTGCTTTGACGAGGAAAGGTTGGGTAGACATCTGACGAGGACAGATTGGGTAGGAAGATCTCCCTCGTCTTGGTGGCGCTCTTTGAGAGTTGTGAATGTTACTAGAATAATGCTATGTTGGCGGGAAATTTCTACTCGAAACTTCTATCTTTTTTTTTAATTTTTATAAGAGCTTCATTTCCCAACTTATTCAATTGAGTCAATTATTAACCTCGTTAGCAGCGACAGCGGATTACTTTTTGGGCAGGTCACCGAATCCTTTATTCAACAATAATGGGTGCTGAAAGTTCAAAAATTCAACAACTCTCAATTTGACATCATTGAGTATGGAGAAGTGTTTCTCCGGTAAGAAAGCTCCAAGTGGCCAAAACAAATACTAGCTAGAGAGAGAAAGTCCAGGAAAACGGAAATGGTGGAGAAAGGAGTCTCAGTTCCTCTAGTTTGATGTTAGCCTTTTTATCAAAAAAGAGTGGAGATTAGGGAAGAAGGTGTTGTTCAGAGTATGATGTCTTCTCAGAATATCATCGACCGTCTCCATCAGTTTCCGGAGCTGATTCGGGCTGCTGGTAACAAAGAATACGTTGCCTCGCGGGAGCAACTCCACCTGGGGCATTCCTTTAGTGTCCTAAGTGAAGTCCGTCAACACATATGTAGTTCAAATGTCACATTACACTGCTAGTACTGGTTTCTTAAAAAGGCACACACCTTGATCCGCTCATGCCCACGGTGTAGTACCGACTCCCCACTTCGGGTGTACCGCGGATCAACCGCGGGCCAAAAGTTCAGAGTATAAGCGCTCTGCTGATTCCATTAACATTCTTGTTACCCTTTCCTCTCTTGATTAATAAACGTTGTCGAAATTCCATGAAAGAGATTATCCTGCCAATTATGCTGTGCTTTTGTAGGATATGTACCCTAAATGGAAACCATAGTTATTTAGGAACCGATATTCACTGCTGCGCAGTAACTGGTTTTGCGTCAGTTCTAAGCTATTCCGAATATATGCGAAACGTTGCAGTACTTTCCACTTTTGCCCATAAATAGTTCTCCGGTTGGACTTAACTCATTTCGCAGTTTCTTTACATCTGCAACACTCACAAGGCCTAAGGCTTTTCTAGCGACTTAATCCCATGAGATGACCGAGTATTTCTCTTCCATCATGTTATTTACCCTTTTTCTTGAAAATAAATACACAATCTACCATCTCAACGTTTCTGGTAATGAAGCTATAGAAAACAGCAAGACAAGTGAGAGTTCGTTCTTGGACCAGGGCTGGGTGACATACAAACATACGAGTGAATGGCACCATCCCTATACGCACACAGAATTCCACCATCAAAGTGGTTGTGACATTAGAAATGAATGCAAAAATTTCGCAAAACTTCTTCAGCAACTCAGTATAACAGTGCAGACACTACTTTCTACATATCCTTCGAATTACTCCAGATTAATTGGTAATGAAAAACCCTTAACCCTTTGTTTACCTTGACATTTAGCTGTCAAAAGTGTTGTCCTGATCATTCATCGATGCCTTTCTATGCAGCTATGAATAATGTTATTCCGCACTCGAATAAGTCATTGATTCAGCGAAAAACTTCTTCACAAATTAAGTCTTCACAATGTACTGCCACTTCCTCATCGCCCTGCTTCTGTTCAGCGTCGTTGCCAATGCGCAGGTTGTGATGGTTCCTACAACGACTGAGCCAAAAACGGTACAGCCACCATATAACTGATAGTTTACTACATATTTCAAAAATAGGAATAACTAAAGAGTTTTTATTTCAGTGTGAAGACCGTCAAAAGGGGTATGCGTGCCAGCACTGGAAAAATACAGACGGGTGCCAAAACAAATGGCTCGGACCGCATATTTACTGCAGAAAAACTTGTGGATACTGCCAGACTAACTAGTGACTCTATGTGGTTGGCATAAAGGGAGTGCAGTATGAGCAGTGTCGAAGTTACAGATGATCTAACATTTCATTGTATCAAACCACGGAAAAGTGCATTTTACACCAATTCTATAGCCAACATGTCTGCACTGACACGTTCTCCTTCAGGCAGCGCTCCGAAATTTCTCTCAAGGGCATTTATTTCCTATGGGTGTGTTGTAATTAAAAAAAAACAAACCAATAAATTCAAAGGTTTGCCTATATGCAGTGGCGGCCACATATTTAGCACGCTGCCAATTTCGGGCGATCAACTGATGAAAATGTAAAATCTGTATCTCAGTACTGGAATGAGCTATCAGGACAATACTGGAGAATGTGATGAGGCATAGTGTTCTCCTTCCTGCCTCAATTTCGTTGCTCCGGTAAATGCTTCTGGATGGGATTGCACGCATTCAGAGCTCAAAATGCAGTGCTTTTGGAAGTGTTTCAGTTTCTCTCCTAGATGACTTTATTGGATGTGGGTAGAATGTGATTTTATACTCGATATAATTGCTTTTTTTGCTGTAGTAGTTTCGATGCATTTCTCACCTAAGGGGAGATCGAAAATAATCAACATGAGTGAAAAATGGTGAAAAAAGGATTCACAGTGATTCCAAGGATAAACCGTGCATTTCCAGCCGCGAATTTTTTTCCGAATTGTATTGCTAACATACAATCAGATACTAAAAGGAAGATTCCGGGGCTTGCTTTATTAGCAAGATTCATAAAAATGAAATTTTTGACGAAATTGACAGTCTTGTTTCTGTCTCTGGCTCCAGCCGATGTGTAGAGTGTGGTAAAGGCGTTCATAGGGGAATGTTGACGAGAAACATGCTGAATCTGAATCAACACTTCACTTCATGATTTTTACACAGAATTCCGGAAAACCGACGAAATTGAACTTTAATTTCTTTAATCCAGTTTGAACGGACTCTGTGCCCGTGGTAAGCAACAAGAAGAAAGCCTTCGTAATGCCTCAACTCATACTCGAACTTGGTTTTGATTGCTCATCATAAGGCTGAGAAATGCAAAAAAAAATTGTGTCGGCCGGAATCGTGGGTGTGCTAAATATGTGGCCGCCACTGTATAGTTTAATAGAACGAAATTTAATAGAACGGAAATTTTAAAAAAAAATTTGCTCAAAGGCATTGAGACAATCGCGTAATAGCACCAGTCTAAATCTTATCTCCGCTTCTGAACTGAGATGTGCTTCAGCTCGCTTGGATGGCTGTGACTCATGATAGAGGGATCAGCGACAGCAATGCGTTCATTCTCAATCGATATGGAACATGTTTCAGAGTGCACAGCTGCATGGATTACATTCAATTTGTGAATGAACCACCAATTACTCTTCCTTTGAACTCTTTGTGTGAACGGCTTGGATTTATTCCAGTTGGGAAAGATTCACAACGATTAATCGCACATCTGCGTAAGTATTGGAACTTAATCAATGTGTAAAGGTACATAATAGGGGG
>JARK01001351.1:2576910-2612437 GCA_000688135.1 Ancylostoma ceylanicum | reverse complement strand
CCCCCCCCGTCGCCTACCCTCCAAATTCCAGCGCCACTTCTCCAATGAAATGACAACTTAAATGATCTTATAATCTTAGAGATAATCTTAGGTTTTCAGAAACCCTTGAAACTTGGATGTATTTTGTTCCATTATAGCTTTATCCTACAGCTCACTCATTGTCAGTTGACTATGTTATCGCCATCGTTAGCAGGGACAATAAACTAATTTTTGCCTGAAATGTTTTTTTTTGTCGCTATTGTCTCCCGCAAATCATGGTGGTATAGCCTTTATGCGCAATCGGTAGAAAATTTTCGAGCGCGCGGAGTCTGCGGCGCGTGCGCGGCGCGTCCCGTTTGTAACTGCAGTTCGGCGTCCTCGCTTAGCTGTTCGAAGACGCCGTTCATCAGGATTGGACTCGAATGAGCCTTCTTTTAGTGGCCACCTGGGAAAAGCAGCTCTGTATGGGCCGAGAGCAATTAAAAACACACAGAAAACATAAAAAGTAACGACTTCGGGCATGCGCGGACAAGAGGCGAAGCGTGGGGAGCCGCCCGATCAATACCGGTCTGTCACAGGCCTCTTCATTACGAAAACATTTCAAACAATTGAAAAAAACCACATGAAACACTTATCTGAGCCTCTGCGCGCTCGAAAACTTTCCACCGATTGCGCATAAAGATTATACGTAGAATTTGTTTGCCGATATCGTTATTAGGCGCAGTCGCATCACCTTAGAGTCCCACTAAAGCCATTCATCATCTCTCTTGCTTTATTCAGCACCAGAATGTTTCTCCAATTCATCTTCGCCTTTCTGGTGCTCAGCGCCTTCACTAATGCTCAGATTTTCATGATTAGCAGGACTACTCCATCGGGGGTATGTTATTAGGTTGATGCAAAAGAAATGGCGCTTTCTCGTGTTGACTACATTTTTTTTCTCACAACCCTAACAGACGGCAACCTTGGCAGACGACATAATATCTTTAATTAGTGGGGACCATTGCTTACTGCATGGGCAGGTCCACGATCTCCTGCACAGATAATTCGGAAAACTGAGAACCGAAGAACAAGAAAAACTTCGTCTTCAGGTCGCCTTGTTTGACAGCTTTTTTCTTGCAGGATAAAGGATTTCAAAGCTGGGAGAACTGACAGAAATGCGACAATTTTCCTGCAGATTACAAAGACTACTCAGTGGTTTCCCATGGAAGTTATCAAAATTTGAGCCAGCTCTCGGAAGCAAATTTTGTTGAAAAGTTGGGCTGCAGAAAATGTGCTTTTGAGCATCTTTAGCTGTTTTCTAGCAGACACCTCGTGATATTCTGAAGTGATTAACAGCAACAGGTATTGCGCATGGTGATGTCTCCAAAAAGCAGCTCGTGGAGAATCATCCAACAAGAATCCTAGAGATACCGAAGCAAATGCTTCGAAAAGTGCTCGTCTCTGTTTCACCAACAGCAACCCCGTTGCACCAGGTCTCCCATGTGGGGTAGGTACTGACGTCTTGACCTAACACAAGAAAGGCATTTTGGACTGTGTCGCTTGTGGTATGACAGAAAATTCCTCAAAATCCAAAAATCAGGAGGCAGGATTTTGGAAGCTTTCTGTTATTTCGTGTTTCCTTGCCCTAGCCGACACCTCATGCGCATATAGAACGAAAGAGCTTGCTTCGCTCTACAAAAATATATTTACACCTAGATCCCATACTACGTCCAAACCAAATTATATGGTTCTGAAAAAAAGAGCGCCATTTCTTTTGCATCAACCTAATAATTTACTGTATTAGCAAAGGTGGCGACAGTTTTCAAAACCAGTGGATGTAATATGGCTACAGTACCCCTTTTAGTGCAGTGACGTCGCTTCTGAATATGCATGTAAACACATGAAGAACACAGACAACTGCAGAAACGGCTACCTCGAACCGGAATACCAATGCAGAAAGACATGTGGTTACTGTACTTGAAACAGGGGAGTAACCACTGAATGTGGTTAGAATAAAGGAAGTGCGACAAGCTTACTCAAATTTATAGTTAAAAGCTTCAAAACTAAGACGAAGAAAACTGCTCCTCATACCACTTTGTAAATTCATTATGTAGATTAGTGATGTTGGTTGAATTGACTGCAATTCTATGTGCGAAGATAGGAAACTGATGACACAGGCACTGAATCTTTCATATGATCAGATTCCATGTAGCAGAGCCAGGAACAAGAATTTTGGTGTTTTAACCCTATGCCATACAAGGAAAAGCAATGATTGACTGTTTTTGCACAAACTCATATACGGTGAAAGCAACTTCGAATTAACTCGTCTTGTGTCACTGTGAACTTTAACTACGAGAGGAGGCTCCATCAAATTCCTCATTTTCGAATCCAAACTTTGCTGGCGCTCCGGCTTCTTTCGCAGAGTTCTTCCCGAGTTTGAAAAATTAAGGGAAAAGTGCAACACATCTTTAAAGAATTTGAACAGTTGTTCTGACCCATAAGTTGCTACACATTCTCTATTTTTTTTTCATTTTATTTCTTCTTGTCCTCTTCTTATTTTTCTTCTTGTCCTTTTGATGTTTCCATGCTACTTTCTCTTCTTTCTATCTCTTGCCTTTTGATTTTTGTAATTCATTTCTGTAAGATGCACACCAATCCATAATACAATTCTTTTAGCCCTAAGTGTTCTGTACCCTTTCTTGGTTAGCCCCCTGCTGAAGACACTAACTGATAGGTTTTCGGGGTAAATCTAGCTAGCCTTGCCCACGTGCTTGTTGGCCAAGTTCACTAGGTGCTACAGAGGAAAATTTTAAGGAGGACAACCTAACTCTACATACAGTGCCGGCCAAAATTATATAGCCTTTTCAACTTTCCTCCATTACCTCTGTTAACGCGAAGCTCGGCTTAACGTAAAGACTTAAAGTTCAAATTCTTAACATTATCGTATTTCGAGTCTCTACAGCAATCATGAAGATTTGAACTTCAATGCTCCACATTAGGTCAACGTTTACGTTAGCAAAAGTTATGGAGGAAAATTGAAAAGGCTATATAATTTTGGCCGGCACTGCATGTCAATGGCAGCCAACTGTTTCTTGTGTGGTTTTTTTCTCCACTCACATACTGACAATTAAATAATGAAGATGATGTTACCTTGAAAGGTAACCCACTAGGCGTTCGCTTTTGAAATGGCAGCACAACTTGTTAGGTGTGCTAGAGCCCATCTTGATGGCTGCGACTCGTGATGGTGGGTTCATCGACAGCGATGCACTGGTTTTCAATCGATGCCAAACATGTTTGGTATTGCACAGCTGCACGGATTATTTCAGTTTATAAATGCGCCAGAAACCTACAACCTTTCCCATCAGCTACGTATATTCGTGAGATAAGCTTTAGGTTTTGCAATTAAGAAGGAGCCACAAGAAATAACTGCTCGTATGTGGAAATATTGCAATATAAAAAATTCAAGAGTACAAAACAGACGCTTATGCCCACGGACGAGCTCGGCGGCACCTGCGGTACGTGGACATGGTCGCCACGTGGTTAGTCCGCTCTCCTCTCTGTACATCATAGCCCTCCTGTGCTCGGATACACGTGGAATTGCGGTACCTTTTCCAATTTTCCACAATTTTTCCTGAAGCTAGCGATGAAGCAGCATTCGAGCGTTATCGAACCTTCGAGAATAAGCAAATAATAAGGAACTTCAGGTACTTCTCAACTGCAGAATGTTCTGCTTTCCTACTGCCCTTCTTCTGCTCGGTGCCATCACTGTTGCTAGAGGTGACATGGTTCCGCTTCAAGCTACTCCACCAGAGGTACAGTTACCACAAATTCACAATGAATGACAACCAAGGGTTTGGCAAGCTATTAAAGTCGATGAAGCGAAAAACAAAAAATTCCGCTACTCTTTAATTACCAAAAAATTCTATGAGCAACATGAGAATACATGAATAAGGGTTGAGTTCCTTTTCAGTGCAAAGACCTTGCGCCAGAACCTACATGTAAACAATGGAAGGACTCGGAAAGTTGCAGAAACCCCATTCTCGAACCACATTTCTATTGCAGGAAGACATGTAACTACTGTATTTAATTAAAATAAAGACGTTGTAACTACTGTATTCAGTTGAAGTGAAGGGGTTGTTCGCCGTTTTAGCGATCAAGAATACGGATCCCGCCCCGTCGCAGATTTTGCAAGTACTATGCTGCCTACCCTCACTACCGCTGCACTTATCTAACAAACATCCTCGCAAAAAGTAGCCCAGATGGCTCAGTGGTTAGAGCGGCGGATTGCAATCCGTCCCTATCGCTGGTTCTACTACGTTGGGGGTCGAAAGTTAAACGCAGGTTCTGCTCGGCAGTTGCTGCGATGCAGTGTTCGGGGTTCACTGCACGACGTCCCCCGTGATCTCCTTCGAGTAGTCCAGGAAGGCTTCCGGCAACGTTTTGCATAAATCTCTGAATTAGAAAAAAAAGGTGGTCTGTTGGTGAAACGCGCGCACTGCTAAGGTTTGTACACGTAGCTCAATGGATAGAGCAGTTGGTCGCCATTTTGGCACCCAGGGGATCGGTTCAAAATTATAGCCGAAAAAATATTGGAATTTTTTGTGCTTGATCCCAATTAGTGGGCGGGGTCAGGCCAACCAACGATTCATTGAAGTATCTGGTGACCGCAGCTCAAAATTAAAGATGATTGGAAACAGGCATGTCAAGAGCATCGATCTAGTAAGTCTAGTGGTGCAATTCTTTTTCAGAATCATTCCCTCTCAAAAAGGCTGAGTGGAAATCCCGCAAATCCCGTGGACAACGCGGATTCTGCAAAATTTTTCAGCTTCTAAGGCTGCCACTGTATTATATGTTATAGTATGCAGATACCAGAGAAGTGAACTGCCAAAAAGCTTTATTCTGGAAACTCTGTGCAATTTCAATAAAATGGTATGTTTTGCAGTAGTCACATGCTTGTTTCTTTCACTTGAAAAGACACATGTATCTGTGCAAGCCGTACTCCTTGATGTAGTTGCATCCGAAGGTCGACGCAAATCTCAGCTGGAATCACACACAAAATCATTGTTTTACAGTATCAATACTTTCATCCTACAGTAGGAATGTCCTTCTCCCATTCTTTAAGGGCTGCCTGGTTCATGACGCTGCTGTCGACGCCAGGCTCCTCTTCTCTGAATATGAATATAAAGAGAATGGCATCGGCAAGGAAAGGAAATGAAAAATTTCACATCTCAAAAATCAGCGAGAAAATTCCAAGAGATTTAGAGCACGTCAACGGTTTCTGGGGATTTTCCAGAATCACTCCTGCCATTCCTTCAAGAGCGCATTGGTATACCTTAAAACATGAGGTTTCTAGAGAGGTTAGATTATTTACGGTATAAAAACAGAGAATGACGCAAGATTTCCACTTTTCTCATAGAGAGAATGTCTTACTGTACTAAAAAATACATAAGGAGGAACTCTTTGTTCTCATTCTTTTATTTTTCCTGAATACAAACCAATATCTACATTTTTAATTGACTATTTTTATTTTGATGACAAGTATAACCTCTTTATCACTTCATAGAACCCACCAATGACACGTTCATTTCTCTCTTCGGTGCGTGAGCATTCACACCAGCAAACAGCTGCATCCTCTGATTCTCAGAGAGTGCGTATTGACCTAACTGAGAGCAGTTAGGTCTCATCTGGAGACATCCCATCAGGGGTAGAAGCGACGCAAGCTAAAATTTCCATTAGGACAATACTCTTACCATCTGCAAGCCGAAGGATATAGACCTACAGTAAGAAGAACATAACCGCTAGCCATTGTTGTCGAGGTGATGCAGAACAAAGATTTTCATGCTATTTATCCTAACATGCTTCTGGTGTGCCGACAAAATTCCATCAACTTCCTGGAAAACATTCCTGCAAGAAGTGCAAAGACTCCTTTTGCTAAAGCATTGTCTGTCAGCACCCACGGCTCGTTATGTAAAACCCAAACATACCTCGCACTCAGATTTACCATTGTGTTACATAGCCTTCACCGTTGGGGAAGAGATGTTTGGTAGGTCATGTTTGGTCAAGCGAATGCTCTGTTAACATTATTATTAGTTGCTGGTAGCAGTGTTATTCACAGAAACTTGCAAACTCAACAAACTTCCGTGTTGCCGTGCCTAACTGATGTAGTTCTTGTCCTTGTAGCAGCTTAATGCAGCGCGCTGGAAACGCTATCTTGCGTTACCGTACCGGCTAATCGTAAGGACGTTCATTGTTCTTCGTCGTATTTGGTGATCTTCAGAATACGCTTTCAGGATTTGGTTTTGTTGTCGGTCCTGATATTTCATCGGTGACTCTAGATCCTACTTCTGGAGGACTTACTGACAGATCCGGGTACAGCCAAAATAAATAATGTGCACAAGGAAGCTTTTCTTGGCAAATATTTCTACACTTTTCTTGTGACCTATTCCTTTTCCTCCTATAGTTGGCATTTAATTTTTTCTCGAAGTTGGCCCTCATTTCAGCGCTATTTTGCGAATTCTCCAGCCCTTTCAGTTACCTGATCATTTCGTCATTCTTTCTTGGCAATTTTCCTCGGTGGCACGAAACCTGTGCCTTTTGTCTATCCTTCCTTAAAATCTCATAAACAGTGTATGTTCGATGAAAGATACTGTTATGAGATACATATTTTTAAGGGTCTGGACCAGTTAGCCACTGGCACCGGGCTCGACAGCCTTTTTCTTCCAACTGAATGGATGATATGCTTTCATGGGATATACTCACCTAACCGGACATTGATGCGCTCAGGTAAACTTGGCGGCCCCTTTCCGAGAGAATACAGGACTGGTCAGCATTACAACTACCGAGTTATAAAGCAGAGACTCACTCAGTAGTGTGGAAACAAGCCATGGAGCTCTTTTTTCAACTGCTTTTCCTCGTGGTTCAGTGAGTTCTTGTGGTTTTTATCACTCTGTTGCTTGTTTTTTTTTTCTCTGGAGTCAGTCTGATGTGTATTGCACCTCTCATCTTGGCGTATAATAAATAAATTAAATAATTGATGTTGTGCTTCTGTGCCTTACAGGTTGTTATGAACACGTTTTTTTATTTGGCCTTACGTTTCGACCTCACGTCGTCTTCAGAGGCCTGAAAGTGGCTCAAGATGATGTTATTCAACGAGCTACCCCACCAAACGCTTCCTCTCCCAGTGCATTCAACTCGTTTTTGTTGGAGCACTGCGAGATCCCAGTTGAAGATGGGACTTACCACGTGTTATAAATAAAAAATTAAATAACTCTTAAGACAAAGGGATCGCTTTCACTACCTTGACCCCCTTGATCTTCGGGAACACCGAGCAGACACCAGCAATATTTCCATTCATCCCCCTCTCGTGGCAGAGTTGTCAAATGAATTCCGGCCTTTGAAATAACGTAGAGACGACTCTTCGTAAAGTTTTGAACCCGTACCACTATTCATATTCCCACCGCGAGCAGCTGCACTGCTACCTACTCTCAGCCGTGACATTTTTTTTTTCATGCTAGTTCTTGTCAAATCACCCACTAAACCCGATTATAAATAGTTAGATTCGAGCGAGAATGAGCTTTAAAAGCCACGTGAGCCAATTTCACATTCACGTCCTTCGCAAAGTGCTTATCAAAAACTCCACGTACTCTCTTTATAAAACCTGGGTATATTGTCGTGATAATATATGTTAATAATACCAACATGTGAGGCGCAGAAGCAAAACAAATATTAACACGCTAATCACAAAATGTCACGATGAGTTGTAATGATTCAATATCGAGTTACTCATGTCCTGATAACTGTGCGGCACGAATGCAGTCCAGACAATGTTATACGTGGAGTAGATACCCTAGCAGCATCATCTCGCCATGCTCTCCTCATTTGCTGGTCAAGCTCTCCACCTTATAGCAGCAGTTGCTGAAGAATGGCAGCAGCTGGGAAAAGATGCTGCTTGTTTTCCACACGATGCATTACGCTGTTTTGCAAGCATACATTTATCAGAGTATGTGTCACCGGATCTAAATCCACCCACGACGATTAGAAACGCTTCATTAGGTTGATGCAGAATCATTTACCGTTTTTCTTTCCATTGCTTAATTGTTTGAAATTGATGGAGTGGATGCTTTTTTTTCCAGAAAATTCTATTGTACTCATTTGATAAAAAGCCTTTCAGTTAGTCATGTTCGTAGTCGTTAGGCTCTAATTTACAGCTCTGCTAATGTGAGCACCACAAAAACGCTGAAAAGAAGATAGGAATGATCGCGGCGTTGCAAACGCAACTTTTTTAACGTAAATAATCGGCAGTTGACGAGGCTTCTCGAAGTACTGCTCACCAAGGGAAGTTGATCAGTGCTGATTTGTCAGAAATCCGTTTGAGAAGACGAAGGGCGGTTGGCCCACAGTCTGTGATCCAGATTACCTCGTTTGTTACCAGTCTGGAGGAAACACTCCACATAAATTTGTGTTATCCATTCGCTCATGACCTTTTTCGGACTATAGTCACTGTTTGGTCAAGACTATCGACTCCATACAGCATACATACATATGACGAATAATAAATTTTGCCCGTGGAAATAGCTCTCAAGCTAACGGCGATGATTACCAACGGTTCAACGATTTGCGTCAATTCGAATGAACGAAATCGGTCTCACGGAAATGCCAATTACCAATAAATCACTTGCTTTTGTAATGATAATTGAATACGCGTTAATGTGGATAAATCATTTACTTTTTTTTATCTCAGTGTGACATTTGAAGTGATGCAAAAACGGTGAATAACACTGCTCCGAACGCGAATAACAATTTATTCGAACTGTCTCCCCAATGCAAGGACATTAGGCCATGCGAAGCGCTAAAATTGGAAGTTGAAACATATTCAACAAGTCTTTTATTTGAAAAAAGAAGTGACAACAAATAGAACTCAAATTCCACATGAAATGACATTAATAGGCCTCA
The DNA here is from genome assembly GCA_000688135.1 of Ancylostoma ceylanicum. NCBI lineage: Eukaryota > Metazoa > Nematoda > Chromadorea > Rhabditida > Ancylostomatidae > Ancylostoma > Ancylostoma ceylanicum. The sequence continues at coordinate 2,603,527 of JARK01001351.1, read as the reverse complement.
AATTCCGCACTAGGATTCTCAGCAGTCTTCTCTTACTCTTCGTGACGGCATTCATGAACGTCTCCCGGAAGATTCCCAACTGTATACTCCCTGCTGTGGATTGGACGAGTTTGTCAAGGAAATATCGACGGAACTCGCTTCTACTACCATAACCTATCACAGTTATCTAAGTGGAATGTCTCAAACAAAGAATACTCATTTGTCCCCGGAAATATTGTCTATTTCAGAATTGCGAGTAAGTGGCAGTCTTTCTGGAACTTTCATGAGTCTCACCTCTGGTGGCCAGTTATTTTCGTGATTACAGAATTGATAAGCTCTGAGGTACGAAACGAGCCAGATGAGTTTGGAGGTCACAGAAAAAATCCAAGCAATCCAAGTATTGTTTGCAGAATGAAGTGCAACAATCACTAAAGGTTACAGAACTAAACCAGTCTCTAATCAGAAACGGCAGACGCTTATATGAAGGCGCGACTCCAAATATTGGAAAATGAGATGAAATCGTTTGAAAAGACCAAAAACAAGTAAAAAAAGAGGAAAGTCTGCGTTTTTACCTATGAAATGCCTCATCACATCTGAAAATTGAGGAGAGGAGCAGGATCAATGTAATTCCCGTAGTCAAATGAGGAAATTCACTCGATAAGGGCGATGATTTGACAAATAGATCAGCTACCAGTCGGTCTTTCCCGTACCTCAAAAATTTCGGTGCTCTTATGCATCCGCGAAAACACTTACATTCAGCAGAGGACATTTCCCTTTGATCCTACCCGATCCTATTGTAAGTGAATGGATAGAATCTTCCACTGCAGCTTGTATGGCGGAAATACCCCTCGAACCCAGATTTTTCAAAACTTTGAAAATGTTTGAAACAAAATTCTCATGAGTGCTGCCTTTGAAGTCAAAAAACATCACTGCGAGAACTTTTTAATAATCACTAAATCTGATTGCATAAGAAAAGACCAACGTAGAAAAAAAAGACCAACGTAGGAAAATTATGGTAGATGTGGTAATCATGAAGAAAAAAGCATATCGTCAACAACGGCGACGGGACAGGCTTTTTCGTGCACTTTTCAACCAGGGAGGAGGGCGGGGGAGGGGGTTGCTGGGGATCTAGCAGGGTGTGGAGCTCTAGAAATTGGCCCAATATGATCCCCTGGCCTTTTCCATCAGTCCTTCTCCAAAACAAGAAAAATGAAAAGGCATCCAAATTTCAAATGTGATTGATTTTTCTGCTTCCGAGATTCTGCAATTTTCCGTAAAATTCATATTAGAGCAGTTGTAGCTACTATGAAATAATCATGTCAATAAGAAAATGAGAACATATCCTGTAATTGAACGGGGCATAGAATCACACAGAAAAAGCTAGAACCTTCCCGCTTTTTAGCTCTTCCATGCTAACTGTACTGTGTTTACATGTGCAGCAGCAGTTCCTTCTTTGTTGAAGACATTCAGGAGATATTTTCTGTACGGCGCGATGAAGTATATGAAAAGCATGGGGTTAACCAAACACGGGAGGTTGGATAGAGCAATGACAAGATATTCATTGAGTGTTACATGCAGCTTTAATACTATGGAAAGCAGAAAATATGTAGAACAGGTCGCGTAGAGCAAACAGCTCAGCATAGCTTGGAGTAAATGAGCCTGGAACAGGAAAGCAGCTCATGGAATATCTTTGACTATCATCTTGCGAAAAAAAACCATCGCTCACCATGGTTAACAGCCTTGTTTGCCTCTTCGTCTTGACTGAATATCCATTATTTTTGTCTCTGAGTCTCTTAAGAATTTTGTAACGCCAGTACAAGATAATCGCAGGAAGCACGTAAGAACCAAGGCATAGTATAACAGTATTTTTAATAAAGACAACATTCCCAATAGTGTAGCCACCGTAGTCGCCGTAAGCCGAGAGATTGTATTCCGGGTACTGCTCTTCTGTCACTTCCATGACAACCATATTTTGTGCTTTCGAGCTGTTCGGAGTTAGCTGTAAAGGATTTTATTTCATATAACAAAGCTCTATCTCCATTACTCACATCTAACACATTTGCTTGTATTTTCATTCCGCGCGAACCACTACATATTGCGGTGGAGTAGTCATGCGCCAAAAGGATGCGACTATTTTCGGCAGCACATACGCATACAGTCCTTCTCAAAAAGATAAACGGATTGCGGGACCGCACCATCGCGGTGGGACCCGAAGGAGGGATGCGGAGAGAGCATGTTCCTTGTGGGAGGGTTGAGTAGGTCCCACCGCGATCTGCCGCCGCGACGCTTTAAAACCGCAGGCGCAATCCGTTTATCTTTTCGAGAAGGACTATAATTACTGTCCCATCATTGCGCATCCCAAATCTGATCTATATGATTGATTCAAGTCTGGTTTTTCATGTTGTGTTTGGCATGTCATACTGTATTGCATCCGCTTGATATCAGCTTGGTTTGCTTCATGGTTTGCTTCCTCTCATAATGTCAGTGGTCAGATACATTGCTTATCGTTCCAATCGTCTACATATTCCGTAGACAGATGCCATTTGAGCGAGTGAAGTTGCGCTTCTCGTGAATGCTTGTAATTCTAGCTTAGTTAGCCCAGATGTGGAGTTGATCTTTCACAGCGTATTGACGCAACTGTTAATGTTTCGTCACCATCTTTTGTTCTCTCTAGGAAGTCGTTTTCTACTGTATGCCACCTAGCAAAAATCAAATAATGAATGGTATAAAAATTTACGACCAAGTCGTTAGGTCATAGAAATAAGACCTAGGATAGGAGGAGAGTAAGTTTTTGCTTGGACATAAAGTTTAACATTACTTCGTTAACAATTCTTGTGCCACTACAGAGTCAGAGAGTCATTGAAATCCATAAAAATAATACAAGAGCATCGATTGAATTGGAATGAATGTGAAGCAAAGAAAGCAGCATCGGTCCGAATCTTCGATTTCGAAATCTTCCCAAAATTTGGGATTTTAGTGGGCGGAGCGTTCATCTCTGGGATAACTCAAGACATGCCATCAATACACTAAAGTGAGATATCCTTTTTATATGGGGATGATTGCTTGTCCCACCAATTTTGTTGATCATGCCACGCGAAGGTTGCGCTGACTTGCGCGAGTAGGCGCACTTGCGTAAGCTGGCGCGTCGTCACAGCGCAAGCAGTCTAGGACAGCTAGACTCGTGGTGCATCTTTTATTGGGTTGAGTCATAAGTTCTGTCTCTATGAAAAATGTCGCTTGAAAATTAAATAACATCGCTGGAACCCAGTATCAAGCAATGGTATATTGATCGATATTGTCCATGATCTTGCCCTAGTTTTTGTGGAAGTCCGTGTCATCACAGCTTCAGGAAGAGCTCAGCACGGACTGAAGATGTCTCAACACTAGTGTTTCTCAGTAGTAAGTATCAAAGAAGTTTTATCCACGGAAAAACTCTTTCAATAGGGTGGATAGGCGGCATTCTGATTGGACTGGGCCTTTGTAGTAAACTGCACGGGAAATGACATCCCAGTGGTTCCTCCTCGTTTTCATTTCTACTCTCACCAAAACAGTGCTGGGCCACAGTTTCCGAAATCTGCAAAGGAATTCTCGAAGAACCTTGTCCTGGGAGTCATTTTCCACTGAAACTACTCCCAAAACCAAGCTCTATCAGATCATTATCTGGTTGCTTGACTAGAGAGCCTCCATCCTCAAAAAGTCTTTGCTGATCATGACTATATGGAACTAGCACTGCCGGGATTTCTTCGGTTGGAGCCAGCCTCCTTCTGGAGCTACGGAACCATTCAGCTGCCCAGCACTTAAGGCAAGACTGGCCACATAACTAGCGAGTATATTGGAGGGTGAGGATGCATTGTGCTAAAGTTATTTGAATTTGAAACCAAAACTGCTGAGCGGGACAGAACTTATGAATCAACCTTATATGTCCAGCTGCTGCTCCACTGTGAGGTACTATTCTCATTTTTCATCTTTTGAATTTTTGAATCAGGATGAACTATAAATGACCTTGATCTCAAGCCTCGCTGTTCTCTGCTGGTCCTCTCAGGGATTGTACCTCACGCGGAGATGTTGTTGGCTTTCTGGACCCGTACTCATACGATCTGTCAAGTTTCTATGGGGCTCGGCAGTGGTAGCGTATCGGCGGTTAGGTTCTAATATGAAGTGTACTCATTGATTCTGACAGTAGTCTGTGTTTTCCTCTGTTTTCTTGCTGCTTATGTGTCTCATATTTTCTTTCAATATTTCCTTTTTGGTTGTTCTTTCGTCTTCTTCACGTTAGTTCATGCTACAGCTGTTGCGTATACTCTCTAGACTTCGTTGCGTATACTCTCTCGACTTGTTATTGAGCGTGCGCACCACTCAGTGCATATGATAAGGATAAAGGTAAGAATCTACAAAATAGTGTACTGTAGTAACGCTGCGAAACGATATGGACATCTTGTAAAGAAAAAAAGGAAGATATAAAAGTGGAAACCAGAACATACCATCAGTATTGGGGGCACGTAAGATAAGACAATATTTCTAATAAGTTTCCTACGAGTAATCTCGTTGTGGTATATCAGAGCATAACGATAATGCATTGCAAGTGCTACAGCAAATCCCATGTTCACTTGCAAGACATTGTACATGATGTAGGAGTATGAACAAATTTGAGCTCCAAAAATACGGCATGGTCCGCATGGTAAGTAGGCGACCACTTCCATTGAAGGTAATAGCCTGAGTGTTCCATAAATAGTGCAAGCAATACTAATGCAACATCTTGTTGTCACTTATTATAGTACAGAATTTACCTTTGCTGTATGAAACATGCTAATATTGTCACTAGTATATTACTAACAACCATATTACTGAGAAGAATTTTATAGTTTCGAAACGATGGTGGACTTTTCTTGAATATCATATACAACAGTAGAGAGTTAATAGTCAATGAGAAAACGAAGTATATTCCGTAGTAGATATTAAATACGATATCAAGTTGTGTAGATTGAATTGTGTTCAGGGAAGATGGGAAGTGCAGCACAGAGCGCAGAGTAAGATTGAATGAAATAGGCGTGGCCTTAGCTCATTATTTCCCTGTCCATCGCGAATGGGTACCTATTCTCAGAGGGGGCGAGATGTGTTAGTACATAGGTATTCGCAGCGAGTATCCGATGATAATTATTCAGGCTTACAGGTCATGCAGCAGAATATAAGCCTTTGAGGAAGGTATATGGTAATCTTTCCTGGATTTCTTAGCACGTTCTTTCAGCTTTTTCTCTGTTTTATCGGCTTGAATAAATCGAAATGAATACACAGTTATGTACCCTACAGCTCAATGTTGGCAGAATACTAATTTCGGAGAAGAAGAGATCCAACAACGTTACCATATCAAGATCACCACGCAAATGCCTTGTTCAATAGTATCCTCCTATAAAACGTTCCTATGGTCACAGGTGTATTGACTACTTGCGGTAGTCAATGCCAGATTCCATGCTACACATGCCATGCTGCTTTCATTTCGATATAACATTATTCTTTATTCTCTATTACACCCCTATATCGCAATCTGAAGGATTCTCATCGATCTGCATTCGCGTAGAGTTCAGCAGTAGGCATTTTACCTCCAGTCGTCGATCTCCAGCTTTATGGTGCACGCTTCCTTCTTCTTTTGTACTTGGAGACAAAGGCGAACTGAAGGATATGTAGTCGTACGACCCGCGCCAGCTAACGGCGTGTTGGTTCGGAGTCTTCTCTCCAAACGGCTGGCATCACGCTGAAGTTGGTGGAGGGATCGTCGACCGCTAAGCTAAGCAGCGTAAGAAAGACTCAAATAAGAGTATAACATTACTGACGACGGAGAAAAGAGTCCCTTGTCCACTCATTTACAAGAGCCATAGGGAAAAAAAACGAATGAGAGACATGGTCCTGTCCGCAAGAAGGCCACTGCCGCGCTTTAAAAACTTGTTAACCAAGTGACCGAGTAAGTAAGTAAGTAAGTAAGTAAGTAAGTAAGTAAGTAAGTAAGTAACAGTAGTCATTCAATAGTCTAGGAAGCCGTTCTAACAGAATGTTATTAGCGTTTTTCAAAAGAACAGACGTAAATGTTCAGTGCATTGTCGCTATCACTTTTTCAAAATAAAAATCTGGATGTAAGAAAGAATCCACAATTCATATCATCTTTCGCCATCTAAGGCGGTATTTAGAAATGTTCCAGAAACTTTCCATGCTTGCTCAAAAGCATTTACGTATAACCCTCCGGAAACATTTTCAGGTCATTCTGACTGGCAGGCTCCCACTCTTTCAGCACTGTAATCAACTTACATTAATCAAGGGAGGGGCAGCACGGTCATGTTCCTCTTCACGATATTTAAGATTGCTAAGATTGCTTGACTTTTTTTTTGACTGTATCGTTGTTCATGATACTCAATTCCATCTAATCAGTTACGTAATTTTCTTGTTAGTAAATTGAAAGAGGAACATGAAGGAGTAGATTCTGCAAGTGAAAAATTTTCAAGTCCTAGTGGGCAAGTGCTTCACAGCATATTTCCTGACATCATTTCTCTTTTTGAAGTTATCTAACGCGAAGAAGAGGTGCGAAGAAGTAATACTGTGCTAGCGTATGACTTTCTTTCTGATTCAATAATACAGAGTGTGGCATTTTTTCTCAGTTGTTTTTTATGAAAGGTAAGCTATTGTTAATGAATAGACTCGATAATTCTTTTGACAAGCGTTATATATTGTACTAATACCTGAAGTATCACAACCTACCAATTCTGTCCTGCACTCTCTGCCTTCACATGAAGTATCGACCAAAAGACCAAGCCAAGCAGTAATGCGTTAAGGATAGTAGAGAATTCAAACGTAGCGTTAATCAAAATCAAACTTTGAGGGATAGTGCTTTTTCATTTGCTGGGCCAAGGATAAGGAGACTTGGGTTCTCCTTCCCACTGCGAATATAATACTTACTATACTTTATACGGCTGACCTTTTGCTAACAGATTGTTGAAAGCGAACCTCTTGGAAGGTTTGGATATGCCCATGACATATTTTACAGCAAGATATTTCAAGTTTCTACAGCATTAGTGGCAACACAGATAATAAGTGAAAATTCCAGAATGTTAACTTTTCATAAGCTTTTTTTGAGAAATAACATTTAATAACAAAGGGAGTTCTCTTCGTACTTCGCCTGCGACAACGTCGAGAACTGGCGGAGCATGACGAGACGTTTGACCATGTAAGTTACAGATCAAACAACTGGAGCCACTTTCAGACCTCTGACGACGACGGTTGCGTTGAAACGTAAGGACAATAAAGTTCCACCATATTAACCTGGTGTGGTATAAAACAAGTGAGACTATTTGTCATAGGAGTTCACGATTCGAGTCAAGGTAGGATATATGTGGGTATCACACGAAATCAGCGCTGTGCTCTAAATCTAATCTACTCAGCCAAGAAAACTATTCACAAATTTGACAGCATTAAGGGCGTTTTATACTAGATGCGTGCGACTGACGCGCGGGCGCCTATATGATGGATAATAGGGCTAATCGCATCGCTGACGCAGCTCAAGGGCAGGCGTTTGTGGCCTTACGCCGGTCGCGCGTTTTTTCATTGGGGATTCTTATGCCAGGTTCACTGATTTTCGCGGACTATCTTCCGCAAATGAACCCAAGCGTCTGACTAGTATAAATTGCCAATTACTTGGAAAGAAGATTTGACCAGAAAACAGAAACCAAGCTGTATGGGCGTATTCGTGGGAACTTTCCAATCTACATTCCTGTTCATTTAACCTTCCACTTAAAACTGATGTTTTCTTTTAGTAACACAGAATCATTTGTTTGGTTCTTCTCAAAAGCTTTTTTTGCAAAAAAAAACTTTTTTTTTGAAACTAATTTATCACAAAAGATTAATTTATCACGATCATTTAATTCCAGCAATTCTTTTGGAAAGATTACCACTTCAATGGATCACAGAATAATGCCTCAATTTCTCTTGAAAAAGCACAAGAACTTGTGTTTGTTGTGTTCCACGATGTAGTTACAACCAATGCGATCGACTCTGTTTAGCTGGAAATAGATCCACTCTTTAAATTGCCAAAAAGAAAACGGAAAATAAAGCAATGATCTCACGCTGTAAAAATATTGTTTCCATGCCTTCTTAGCCTCTTCTATCACATTTTCGGTCTGGACACCTGGTTCTACCTTCCTTAAGTGAAAAAAGTACGAGATAGGAAAAATAAAGCAAGTACTCATACCTAGATGACTAAGGAAACTCACCTTTCGTACGGAAGTTGCATGATGTCGGAAGTGTCAGTGCAAGGTTTACGAGGATCAGCCAAGATGAGTCCTGCGAATCCCTCCAAAGCACAACTGTACACCTCAAAAGAGAAGATGGGCTGTCAAGTTGTTCACAAGACCTTGGAACTTCCACTACCTATTTTTTGGTCTCTTAGCCACCTGCATGCTGTTGCAATCACGACCTTCAATAACGCCATCTCAAACCTCGCGCAATGTAATGTCTTCGTATTATATCGTTGCCTGAGTATTCGATCTGCTGTTATGTGTGGGCATGAAAAGGATCGGAGCATGGAGCATTCAACTCTGCCGCCCTTTCTGCAAACCCCACGCCCTCCGTCAATTCGGTCTGTAAGCCTTATAGCGTTCTGTTGTTTATGATTACCTTCCTAGTCAAGAATTACTACTCACAGTTGAGTTAGGGGAACCACAGGTGCATAATTGCAGTTTTTTATTTATTAATATATTTATTTACTTATTGAATACACCACGAGGGTGTGCCTGTGGTATAACGAGATGGAACCTACACATAAGAAGGGTGCAGACTGTAGGGCTAAGGATCTGATTATGAGAATGTCAGAAAGCATAGGAAAATAATCCGTTGAACAGCTAGAAACCAACCAAAACAGGACACGACTGGCCTGACCTCTTTGTTTTAACTGGCTCCATGTTAACTTCTTGGTTGAAGAGGAGAATGCGGCTAATGAGGGTTCGCGATAAATGCGCTAGAAGAATCGAAATGGTAAGTAAAATATGTAGCAGCGCAAATGAAATTTACGAACTGGACAAATGAGCGAGTGTTCGATAGATGGTGAATCTATTTCGGTGATGCTAATGGTAGATACTACTGATTCGGAAGAAGCTAGACCTTAGGGATAATCACGGCTATGAACGCAACTGAAGCACCATTCAGAGACGGGCTCTGAGGCGCCTCTTCAACCTCGTACCAAGTTATATTATCGATTTCGCCTCAAATATGAAAATGAGGAAACCTGAAGAAAAAAACACTGACCATCTATAAGCTCACGATCTCCGACTGCGCTTCAACCATTATTGCGGTGAAAAGGAGATTTCTAACATTGTCGTTAAGGGCATATTCTCTTAATTGGGAGCAGTTCGGTCTCATCTGAAGCGCTGCAGAGAGAGCTGTGATTGTGCAGCACTCAAACTGAAAAGTTCCTAAGAAGCTCAGGTAAATATGGACAGTAAAAATCACGTACGATAAGAAGTGTGCACCAGAGCGGCATCTCGTCAGAATGTCTCTGTTTCTGCGCTGAGGTTATTTATGCTAACTATTCAGCAGCCGATGTATAAAGCAAGCCGGAAGTAATTTATTTTAACCAACAGGCAAAGTTCACTAGCTGAAAGCGTATATTGGAACCTCTGAGCGGGATTTTGAATTATGTTTGTCATTGTAAGGAAAGTTAGAGCAATATTTTCTGGATGCGTTTACCATCGCATTTAAGCTATCCGTAGTTTAGATTCCGCACTATGGTTTACAGTCATGCCTTTGGATAAAAACAGAACTAGGATGAGCATGGACTGTATCAACAGAAAGTACGCCTGCTAACATCCGAGATTGCGAGAAGGACCTATTTTTCGCTACAGCCCGTAAAACGTCGGATCTCCGAGAATAGAAACATGGCAAAACTTGTGCTGGTATCGAAGTTTTTTCGCAGTCGATTGCCCTTATACAGTGTAGCGACTCGAGTTCCTTTTAGTTTTGTGAGCTTGGAGTGGGTCCTTGTTCTCAAATGCTCGACCAAGGCGGTGTTCGTGCGAGTTCTGCAATTAGGATCGAACAAGAATCGAGCAACCTAATTAATTTGATTATCAATACAAAAGCTGATCCAAGAAATTAGGAAGTTCAACAAGAAGGTGATCCATCGGCCAATGGAACTAATTACTGACAACTTCGTGTTGAGAGCATAATATCATACTGATGGCCCTTCTGTTAACAATGCATTTGTTGGACGTTACAAATGGAAAATGTCGTTGTATTGTTCCTGGACCTCAGAACGACAGATTGGTCACAGATGTTTTCATGTGAATCAATTAATCTAGGATGTTTTCGCACGTGCACTTTTATTTTCTCTTCGACGAGGAGCGGATTTCACTTCATAATTTTACGTAGAATCGCTTTCGTCATGACACGGACACTATTTTTGGTATTCTTGAGGTGATATTCGGATGTAATAACCGTTAGGAGTTATGTTTCCGAGCGCCTTAATCCAATCCGAAATTACTACAGGCATCAGCTTTCGCGTTTCGAATCCGTCCAAGATGGGCGTTCGATCATGTGTAGCTCACCTGCTTCACCGTGATGCTTATTATCCGTGGAAAGACTCCGACATCACCTCTTCGGCTGACGCGTGTCGTACGCTGACATTTTCTGCAGTTCTTCTTTATCTGCGCGTGTTCGAATTTACTGCCCTTCATTCAACTAGAAACACTGTCGGATTTTGTTTCGAGTGCATTTTTGCTGCAACACAAGTTAGCAAAAAGCCGGCGAGAATCCGCCTGCGCATACGCCTGGGGTTCATACCAGATCAAAGAGTCGCCTCAGGCGTCCGCTTCAGAATGGATCGTCCAGTTGCGTTCTCGGGTGCGTGATTATCTCAATGGATTTATGTCATCACTTTGTTGAAGCATTTTTAACCTCTAATCGTCCGTCACAGTCATTGGTGTTTCTCTGCTGCTTATGAAGGTCAAGACGGATCTGATTCTTGATTTCTGTTTTCATTACCGCCAGTATTCATATTGTGCATGTCATTTCTTATGCATGTCTCCTATCTCCTATATGAAAGTGCTTGTTCAGCGATTCAAGGCGAGTCCAACCTATTCAGTTTTTTCGGCCAGTATTTATAGTTCAGTATGTATCGCTTTCTTTTTTGATATGTTGTGTTGTTTTTCATGGTTAGGCACACTTTGCTGGTGTAATAATAGATATAATAAACAAATAAATGTTTCTAATCCCCCGTTTAGTCTACATTTCAGGATGGCTAGCCCCCATCAAACCTTCTCTGATGAAAACGTGGTGTCATCAACAGGAGTAGGAGGGTTTGGTTACTACCGGATGGAGTTCTATGGGACCTTAAACGAGATGATTTGAAAACGTAAAGAAGCTTAAAAGAAGGGAGAAGTATGCTACATCATGCTGGTGATCTACGGCTAGAGATATTAGGCGTACTGTTGAACTTATGCGCAAATACAGATTGATGTTAATTGTTCCGTTGCTATTTTGAGGTAGAATAAGGAATAGAAATTCAAGGCAATCATCTATCAGTCGCTTGGCGTTTCGAACGCATCTTATTTCCATGACGTGAATTAGTTCTTAAGTTCTAGGTCCTATGGCCAGGTTGATTTTATGTACGTACGTTCTAATTACGGAGCGTAATAAACATAACTCCTGAGAACGTGACACCACAATTATGTACCACATGATCAGGATGACAAAAAGTTATGGAACGGTATCGGAATTACTCCTGGGCCGTCGTGAACCTCACGCCTACACGGGCCCAGATATGTCTTAGCTCTGAAATACAGCACCATGTTTCATTAACATCTACCAATGAGATGCTGCGGCTGAAGAAATGAAAAAGGGAGGTTTTGGAATCTGAATTCTTCTTTACCTATTGCTTTGAACAAATTGGATCAACATTTATTCAAAGGTGCCTTCCTTAGTTTGCCAGAAACAGGCAAACAACGGTGTACTTTCCAGTCTTGTTTTTCGAAGAGAAATTGCAGCCAAATAAGAATTTGGGCCCGAGCTGAATTGAGTCATTCAATGCACACAACAGTTCTATGAGAAGTTGGAAATTTTTGCCGAAAAGACCTTTCTGCTACTTACCCTACCGAGACCTTCTGACCAAGACTGAACGGCTTCCTTGAAGAAACTTCCTGCATTGTGGTGGCGGGTACGATCACTATAATCGAACTTTCCGAAACCAGTAATACTAAGAGTTTTGAGCAATTTTTGCTGTGGTGCTCTGCTGTATGAACTATTGCCACGTGGCTTTAGGAGACTACGAATCCAAGCAAACTAAAAAGTCCTACCCCTCATATCTCAGCATGATTAGTGGTGGATCCACACTACCTCCTTTCAAGAGGGGTAACGCTTCCTCCTCCAAATCGCAGCTGTATCCCTGAATGCTTTGTAATGTTGCCTAATAATTGCCCTGAGAAGAAATTTAGCAAATGACAAGGGTGTTAAACCGGTCTTTGAGTCAGCATGAAAGCAAGAAATTAGTTCTATGCTTAGTGGAAATATTGTATGTAGAAGAATCCAACCAATGTCAATCCATCTGTCGCTCCAACTACTGCGTCAAAAATTCGCTTTCGGTTCCTGTCAGTGAATGCCTTTCCCTCGTAGGAGCACTGAGGTGGATCACTCGGCACCGCCTCCGAGAATACGACTTGAACGAGGTAGAAAATCTGCAACAAGAGCTTCTGTCAGGGATACAGGTCTAAGGGTATGATCACATTGCGAGCCATTCAAGTCTTGGAGAACTAAATTTAAAGCTTTATATTTTGCAAAAGAACTTACTGCAAACGTCACGTGCCAGTGAACCATTTTAGAGCAGGTAACCGAGTAACAGAGTTTGGTGATCTGTTGACCAGGTCCAGCTTATATGTGTGACGAATTGGTTTTGTTCACATGGTACATTCCTCATATCGTAACGTTTTTTGAATATTTTGTACTATAAACGGTCGTGTTATTGTCAACACTATGATTTCGGCCTGTCGATCAAAGAAATCGCTATTGTCGGACTGCTATTTGTTGTTAAGATTACGATACCCTCTAACACGGGTTCATTCATAGGTTCTATACGTGCCCACAGTGCGAAGATTGCCTTTGCATGATTACTGGGTCATTCTAGAGATCGTTCCAGAATGAGCCGCGAGGGTGTTCGCAGTGAGTGGCCGAATCCCTTTTCAGCGGCCACGCCTTTATAATTTTTTCTTTGGGACAAAAGAGTAAAAAGCTTTTTGGCTTTGATGAAATTTTACTAGGATCGGCCCATGCAGAGTATTGCTTTCGTTACAGCACTTCGTTGGACACGCAATACTATGTACTACTTGTTCTTCTGTGCCTGCACTTTGGTTTATTATTTTCCATCCAAAGGGATAGGCTAAAGATGACAGGTTTCATATTCCACCACAAATACCAAAACTAATGTCCGTAGCTCGCTCTGACTAGCATTTGATAGCACCACGTGGTTGTACCTCAAACTTGGATAGATAATCATTTAATTTTTCATATACATATATACACACACGCCTATACAAGAGAAATTCACTTCTTTGGAATCGAACGAACGGTCTTGTTATTCAGCAAAAGATGTAAAATGTGCACTCTTCCATGCGTACTTTAAAATTCGTGCAGACAGTAATGAATCTTAGGAAGAGACACGGGACAAAGTGCACTTGCTGCAAAAGATTTTTACAACACACTTCCTTCCTCACATGGCACCGTCCTTTTGCACTCCTAGACCTTTGATCGATAGTAATTTTGGGGTATTACTCTTTCTGATAATGCATGTGCAGGGAACTTCAAAGGCAAGTTGGATAGGGACCAGTCACGCGGCGCGGTGCAGCACTTTGGCTGTATGCTGCACTCCTCGACCGATAATGCTTTGATCATGTCCTTTGTTAACTGTTAAGTACTTCTTGACAAACACGTTTATAATATCTAAGCCTTTATTTGGAGCCAAATAATGGTTAAAGTGTTCATACAAGAGATCAGTGTGAAAGGCCATGTCGATTCCATGGATGCTGATGGCTACCCTCGTGCAGAACAGCCAATACCATTGCACAACAGGAACAATCCATTGTTGCTGTCGCCAGCCACCCAGTTGCCGAACCCGTCAGGATGAAATGGCCATGCTAGCTGACACATGGATACAGTGAGCAGAAAGAATATAACCAGAAGATGTAGGTACATTTCCGAGTGGATGAGTAGACTGCATGGACGTCTCTTTTATATCTGTTGCCAGAGCCTTGGATTGTTTGGCGACAACCCACAAGAACCAAGTTTTTGCTATACTCTTGGCACCATCTACGTCACACAAGTGGAAAACACGCCGTAGAGACCAGAATGTTCTCCGTTTACGACGTTCGAAGGCCGCCCGTTATGTCTCCGTCGACCATCACGTGCTCATGCATGAAGGCAAACACGTGGATAATTGAGAACGGGCAAAAAGTTTGCATCATTTTTCTTCAAATCCTCTTTGTGTAAAAATGATTTGAACAAGATCAGGGTGAGATGGAAGCACATACAGTGGGCGTCAGTGGCGGTGACCCGTCTGCGACCTCGAACAAAACGCGGCGCGACCGCGCCGCTTGAGCGAGAACCCTTTCCGGGACATCAAATTATGGGGTTTTCTTGATAGTCAGTTAGTTTTCTTGTTAGTTATCATCAAATATAATGAACAACTATCAAGAAAACCCAGATAAGCCACTGGGGCGACGATTCTAGCGTGAGCGGTGCGGTCGCGCCGCGTGCTTTGCGAGGCCGCAGACGGGTCACCGCCATTGACGGCCACTGTACCTATAGAAAACCAACGAACCGCCCCATGCGGAGATCCTATGGAACACGTGTGTTGGTCCTAAACAGAACGAAAATTGCGATTTTCACTTTTAGATGGAAATCCATTGATCAGTTAGAGTTTTTGTGTAATGTTTCATTATTCCATAAGAGCGGTACAAGGAATTGGGCAGCTTTTTTTTCGAATTTATGCATGATATATCCGCCTGCGTGCCCCTGCGGTCCGTATCCAAAGTACTCAACCATGGAAGGCAAAACATCAGGGCTAGGATTCATGAACGCATAACCAAGCAAACCCACGCTAGCAAACCAACTTTCGCGTCCTGCGTCTCCTCTCACTGCGTAGTCCATACGGGACCATTCACGCTAACCATCGTTGGTTTGCGTGGTTAACGTTTCATGAATCCCAGCCCTGGTTATATATCCATTCCCACTGGTTTTTATCCACTTCGTTTGTTATGCATTACATAGAACATTGTAGTTTTAATTTGTTAGCGCAATTGCTGTGTCTAGGCGAGGGACAACATAAAGTGAGGATGGAAAAGTTCATGGATAATACGTATGTATTATCTGCGAAAGCGCAGAATCCGGCGGGACCCTTGGTGACCAGAACGGCGTACAACCGCTCTAACCACTGGACCATCCGGGCTACTCCTTGCGCGGGTGTGCAGTTATACCTCCTTGCCAGGTTCAGCCCTCGGCGTAAGTTAACTAGTCAGCCTCTTCCGCGTAACTTTTGTGTAGTCTTAGTGAAGGGCCGTTCTAGGAAACATTACTTTGCACAGCTCGGTAAGAACGGAACATTGGGCCAATCTTTTTCGAGGGTTCTCAAGCCGAGCTCGTTTCATTAAATATCATAGATAACGATAGTATGCTCAAACAACGATAATATACTGATTTATCCATGAAAAATCATCCCTTATAAAGACAAACAACAATGTCTTCCCTTTTCCTGTCTTCATCGTAGAAAAAGTTGCATCCGAATTCTTTCTTGGGGCCCATCTGTAAGTACAAATGATGAGGATGCTTCCCTACAAGGAACGTCATTCGTTTTGGACGATGTTGAGCTCTTACCCCCCGCAGTTGTTCTTTCCAGTGGTCCACTACTTCTCCCAAGTTGAGGGTCCCAGTTCTGAAAAATTAATTTTACCTCAATAAAGAACGCATCTGGAAAGCTACCCTTCGTATCTCGTTTCCTGGAGTCTGAGCTCTGCCATTCTGTCCTGTAGATCCCCATGATATTTCACGGAATAAGAAGCAAGCCCTTCCAAATTACAGGAGTACTTCTGAAATCTGGCACAACCCCAAAAAGGGCTAAGTTGTAACTGCACTTCACCTAAGGGTCTAACACGCTGCACATCCTGAAGGAGGGTTGAGCTGTGCCAATACTTTATCTTTTGGTTTTTAAAAGTGTCGTGACGGTGGTAGATTACCTATAGATGAGAAATGCACAAAAAGTAGGAAAACTTACAGTAAGATAAGTGCAGCGGGAGAACATCTGGAATTAGCGGACAGATTCCCTTGGCGCCGTAGTTTTTCCTGGGTATATATACGATCTACTTATATACGAGGCCAACTAATAATTCTCACAATACAGTTCAAATTTACAGTGTTCTATGCCCTCTAAGCTAATATTGCAGCAGTGTACTTTACCTGACGGCCAAAAGTCTGTTATGAGGATTTTGCAACTTTGTTGGTTTATTTGTAATTTGTTTGTGAGAGGTTTCCGCGTTTATTTTCGGATGCGCTTGCAGGAGTGCTTGTTTTCTTCCTAGTATTCCTGGATATTACGTTGTTATCTATTCTAAAAATTGCTCTAGTTGAGATTTGTTGGTGGAATCCAGGTGTATGTAGTCGCAGCGCAGTCCATATTTTAGAATGTGCCCTTTAGTTTACAATTTTGCCTCCAGAGAACAAGACAAAATTTCGTAAGGGTTTCATGGTCCATTCATAGGTAGCTGAGTGCAGTTGTTGGGAGCCAATTTTAGGCTCACCGAAGCATGTTTTTACCGACATCTATTGAAAAGTGTGAGTGAATTTGGCCTGCAAAGTTGAGTGCACGGTTTAATTGCTGCAAGTCACAGGTAGGCATTCAGAAACGCTCACTGAGGATACCCAGGATAAAGATTTCAACACTCTCAAAGTTATCCATAGTTAACCTGAGCGTCAACACCCTTACCTTCGGTAATTTCAATGATACATGCCAGATCCCAACTTGTATTCAAAAGGACGTTTTTTTTGCTTTCTTGTAGTTTCCACGAAATTCAGACAAAAATTTGAGAGTCAGACAAATCCATAAAAATAATTTTGAAAGAGGAAGCATGTATCTCACCAATGAAGAAAAGGTATGAGAAATGGCCCAGTGAAACTTCAGGGATATCGACTGTTAAACTGACTCTGGCTATCCTGAGTCTGGATTTTCGACATGTCATACTTGATGACCTTGTAGTTTAGCAGGTTTTTCTGGAAATATTTTCCTCAGTTAGACTTTTTGACTGTGGCTATATTAGTTACTGGGTTGATTTGAAAGTGAATAAATACGTGACAGTCCAGGTCGGGTTGGGTCAAAGTGCTGGAAAATCAATAGAATCAATAAATCGATGATTGTCATGATTGTCATGTTCGCGATCAGCGTAATGGAGAACCCCGGCTCTGGCCTTCATTGACCCGTGGACATGAATAGCAAAAAATCAATAAAACTGAAAAATCGATACTTCTCGCAAAGTGGTTACTGTAGTCGTCTTCAGAGCATCGAAATCACAGTGGGCATGCCCTTGCCAGCTCCAGAGCAAGAGTAGCGAAAATCGATAAGATCGATAAGTCAATTAAACATCCACCACAAGCCCGCGTGAGTTTCGACTCCTGCGTCCCTCGTGAGCGGTCGTCCCTCTCACACACGCTCACGCAACTACACCCAGGAGGAAGACGCCCGGTCCAACACTCCGTTGGCTGGCGTGGACCGTATGCCAGGAAGAACGGATCGGCTGCGACTGTGCACAATCAATGTCCGTTCAATAGCCATCGAAGTTTAAGTAGCGGATTTGGAGACAGCAAGGACTAGGGATGTGGCTGGAAGATGGATAGGTCTGTCCACTGGTGCCGGTTCTTCAAGATGCTCCACACGAAAAACCATAAACGCATTATTTGTGTCTGTGCGACAGAGAATAAATAAATGCAAGTCTAAATAAACGAAATAATAAGTCCGCATTATATGCTTGTGTTTACCATTACTGCTTTCCGTTAGCCGTAGTGTGCAGCTAGGCTGAAAAACAGGGAAAATCCGTGTAGTACTCTGATGTTAAATGGCAATACATTTGGCAAGAGAATGTGTTTGGCAAGACAGTTTGCGGGATGAAATTTTGCTTGGCAATACATTTTACGGTAGAATGAGTGAAGAGCCTGTTTGGCAATAAAAAAGGCAAGAGAATTTGTTGGCAAGACAGTTTACGGGTGTTTGGCGATACAAATGGTAAGGTTTACATGGCGATACATTCTACGGGACTTCTTGTTTGGCGATACATTTTACGGGTTAATATGTTTATTTCATTTTTAGCGGGTGATTCAATCATCATCGGCGTCGACACGGATGGCGCAGTTGGTAAGGCAGCGGTCTCCCAATATCAAAACCACGGTACGATTCCCGGTGTTATCAAAATTTTTGCGCGTTCAAGTTTGTTTGGCGGTACAAAAGGCAAGGTTGGCATGGCGATACGTTTTACGGGACTTCTTGTTTGGCAATACATTTTACGGGTCGCACAGAAAAATGTTAGAGTGTCAATCACCGCCATTTTCACACGTACACCAGACTGGTCTTCGTTGACAAATCATGCTCGTGCCACCTAAGTAGGAAGTTGCGACCTAATTGTTTGGACTGCATCACTGTCCAGTGTGTATTTTGGTGGCTCGCTAACATGAATTACAATAAGATTTATTACAAACGTCTAAAGTTAATAGTAACACTACGAAAGAGATGAGAGAAAGGGATGAAAGGTTGAGGAGTTTCCTTTCATTGATTTCCAGTTTCTCATCACACAATTTCGTTATACTTTCTCTTTAAGGTTCATTACCACATGGCTGGACCGACATTAAAGCCCATAAGGACTGAGCCATAAGCCAGAAGGCGAAGGCGCCCTTGAGCAGCGTCTCCCCCTCTATATGCAACCATCGAGGGGCGGAGATGAACACATGATGACTAATAAAATGACTATGCATTGCCTTGTTGTCGGACAAGCTTATCATGAAGCGTGAGATTCATGACGCTAATCTTGGAGCGCTTAGCGATCCACTAAGTATGAGGCCGGGGTTGCTCAATGAAATGGATTGTATAATCGCACGTAGTACAGCCCAGCTACATGTCGCACACCAGAAACTCTACAGGAGGTTAAGCTAGGAAGCTTTGCTTCATATAACATGTATATGTAATCAACAAATCTCTCGCTCATCGGCTACTACATCGTCAAGCATCTAGACCGTCCTGGAGGATTCATTCGGAGTCTAAAATGATACTAAAGTTGACTTTCGACGGTTTGTCGATCCTCCAGAGCTCTAGTCAAGCCAAGACTCCACGAATTGACACTAAACTTGGGAAGAAAAGTTGAGGTGTTTGCGATACCTGTTCGAAAAAATGCAGCAAAACATGTGAACTAAAACATTGTGTGCTCGGTAAAGGAGCAAGCTGGACGAAGAATGGCAGAACACCTTGCTCACCAGCCTCAATTTCTGGATGTCTATCTGTGACTTGCAGCAACTTTGCAAGCCAAATCCATCATAGGTTGGTTTTACATTACAAAACTCATACTTTCCAGTAGGTGGTGGTAAAATTGGTGCAGCGGTCTCATGGGTAGGCAGCCAAGTATTTGCAAAATCTGGAACCGGGCGGGATCCGAACCCTTGGTCACTGGAGCAGCATG
This sequence comes from Ancylostoma ceylanicum, assembly GCA_000688135.1. Classification (NCBI taxonomy): domain Eukaryota; kingdom Metazoa; phylum Nematoda; class Chromadorea; order Rhabditida; family Ancylostomatidae; genus Ancylostoma; species Ancylostoma ceylanicum. The sequence goes on along the minus strand of JARK01001351.1, from coordinate 2,583,821 downwards.
GTAAAGATGGAACGTTTGCCTTCTCGAGTTCTCTCACACAGAGCTTCTTCTGTTTATTTTTCTATTAAAGACTAAACATAGCGATAATGTACTGAAGCAACAGATTAATTCATGAAAAATCATCCCTTATAAAGACACACAACGATGTCTTCCCTTTTCCTGTCTTCATCGTACGAAAAGTTGCATCCGAATTCTTTCTTGTTACCCATCTGAAAAGCATAAATGATGGAGAATTATTCCTACGAGGAACGTCCGTTTTTGTTTGCGATGTTGAGCTCTTACCCCCTGCAGTTGTACTTTCCACTGGTCCACAACCTCTTGCAAGTTGAGGGTTCCAGTTCTGAAAAATGAATTTCACCTTTATAAAGAACGCATCTGATATGCTACCCTTCGAATCTCGTTTCCTGGAGTTTGAGCTCTGCCATCATATCGGGTAGATCCCCTGGATATTTCACGGAATAAGAAGCAAGCCCTTCCAGCTTACAGGAGTACTTCTGAAATTTGTTTTGACATGATTTAGCTTCAAGGTATTTAATGTTCTCTTTGGAAAACAATTTACGAGTTTTTTTTTGAACTGCAAACCTCCTGTAAAGTTTCAAACCAAGCTTTTCCTCTCTATTAGATTATTGCGGTACATATGGGTGTGTTAATTAAAAACAAAGCATGAAACTTACCATGTCAGGATGCTGATTTTTTGCGGCATCCACTCCTTTAACCAAAACATCACGAACGCTGGGAGGTAGCGCTCTCTTTTTCAACTGGTCCTTACAGTCAGGAACGGGTCTGGATGATATTATGGCCGGATAAGCGACTGAGAAAAGAAAGAAGACCTGAAGGAAATTGTGTTCTACACATGGAGTAGCTTCCGCCTTTATTTTCAGTAAGAGTGTATTAGCAAACCCATTTTTCGGCATATGTATATTACGGAAGAACAACCATTCCTTCCTACTTACGAACGTCTTGCTATCTTCACCATTACCAGTAATAACTGACTGAGACGATTCGCTCTAACCTAGTATACCTATCTTCAACTTGGAAACCCATCCGCATTAGAAAATCAGGAAGGTTGCAACTTTTCCAGACACGTTCATGAATAGGAACCCTGACTTCTTTTCCAAGCTACTGTGTTTAACTTCTCTTCGTATGCTCGTGTTTATTAATTTATTTTGTCAGGTTTTATATATTTTGTTAGTATTCTATTAAACTACGTGGTTGGATGAGCTCCTAAATTCTCGAGAATTTTCTATGATTTTGACGACCAGCCTAACACCTAAAGAGGATCACCTGCTTCGGTACATACTTTACTTCTTCGTTGGTAGAACATTCTTGAGGGATTACGGATACGTAGGTTGGGAAGGCATGAACCGTATAAAAACTTACAGTAATATAAATGCAGCGGGAGAACATTTGGAATCGACAGACAGATTCTCTTGGGGTCGCAAATTTTCCCACATATATATATATATATATATATATATACGATTTACTTGTATACGAGGCCAACTAATATTTTTCACAGTACACTTCAAATTTACAGTGTTCTATGCCCTCAGAGCTAGTATTGTAGCCGTGTACTCTACCTGATGGCCAAAAGTCTATTATTAGGAATCTGCTACTTCGTTGGTTTATTTATAGTCTGTTTGTGAGAGGTTTCGGCGTCTATTTTGTATGCTGTTGCAGCAGTGCTTGTTTTCTTTCCGGTATTACTGGATTGGTATTGCTATCTGTTCTAAAAGTGGCTCTAGCCAGGATGTTGGTGAAATCTGAGTGCAGTCGCAGCGTAGTTCATATTTATAATTTTGTATATATAATGTATAATTTTGTCCTTTAGTTTACCATGTCGCCTTTGGAGTGCAAGGCAAAATTTCGTAAGGGTTCATTCAGAAGGGGCTCAGTGCATTTGTTGAGATCCAATTTTAAACTCGACGATGTATGTTATTACCGACATCAATTGAAAAGGTTGAGTTTTGTAATATAAAATCAACCAGTGATGGATTTGACCTGCCCATGGTGAAGATTTTACCACTCTCAAGTTTACCTGTTGCTTACCCGAGCGTCAACGTGCTTAGCCTGGGTAATCTGGGCCGGTAGTAAAGTACTCTATGACGTGACGTCGAGGTGCCGCCATGTCGTGAGGTACTCTCGACATTTCGGCATCTCTGATCTCAAAATGCCGGCACCTACGGTGGCATCTCAATGGAAAATGAGGTATATAGCATAGATGCCGACACGTCGGGAGCTGAGTTGCCGACATAGCGTCGCATTCATTTCAAAGTGAAGTGTTTGAAAATTGGTTGGTTCTCTATGCCTTGAAGCTTGACGAAGTCCCGCTTACAAGCATTTACGCCAGGTTCCGTAGTATGTAGAATACCCAAGGGCGCGATGAAGTGGAGATGATGATCTACTAGGATAGGCAGCGGTACTGCGAGGAAGAAAGAGGTGCTCAACAGACACAAAAACAATGAACTGGACCTACTTTTAGGTAGGTAATGCAGGCACTCCGTACCGTCTTGGAACTACCCTTATCGAGCCACCTATTGGGCATTTTAGATTTGACATCAAGAGAACAAGCACATGTGTACTCAAATTTGTGAGTTTCAAATTCTGTTGATCAGCCCTTGGAATATCTTGTTTGCAGCAAGTGCAGGCTGCAGAGAAGTCTTCTCCGCCAAAAACCAAGCTAAATCTTCAGAAATTAGGATTTGTAAGGAGGTGTCGGCCCTGGTCATGCCCTCAACCATGACGAGGCCTCTGTGTCGGCACCCTCTCGCCACTACATGATCCCTCACCATTTTCTGATCTGCTGCCATGATCTGAGATCGTGCTGGGAGCAATCGACCTGACGGCTGCCCTGAGGTCATTGCTGCCAACAAACTTATTATACCTCCGACGTGAGGGCACATGGTTAAGAACAGAAAGTTGCTGGCATCATTCTCAAAATATGCCGGCAGCGACCTCACGTCACGGCAGCAGCAGATGGCCGCCAACATTTAGGACTTTACTACCAGCCCTGAATGCTACATGCTTGATCACTACTTACAATGACTGTCATAGCCGGGTTGGGCCGAAGTGCCGGAAATTCAATGAAATCAATAAATCAATGCTTTCGCGCAAAACAATTGCCATGATCGTGATCAGCATATTGGTGAATGCCAGTAGACTGGTTTTCATCGACCCATGGCAAGAATAGCATTTTCATCGACCCATGGCAAGAATAGCAAAAAATCAATGAAATTCAAAAATCGATACAATGTTCAAAGTTATTGTGTTCAGAGTATTGAAATCACAGTGGACACACCCTTGCCAGCTCCAAAGCAAAGTAGCGAAAGATCGATAAAATCGACAAATCAATGAACATCCACAACAAATCCGCGTTGTATGTATGCTGATGTTAAAAATTATTGCTTTTTGTTAGTGGTAGCGTGAAGGTAGGCTGAAAAACAGAGAAAATCCGTGTAGTGGGCTAGCGAGCTAGGTTTTTTGGAAAAACGGGCTCATGTTCTTCTGTTCTAGATTAGTTTCATTGTATGCTTTATTCAAAGTATGCTCTACTTTCTCAATTCTGAGGAAGTTTGGGAAGATAATTTGTATAGATCACAATTTTGTACATTCCTGGATCATTCTATCATCCGTATCTTGAGGTGAAAATAATTAAACAAAGATACAGTTGACCTTGTATCTCCCTCTTTCATCGAAGAACAGTAGAAAACAGCCGAACCACTTCTTGGATTTCATCTGGAATGGTTCTCATTTTCTGTAGTATCTAATAAATGCAAATATGTTATTAATAGGTAACCATCCTTTTTTTTGCCATGCCGAATAGCTCCTCACCTTATTGTAATGTTCTGTCCACAAGTTGAAAAGCGTTTCGAAAAATACTTGTCGAGTAAGAGATTGCATGTTCCTGCAATTAATTATGCGCTGGGGAAACAAGTTCGTTACTCAATGTTACTAGATCTTCGAAAGTTTAGTCATGGATTCCAGTAAATCATACAAGCTCATTCAGAGGACCAAACTAACCACTCGTCTCCTTTCTCGATTGCATCTTTTGGGATCTGGTAGGACCTCTTGTCTCTAAGAACCATTCGTTTCCAAGCGTATTTTTCCCATTTGCAATCATATTCCTGAATATTTCTGAATCAATGGAATGAAATCTTACTATTTGGCACACCATTGAGTGTATTTAATTTAAAAAAAAACAGAAAAAAAAAACGAAGAAACGTTCTCTGGATACGTTTCGGAAAGTGAATGTGGAACCGCTTATTCACTGTTTTTATAGGTTGCTCCGAGAGTCTTGCACCAAATTTTACACTTTTTCGACCAATCATAACATCGTTGTTCATGGATGAAATATGGTCTGCCCATTTCTTATACAACGCGTTCAGGCCCCACCTCGAGCTTGTCGTAGGGTCAGAGCGAAAACAAAGCCCCCTTTGAAAATACAGAATTTTACGAAGCCCCCCTTTAATCTAATCGCAATGGAATTTACCAGGAAATGTTCACGAACAAGGTTTCATCCATGAAAAACTCCCCGAAATCATGGCAACGCCGACTGAAGCTGTAGTTATAGTCGTTGGAGTCCGATCCGATCGGAGAACGTAAGCACGTACCGATCCTCGTTGGAATCCAACGCGTCGATTCCGACGAGCATCGATATGCATAATTTATTGTCCGATCGGGCCGGTGTCCGACGCACTATAAATACAACAAGAGAAAGAAACTCCGAACATGGCCATAAATTACATTAGTTATGTGCGAAATAGTATGAGCAAAGCAAAACTAAACACTAACGAGTAATGACAACGAAAACAGTCACCAGACTACAAAGAACCCCTAGAAATAGACGAATAAAAGTAGAGAAGGGCAAATGAATAACAAGCTGATGTTGAAGGATCGTGTTAGCGAAGTTAGCAATGGAGGGCGGCAAAGACACAGTTCGTAAGTTAAGGAAAATAGGAGAAGTTGATAAACACTGAGAATACGAACCCATGAGTGGCACTTTGTGGGGTGTTGGATAGCAAACGGAAAATAGTACAGGTGTATGAAAAATGGATGGAAACTTATGCGTTCTGTAGGAGAAATATGTTCACGACAGGCCGAGCTAGGACTCAGACTGTCCTTGATAAGCTGGCCACTTTACCGAGCATACAATTTCTCAGTTCATATAAGTTTGACCTCGTTTTTCAAACAGTATTGTGGGTACGTAAGCGCTTATTCACCCCAAATTTGGTGTCAATCCGTGAAGTCTTGACTTGGCTAGGGCCTTGCAGTTCAACATCATGCACTAAACAGCAAGAGCGCCTCTCCCACTGCTCCTTCATGATCCTGCGCCCGCCTCGCACTCCATACGAAGCCTCTTTTCCTTTTTGCCCCTCTTACGAAGCCCAGCTTGCCCGACGACAAGCCGCGCTGGGGCCTGAGAGCGTTTCATTATTAACACGTTCGCGACACACGCGATTTTGCGTACCTAGGACCCGTGCTGGACCGGTCGAGCACGTGGTCCAACGCGGTAGCAATTTTTGTCTTCGCATAGAAAAAGCAAGATTTTTTCTTGGGAGTTCTCCTTTCTTTCGTTGTTCCTGAAGGTCCCTGCCATTTCCGTTGTCTACTGATTTGTCGTTCTTAAAAATTTTTAAAAGTTTATTGTTCTGCTAGCTGTTCTAATTCGAAAAATCTAATGAAAAAGTTAGAGAGAAGGTCTGCTGCGTGTGCAATACTCTAAAACACCTGCAACTACGCTACTACAAAGGAATTGGCCTAATGTCTACAGTTCACAAAGATGTGACACTAGATGGAGAGTGCACGACCGGTCGTGCACGTGGTCGCAAACGTGTTAAAGGGCACCCCGCAAAATTAAAACTCACGATTTGCCTCTGACCGTGAAAATTTCCCTCCAGCACCATTGTGATCAACACTTAGAATAACTCTGGTGCTATTTTCTAAGCTCACCACAGCAACTCTGGTTTTTCAAAACTTTGTTCTTTTTCTTTCTGCTCAACTCGTAATCGTGACACACTTTAAGGCTCTGACAAGTTCAAATGCAACCAAATTCACAAAACTTCGATAATTTACGGTTCATCTTCGGACCACACCGATTTCACACAGTCTGCCACTCCTGCTCCTTATAGGGATTCTGAGACATCCCTGTCGATAGAGCATCGCCCACGTAAGCTGCCTATCTCATTTTCCTAACCGCTCATTGCTGACAAGGACCTATAGTAGTCCTCCTTTGGAAACCTGGTCACAGGCTGTTCTGTTGGCTTTGCTAGGTGACGATCCAAGTAGGCAACACCCGCCCGACATGGATGTTTTTGCGAGCGAAAATGAATAAATGAATGACTTCAATAATTGACATCCTCTGGATATGTTTGAAATATCTAGATGTGCTCTCGGATAACGTGAGTAAATGTGTATAGCTGGTGGCCAGAAAAAAAATTGCAGGAAACTAAAACGAACAACCACTTTGCACAACCAACCAGACTCGGCCCCAGTTTTTTGATTACAATGTCATAGATTTTTTGCCGAAGCAGCGGGCTCATTTCCTCGTCATACGTCTTACAGTCTGGAGCGGTCTTTCCACTATCAGTACTGAGTGGGTAGGAGGCGAAAACCTGTTGAAATAGTAACATCTGAATAAAGGAAACATAGATTTCGAACTTTTTCTGAGGAGATAGAGAAGGGTGGAGGAACGACATAATTGAAGTCGAACTCAGCCTCCAGGTATTATCCAGTACAGTGGTATGCTTTTCCCCATGATCAAATCGCAATCTGATTTACATTGATTATCCGTGTTTGTGTCTAACTGTAAATGCGAGCAAATCCTGGGAGCTACAATGGGGAATAGGCGAGGACCTATCAAGAACTGAATAAAACAACCATTTTCTCAAACAGTTTTATCCCTAACATATAGC
>JARK01001351.1:2560931-2570981 GCA_000688135.1 Ancylostoma ceylanicum | reverse complement strand
GGAGGAAGCAAAAAAAAAACTACGGGTGGGATCTCTGGTTGATTTTGAGTGGAGCATCTGGGATCTAGATAACACTGCTAGAAATAATCATTCATCAGTTCAAAAAGGAGAAATCTCCAAAAAAAAGCCTATGGCAATATGAGTTCATAAAATTTTTCTTTGCCTCGCCAGGTTGTTATGGTGGAAAACTTTATTGTCACTTCACGTTTCGACACAAATCTTCTTCTTCCGAAGTCTGAAAGCGGTTGCAGCCGTTGCTTGTCTACTATGCACTACACGGCCCAACGCCTCATCCTACTTTGCTAGTTTCGGCGTTGTCCAGGGCAAGGCACAATGAGAACACCCGGGATTGAGGTCCAATCCACATCACTGAACTTTTCCATCATAACAACCTGACAAGGCGAAGAAAAATTTTATGAACTCAACACAAGACGGACGGGTTCAAAGATAAACGAACATGGAATTTATGTCAATATGTCTAAACGATTTTTGAAATGTCCGACAACGCATTCAAGAGAGACCTCCCTTTCACCCTCGCGTCAGCCACTACATAGCGTCGAGGCAGGGTGAGCGTGTCCCGATGCTACAAAGATCACTGTAAAAGGTGAAATGACAGCAAGGATGAACAACTAACTAATTCCACTCCCAATTTTCCAACTATTTCTGAGTATACTTTCTCTCGAAGGCTTTTGGTGAATTCCTGGTCTGTATCGGTGCATTCAGGAGGATTTCCACTCAAGATGGCAATTGGAGAGAAGACAAGCACCTGTAAAAAAGGACAGTTGGAGAGAAGGCGAACACCTGTAGAAAAGCTTCGTCTCAAGCAATGGAGCACAAATTTCTATTTCTCAGTATTTTAGCGACTGGTGATCACTGACATATCAGCGTCGAAAAATTACACGTACCAACAAAGGAAGCAGACACGTCATCATTGAGGGAGGCCGTCATTGGAACAGCTTCAACTCTCCCTTATATGGACAAGAAGTGCTATGGAGCAGTTATCTGTGATTAATCCGATGGAACCGATGAATGTCCTGTTTGTCGCTTGGAATATCACGTGGCAATCATGATGATGTTCTTAGTGCCATTAGATTCTATTAGGTTGTTTACAAATGAGTTGCTTTCTCAGATCAATACTTACCCTGCTGTTTTCCGTATATTGATCATCCAATGTTCCAGTTGTCGTATATCATTCATAAGCTTATCTATAGCCCAATCTTTCTTGGACTTTTCGTTGTTTCGGCACTATTTTCTGATCTGGTTATATCCGCTTGTCCAAGGAACAAAAGAGAAGTGCATTAGATTAGAAGGCTGTAAGCAGGAACTGATGAATCCTGGATAAGTTTTGCGCTGTAACTGCACATTCAACTCATGGTAACATGGTGCAATCCGATCCTCCTGATCGTGAGGTGCTAATCTTATACTAAAAAGTGGGCTGTCCTGCGTGTTACTGTTTAACGTTTGCACATTTGCTCGTCCGCGAGGAAACCATGCTTTACTCCGCTTTTTTAACACATAGAGAAAGGATTAAAGTATCTTTCAGTTGAGACCTGGTTTTCCGTGTGGCTTTGGCCATCGAGCAGTTTGCCTTTAAACAGAATTTTGAAAAAAGTGGGTGGTTGTGGCAGTTTTCTTGCAAAAACCATCAAATATTTAGAGAGTGTTTCATTGATTACACGCATCCCTAAGCGAGAAAAGTGCACTTTTCGGAGGTGCCTGAAGTTTCTCAAGAAAGCGGATTGTAAGGAACACAGGAGCGAAAATCTAAAGCTACTCGCTGCTCCTAAAGGTGGAGTAAAGAGTGCTTAACCTATCTGAGGGACAACCAGAAATGTGTTCTTCCCCAATCCAGACACACACCCATCTCCAATACGCCTTTGGTTGGTGAAATTATTCTTGTGGAACAACACCTATTGCCAAGAGGAAACTGGATGTATGGGAAAATCTCATACTCACAGTGCAACTCATAGAAATGGAAGCTAAAATTCGGATCGGTCAAATTGCTAATGCCCAACGGTAACACCTGACATAGATCACTGAATAAGGTACATCCCCTTGAACTGCGGAGCTATTCAGATGAAGCTCCCGAACCGGTGCTCTCCGATCGAGACGCTTTGTAGAAAAAGTGCCGCCAGTTCGCACCAAACTTGTTTTCAAGAATTTTTTTTTCACTGGAGGGCAGGACAGCTGCCATCGAGTTAATGTGGTCCGAAAACTAGAATGAAAACGATACGAAATGTTTGTGCAATTTCATCAATAGGCTTTTGTTGCGACATTTTGTTGTTCAGACAGTTGGAGAAGTTCCATTTCTGTCTCTGTGAGAAATAAAAAACCCTTAGGAGTACAATCGATAGAATAGAGGTGCTTCTTAACAAAAATTTATATTCAACGGGCCCATCAATAGATTTTTGATTTTGAATGTGATGCGATACCGCTGAAGAGTTTATTCGCTAAACTGGTTCAGTTATATAGACAAATAATCCTATATTCCAAACCAGTCGAATCCAAGCTGCAGCCCAGGTATTGTTTGTGTTTCAGCTGAAATAGATCGCCAATGCAACAAAACTAGGAATATTAGTTTGATTTCAGTATACATACAAATGGCTCCACTAATAAATTTAGTTATACGCTCACCATTACTAAATTAGTGAGCCAAGATCGAGACGCTTTGTAGAAAAAGTCTTTTTCACCTTTGTAGTCGATTTTCTTACTGTAAAAATTAACTAGATATCAGAGCGTTCAGTTATCATTCGCAATCTGTCAAAAGTACTTTCATATTAGTCAGAAAACTATCGACAACCTTACCCTCTGAAACTTGTATGCGAAAGTTGCACGTTCGATGCAGAGCGACTTTTACCTCGTGGGAATCGGAGAACCGATTCGTTTAATTTGCTTGCGGCCATTTTTTCCAGGGTGCAGTTGTAGCGCTGAAGGATATGATTGATGTTATATAGGATAGGGCAGTGTCATAGTCAGAATGAGACACCATGGATGTTAATACATTCAGGCGCTTGATGCAATGAGGGATCCGCTGCGTCAGCAATGCGACCAGCCCTATCCTTCATCATATAGACGCACGCGTGTCAAACGCACACGTCAAGTATTAGGGTGTAAAACTATGGATGCGCGCTATTTTCCACCGCCTTATTGGAATCATTACCGATCACCTGTTCCGAAGAATTTGATAATGTGTGAAAGAACAAATCATGGCGCATCTGAACATATATAATTTATTGGCTAATCACCAATTTCCGATTTATGAAGAAATTTGGAATGTGACAGACCAAATTTATGGATGTTCCATTCGTGAGTTGTGTGGCTTTGAGCAGGGAATAACAACAACAGAATTGCAGAGGAGTTCATATTAGACATTGAGAGAATATTTGCCTTGCTAGAGCAAATTCATGCAATAATCGGCAAATTAAAAATTCCCGGAACTTGGGTAACTAAACCGAAAATTCGGGAGTTGATCAAACTTTCGGTTGCTCTCATTTCCTAACCTATGCTGGGATGTCGTCAGTATGGCCGCCGTGTAGCCTTGACTTGCCGCTATCAGGCGATCACTTACTTTTGTTAATGTGGCTTTCCTTGGCACAGAAAAACTTCAAAACGTGCGCCAGGGTTAGAATTCGGGAAAGCTGCTATATTGCCTCGTCACTCAGCGGGTTCTTCCAATGAGACACTCGTTTTTTGCTCAAAAGAAGGCGAAGGTCCATCGATATTAATGGTGAATACAACTCGAACTGAGGTGTTATATTACCGTTTTAAAATAGTTTTAGTTCGACCCACAAACGCGCATTTATAGTTTTACAACCTAACATAAATTGCCCTTATCATGGCCAATGTGGACCAAAACCAACCGGACCGATCCACAGTCTCATGCTTATGGTAACTTGATGCCACAGGTGCTCTCGTTGAGATGGCTGGAGTGCGCCTTCCGTCATGTCCGTACAGTTGAAACGAGACAATCTTGTTGTTGCAAGACCCACCAGTAAAAGCGAGTAGAAAATCTGAATCAGCGTACACTTCTACTCACCAAACCTTCACTTTACCTTCACTCAGCAATAGAATAACCTTCACAGCTAGCCGTTACACAAAGTCTCAGTCATAGCACTGGTCCATTAGCTACTATGAGGTGTTTTGCTTATTATATGAGCAGGTGGTTATGATCAATATTCCCAAAAATCTAACATACCAGTAAATCCAACTCAGTGGGTGTGTACATTGCATAGCAGAGCCGGTCTGACTAGTTGAAATGGCGGTCGGTATGAGTGGCCACAACGCAATATTTTCCGTGCTGTAGGAATTTTTAGAATACCTCACATAAACACATTTGATCAACAAATTCTATGGTCATGTGGAGACTCTCAGTAACTAATAGTGATAAAAAATAGGAGCATTTGTGTTGCGTAGTTCTCTATGATTTTCAATCCTGTTGCTCTCGTTGCACAACATTCGCAAAGCTTTCACCTTATATGCTACGTTTTAGCTCTAACCTTATGGCTTCTACCTTTTACCTTTTATTTACCCTTGCATAATCACTCCTGCTCTCCAGGCAGTGACTGATTGCCTCCGTTTTTTATGCATTGTACTTGTAGTCTTAATATTGGATCAATAAATCAGCATGGTATAGCCACGTACAAATAAATAAATGAATAAATGAACAAATATGGATTCACCTCTTTTACAACTGCTATGTCATCGAACGACTACCAATATATGGGATATTTGATTTGTCAATTAATCAAACATGATTATGTTAACCATTAAAACAATCGATATCTGAGTGTTGGTATTTCATTGGTGGATTGAACTCAATACATTATCTTGGGAAATTTGCTGGTAGCGGCAAGGGAATGCGCGTCACAAATGTCAATACGCGTATGAAGCTTCTCGCGTCGTTGTCAATTTATGGTTGGTTTTTCTTTTGTCTTCTTTTACTTGTCTAGCTAAACTCGAAAATTTTTCTCGCGTATGGCCTTTTCTGCAAATAACTGCTAAATCTTCGGTTTCGTTGTTGAGTAAACTATTTGTTAAGTATAAAAAGGTTTAATTATCCAAGTTCGAGGTACTGACAAGAGGACCCCGCGTGGCATTGTGTGTCAGCGGCGAGCAAGTTACCTGTCAGTTACTTCAAATGGTGCATCGGCCGGGAACGATACATGGTGACGGTACCAGCTTACCAGCTAAAAGAAGCTAAGCCTAAGCACAGTTGGGTGTGAAATTTCAAGCGGATTTAGCTCATTCTTTGTGTACTCCATTTCAAGAAATCAGTTTTGATTAAGATGCACGAAAAAAGGCTGTTCTCCACTCTTCTTTCCGCAGCAACTGGGTTCCTCAAGCCTAAGCCTAAGCTAAGAATAAGCCCAGTTGGGTGGGAAATTTCGAACGGATTTCGCTCATTCTTCGTGTTTTCCTTCGACATCGAACCTTGTGAATGTCTTCATTCAAATATTCATAGGAAAAGACTATAAGTTTTTGAAACTACAAAATGAGAGATCATTTTGCAAAAAAAAGCTTCGATTATAGCGTCTATCCGCGAGCGGAACAGCCATGACCATTGCATAGAAGGAACAATCCATTGTTGTTGTCACCAGACACCCAGTTGCCAAACGGATCGGGATGAAATCCTTGAGGCCATGCTAGCTGTTGACACCTGGATAGGAGGAGTACAAAGAATAGAAATACAAGAGGTAGATACATCTCAGAGCTGAAGAATGGGATGCGCAAAAGTCTGTTTTATATCTTCGTCATAGCGGTACGTTAAGCCATAAAAAGAAGTTTTTGCTATACTTCTGGCACCATCTACGTCATACAGGCGAAAACCGCGTTGTACAGATCAAAATGTTCCTCGTTTACGACTTTCCGAGGTCGTTTGCTATGCTTCGGCTGAGAATCACGTGTTTATTAGACAGAAACGGAGAAGAACATGCTTCATTGAGGAGCATGATCCTTATATTCATGCCTTTAATTTGTGTAGGAAATGTGCCCCAGGATTTTTGTCATTTTTTAAGGATACTAGAAATGCTGGAGGAAAATGCTAATCAGTCATCCAGTTATGGTAAATAGCGTTCACTCCATTTTCTTCTAGAAGTGCAGCATATTTAGGAACTATTACTAATTTTGAGTTTTCAAGATCTCCTGAATATATTCTGTGCTACAAAATTGCGATTAAAGGCAAGATCCTGTCAAAATCTCACCAATCCAGATTTTATGCACCGAGAATCCAAGCCATTTTTGTAGCACGCATTTCCACATAACGTTTTGACAATATTTGAGTAAATTTAGAAAAGCAAAGCACCTTCAGACTCAGGGCAAGGGTCATCACAAGCCTGTACCCAACCTCCTTTGATTTCCACTTATGGGGGGCAAGCACAGAAAATTCGCACTTTTTGGCTACAACTTTGGACGAGAGAGAGAGGAGTTTAATTGTGACTACTGAATTCACGATTCAATCGCGAACGATTTGATGTGAAAACCATTCAAACTCTGTCCTGAGAGTTCATGCGATGCTGGCATGTTGAGGACCAAGCTATTAGTGGAAGTGACTTACTGCTCAACACAGTTGAACGATAAAGTCAAAAGCTTGCTCAAAAATTAACGAAATGACAAGAAAAAGTTGAACTGTACGGAGGTCACATCCCGCAACGTATTGTGTAGATCAACAAAATGGTTGGTTTGTGAGTGGATCGCACGAACTGCTAGCATGTGCATGCGTGGTATAGTGGTTAGAGCCGTTGTTCGCCGTTCTGGTGACCAAGGGTTCGGATCCCGCCTAGTCCCAGTCTTTTGCAAATAATATATGCTGTACTCCCACACGTCCGCTGCAGTTATCTGACAAACACCATCATAAAAAGTGGCCCGGATGGCTCAGTGGTAGAGCGGCGGATTGCAATCCGTCCCTGTCGCTGGTTTCACTCCGTTGGAGATCTAAAAGTTAAGCGCAGGTTCTGCTTGGCAGTTGCTGCGATGCAGTGTTCGGGGTTCACTGCACGACGTCCCCCAGGATCTCACAGCGGGTAGTCCAGGAAGGCTTCCGGCAACATTTTGCATAAATTTATGAAACAGACAAAAAAGTGGTTTTATGGGTGAAAAGGAGAAAACGTTTATTCCGGAAAACTATTTATTTCGTAAAGCGTTTATTCAAAAACACTACGAGAAATCTACGAAACAAGTAAGCGCACTTGAGCTATGGCTCCTTCTTAGCGTATCTGGAAGAGTATCATTTCTGAGTATCCAAGCATGCAAATGTGTACGTCTTGGAACGAGCCCTACCATGATCCGACGCTCAGCGATTCTACGTCTGGATGTTCCGCAATGGCTTTGAAATTAGCCTCTGAACGAGATCTCTAATACTTCAGTCCGTAAAAAAACACAATGGACTTGGGCGGAGCCTAGCCAAACGTGATTGGTCGCTGCCAAAGTCGTACTCAAAACTAGGTCAGAAGACCCTACCCATCTCCGGATCAAAGAAACGTGTGGATTCTCGCTAGCCATTGCAAACAGCGCAACTAACCGTTGCTATCCCCAAATATTTCAACTCCTTCCATACTAACGTTCGTCTCTGATGGGCCATCTGAATAATACGAATATTCGTACTTTTCCTCCTCCATTTCACTGGGCGTTTTCAACGCTCCTAAAACAGATGAAACTTCAATTTATGTGTGAACACCTTGACCATGGATGCTTACCAGAACAAAGAAATTTGATGTTCGGATTGTCAAAGTCTTCAACTGGGCGGGGTTTTGCATCACCTAACATGTGCAGGCATTCGATTGAGTCAATAACTCGAGCTCCGCCCACGCAAAGCGTCGATTTCACTGCAATGTACTGAGTGTGAGCGGGCGACATATAGCGAGCGAGCGAGCCTAAGCGACAAACTCACTCTCGATCTCAGTCTCTGAATTTGGCAGACTGTACCACGAGGCTCTGCCGCTCACTGCTGTGCTCATTGGTGACGCTCCAGCGATTATGTCGTCTGTAAAAAGTGATACTTTTGTGGTGTACTGCTGATTTTAAAAGATTTCCAGACTTCGCCAGCGGTCGCCACTTAGATCGGTCGGATGAAGGGCAATAGATGCGTGCATCACTCGCGTGTCAGACGCATGCATCCACCTGCGGCAGATTTTCCATGAAGATGGATCAACGCTGGATGTATACCCTCAACGAAATCAGTGGAAAGCCATCGAAAAGACGTAAACGCTTGCGTCTAAGCTTCGTCAAGCCGGCTATTGGGCATATCCTTCATCATATAAACGTACGCATGTCAAACGCACTCATTTAGTATGAACTGCCCTTAACTTTAGCTATTTCCACGAACTAACGAGGGAAGGATACCAGATGTCCGTGGAATCTTAAAATGGGGTATGCCTCTTAGTGTATAGCTGACCATGCTGATCCCCGTTATGTTCTTTGTCGGCGCTCTCTGCCGCTGCAGAAACAGTTACGACGTTGTATGTGCAGTATATATGTGCAGTTTCTACTTTCATCTGCCGAAACTGTATGAAAATGAAGTTGCCGTGCAAAAGGGGTGCAGAATTTGTTATCAGCAATCTAAATAACCCTATATGCAAAATTTCATGAGAGAATATGTTCATCTACACCCGATTTGCCTAAGCCGGATCATTCATGGAGGTCTCATTGATCGCGTAGATCAGGTGAGTGGTGGTGTAGTGGTAAGTGTCTCGCTCTTCAAGGAAGCAGTCCCAGGTTCGATCCCTTGAGCAATTCAGCTTTTTGCATTTCCATTCCACGTGCTGTCTTTCTTTGAGAATCGATTCTATGCTATTTTATAACGTTTTTCACTTGCAATTCCATGATCTGAAAGTGCGGGAGCTTTTTGAAGGATTCTCATCACCTCGTCTTTGTTAGCAGTGCAACTGGTAATGGTAGGTGTATGGTGCTTACGTGGTCCAAATTTGCAAGAATTTTTTTAACACCGAAACTCCCCATAGTAGGGTTATCTGAGGTGCTGAACACGAATATCGTATCCACTTTGAACCACAATCCCATTTTTCTAGGGTTACGGTAGAAGCACTGTGGGGAACCGAAATAAGTTGTCCACTTCGGCATCCAAATGGTAGTGCCACTCAAAGTTATGTTGACATTTGTGGTCAGCGCCTAAAAGAACCCTTCTCTGCAAAATTTGGAAGGATTCTGTGAGGTGCCTAAACTTGCTTATGCCCACATATGTACAGTGGGCGTCAATGGCGGTGACCCGTCTGCGGCCTCGAACAGAACGCGGCGCGACCGCGCCGCTCGAGCGAGAATCCTTTCGGGACATCAAATTATGGGGTTTTCTTGATAGTCAGTTGGTTTCCTCACTAGTTATCATCAAATATGATGAACAACTATCAAGAAAACCCAGATAAGCCACTGTGGCGACGATTCTAGCGTGAGCGGCGCGGTCGCGCCGCGTTCTTTTCGAGGCCGCAGACGGGTCACCGCCATTGACGCCTACTGTATGTCCCCCTTGATACGACTGGTACGAGCACTTCCATCTTTGGCGTAAACGGGTATTCCTTCGGTGAAATTTTGCACATGGGGTTATTTGGACTGCTGATCACAGATTCTGTATCCATTTTGCATGGCAACGCGGTTTCCGTGTGGTTACGGTAGATGGTTGTAGAAAGTCCATGTACGTACACAGCACATGCAAGGTCATAACTTTTCCTGCAATGGGACAGAGCACAAATGGGGAACATATTACAGATCAGCATTCCCAACTTCACATTGCTAGGCATATCTCATTTCGAAATGCCACGGACATTTGGTATCCTCCCCTTGTAAGGTCTTGATTTCAGAGGTGGTGAAGGTTGTACTGCGTTTCAATAGGTTCTAGAGCATCCATAGCCAGTTCGAAATGAATCGAGGCGAACTAGCGATTCAAGAGATAAGGATAATGGAACTGATACGTATCGATTGTCCCGTTACATCACTCTGGATGGCTTCCAAGTGGAGCTCATAACCTGTATCCCTCGAAAATGTAATCAGAATGAACAGACGCTATAAATGATAACGATAATGGAGGCAAGAAGGGAATTGGTGGGT
>JARK01001351.1:2541949-2560444 GCA_000688135.1 Ancylostoma ceylanicum | reverse complement strand
CGGTCAAGACGTATGCCGCGACGCAACCGCGCCGCACGCGTATGCTCATTAGATCCGGGTTCTTCCTTCAAAATCAACGGATTGAATGACTCCGGTGGACACCCCTTACACTTTTTCGGCCCCTATGGCACTCGTCTATCCCATCTTAGCCTAGAAAACTTGTCTATTTCTCCCCAGCGCTGCTCGTACGTTTGAAGACTGCAGCCGCGACGCGCGCATGAATCGACCAATCACAGCTCAGCAGCGTACGTCTTGTCACGCAGCTGCTCCCCCCCCTCAACTTCGTTTGTCCCATAATGGCAACAATGCATATCGATTACGACGCCGTATTGATTCTCGTTAGTTATCCCTCCTCTCACGTCTGGAATCTCCCAATTGCCTTATCTATACGACGGCTGCCGGCGGTTTTGGCGATTACCGGCGAAGTCTGGAGATACCCTGAGGCTCCAGGATGCTATGAGAGCTCGGACTTTTATGAGGTCTATCTCACTCACATTCTATTTCAACGTTTGTTTCACTTGGAGCTGGTGTATACTGAGAGTATATCGAGATCTCTGACAGTGCGGTGTCCGCTTCGATGTGTGACACTAAAACAGTGCTTGAACGTTATGCCATTGGTTCGAAGGAGCTTCTGAAGGGTACTAACGAGCTGTTTTGAGATCCCCTTCCAGATTTTCTGATTCGAATGAACGTGCTGTTCTACAGTCTTCTTCTGATATTTCTGAATCTGGTTAAACATGAGCTGCGCCGTCATAAGCCCTGACGGAGAGCCCACCTGAGCTTTCGTCACCACTCGAGCGGCTGCTGAGATTCTTGTTGAGCTGCACGCCTTTTAAGTCATCTACTGAAAATTCTCAACATATGACTTCTCCACCGAATTCGAGGGCAGGATTTTGACGTCCTGCACACCTGCTCTCCAAATCTCATGTTCATAGTCGTAGTCGAAGCCGTAGTTTGAGAAGCCACACACATCTTCCATATCTTCCACATCCGAATAATGCCATTCTTCTGGAAAACCACTTCGATTGCCCTCACAGAGCATCTACAAGTGCTGCTGGTCAGGGCGAAACTTACCCAATGAATCATCGTCGAAGTCAACGAACGTTTCTGTTGGTGCCAGAGAATATAGCGATAACGTCGTCTCAGTAGTGTCATCTGGAACCTTCTATTAGCTTCCAGTGCTGCAGAGCAACTGTCAGAAGACGTGCGTACCATAGTCGTGCTCTTCATCCGATTTGCAGGCATCCATTTTGATGCACCACTTGAAACCGGCAACACTAGGACAACGAATGAAACTTACCTAGGTAGCGATAACAACGGAGTAAAATTGTTTGTTTGAAAACAGGGTGATAGAACAAGTTGGACAGGTTCTTCCGTGTAGGTTCATATTGGAGTTGGCTGCATGTCTGCGTTGGGCGATGCGTTACGTCGGACGGACGCAGATGTATTCGGTCTCCGGTCGAGATCTTGGCGAAGGCCGCGAGAAGTTCTGTGGCAGTGATCGCAGCCACTTATTTTCAACGAATGGACGTTACTTCAGACGTCCGGATAACTTATCCAGATAATCATGTTTCTTTGAAAGTAAGTCAGATCTTATACTTAGGTCCCCAATATTAACGAAATCTGCCTTTGATGCTTACTGGAGCGGATCCCTATGAGGTAAACAGCTTCTGAAGGTTTCAGTCATTCACAGGGAGCACACACGCTCAGTGGGAGAGGCTCCTAGTGAATATTCCATTCAGGCAATAATTCATTTATTTACTAAATGGAGCATAAAGAGTTACTCATATTTATTCTGGTATTTAATTATTTATTTATTGAATAAAGCATAGAGATTCAAACGGTCTCCTCCTTTCCATAGAGAATTTTATCGATAACATCGGTACCCATGGTGAAACTGTGATCCTGGTTGGCTACTTCGTATCGCCAGCTGCCGAACCTGGAAAGAAAATTCGACCGCAAGAAAATTAGGAACCTCCGAGATATTCAGTAATTGTACGTTTAATTGTGAACTTGTTCATGAAATTTCCATAGGGACACCACTTTCTGGCCACCTCTGGCCCTGGGCACTGGTATTTACAGCACAACTCGAGCCCGTGAGCAAGTTGTATATTGAAAAAATGAATAAAAAATAAGCAGTAGAAGTAAAATTAGGATATTTTGTGTTCAAGAGATAGTTAATGTCCTATAGGATCAAATGAGGATTGTCAAGAGTTCAGAATGCCTTTGCACATCATCCATTTCTTCTTTCACCTGATCCACGAAAAAAGTGCTTATTGATTTTCAAATTTTAAATTCAAAACCAAGGATAACTAAGTGATACTACAGGCAGAATCCTAACTATGCACACACCCATTGAATTCCATTCATAAAAAAAAACAAGGGAACTTCTAAACTATAGAATTTTCAAATGGAATCCATTTATGGACCCCAAATGGGTGATCGCAAACCATTGGTCGATTATCAGAAGCCACGCCCCCAAAATAAACCACCTCACCTCCCGCGTGAATAGATGTGCTCCTTTTCCAGTATCCGATGAACCTTCTCCAACTCCCTGTCCCTATCCAATGTAGGAATTGGATAGCCATAAGGCAGCACGTGGATCCATCTCGATTCTATCTTGCTGGTGGGATAGATGATACCGTGCTCCACCAGATCTGCAGAATGAGATCCAGAGCTTCTGCAGGAGAAAACCTCGGAATAACAAACCTTTAATCGTGCACTCAATGATAGCCTCCTCGTCCACGGCGTCGTCAACTGCCATGCCGATTTCTACCAGCACTGACCAGAACAGGACTGCGTTTGGCGTGAGCCGTTCGTTGAAGTTTGACATGAACGTGCATCTTAACTGTCATTTATGATTTTATGAAGGAATTGGACAAGTTAGGCCACGCCCAAGGTCAAAACGGTGAAATGATATGCGGGATAAGAAACTTGTTGCTACTCACCTGTAAAAAATAATATCCGGCTGAGGAAAGTAAAGCCATGAAAGCTGTTCGGTAAATTCCGGCTGTGGCCTTCGCATTCCAATTCCAACCAGGACCACCTAAACTCCTGAATAATACCTCACTACATCAAAAACAAGCCAGCGCTGCAACCTCTACAGGACCCACGTGAAAGGAGTGACTATATACTTTCAATATGGCTGAAACCGGACACTTATTTCCCAAGTATGCCCAAAAAAGTCCAAAATCCAGACACCAATGCAGTTGTTCTGTCCAAAAAAGTCCCAAATAATTTTCCCACTGGAATTTTTCCGTGGAAATTAGGGGGTGTTTATCTAATGATTCTACTATCCTAGGGACAGGTAGGTTTACTGTGGATATAGTACCTCAAAGTACCTCTCCGGAAACCCCCTATGGAGGAATCCTGATCACGATTAGGATCATCTACTCTAGATGCGTGTGTTTGACGATATATTGGCTGGCACGGTCTCAAATATACTGAATACTGTTCCAGGATGTATACAGTGGGCGTCGATGGCGGCGACCTCTCTGCGGCCTCGGAAAGCACGCTACGCGACCGCGCCGCTCGAGCAGGAATCCTCTCCAGGACGAAAAACTAGAGGGTGTTCTTGACAATCAGTTAGTTTTCTTGGTAGGTAACATCAAATATGATGATCAATTACCGAGAGAACTCAGTTTCGCCTAGCAGCGACGGTTCCATCGTGAGCGGCGCGATCGCGCCGCGTAAACTTACACAGAAAAATTCTATGAAAAATAAGGATAGTGCTCAAAATCGCTGCGAACCTTTGAATGGCGCAGGTTGATTTTGGGACAAAGCTCGGACATTCGGCCTAATTCCACAATTGGCATTGTTGAGATCACATAGTCGTAGGCAGTTGTCTCGCCGCTGCTCAGTAGAACCTGTGATTGAGTGATCATGGAATTCAATCCATGAAAAATAGTGGAGTTCCCGCACACCTCTCTCTTTCCTGGATCAATCCCTACGACAGGATCACCCAAGTGAAACCAGTGAGCTGGCAAATCCGATGCAATGGTCCTCCACACTTCGCCGATGCCGCGAAGATTTCGAGGATATCTGGTGAAAATTCCATAACGAGCGGGCCATTGGGACAATTTCAAGGGTTGAAACTGACCTGAACATCGACTTGGTCTTCCCATTCTCTTCATCGTCGAGCTCCTCTCGTGTTAGGCGGCATCTCCGTTTCAGGTCCTCCATACAGGTACGAGGCACGCGATTCTCCACCCAGGCGCAGTTCATTTCGGCTAGTGACACGGTCCAGACCTATTAAAACAGCTTGGGATGCAGGCTATCTGGTGACCTATAAGGCAATTGGGTAAAAAGCAACCTTCTCGTTGTATGGCCTAATGAAGATCTCCTGAAGGGTAGGACCAAACGTATAAAGCGTAAACTCGTCGAAGTTTCTGGCAGTTTCCACAGCCGTAGAGGCGGACGAAATCTCTTCCAGACATCGCATTTTAATGTCTGTTGGGAAATATGGTATAGAGTCTTGCACGGGGTAAGGAACGTAGTTAACCTCGACGTTGTCATCATCTTCGACGATGTGCCTCATGTAGGCCTGGAACAGTTGGATAGGTGTCGATTTTTCCTTGTGAGAGGGGAATTTGGATAGTTAAAATGCCAAAATGGAAGTTTCTCCGTTGCCTGAGGAAATTTCCAGAAGATTTGTCCACGATACGTACCTTCACACAACGAGGCACATTATTCCATTGGTTCACAGCTCGGTTGATGACGTTTGTGAACTTCTCAAATTTGGAGAATCCTTAATAGAACTTATAATGGTGAGGTAATCACTAGAACATATAAGCAAGCCGCTGGAATGAATTGTGGAAACTCAGTGGATTGCTTGAAGTCAATTTTTGCTCCCGAAATGTGCAATTTTTTAAAAATATTCTGATCCAGAAATGTGTAATTTTTTCCGAAAAATAATCTTATTATGGTCTACAAAATTTCCCGTATCAAAAATCATCTTTTGGTAGATAAGCTTAATAGGTTACCCTCTTCCTGCGCAAGAGGGGCCATTTAAGATGGAAGTTTCCACAGCAAAACACAGCATACGATCAACCTTTTTCACACAAAGAACTAAGTGGATTCTTCCAGGTACTCCCAGGAATTCATTCTGCCATTCTTACCAGTCGAACTGTGAAGTAAGTCAGCAACTAATCAGTTTTTGTGGAGATGTTCCCCCGCCACCTCACTGAACCTTTCAAAGGGCGCGAGCAAGCGTCCACACCCGGCAAATTTCTGCGTAGATCAAAATGCTTGGTTTATGAGTGCAAACTGTGGTGGCATGTGCGCGTGGCCGAATGGATAGAGTGGTTGCTCGCCGTTCTGGCGTCCAGGGGTTCGGACCCCGCCTAGTCCCGCTCTTTTGCAAATAATATATGCTGTCTTCCCGTTAGTCCGCTGCAGTTATCCGACAAACACCACCATAAAAAGTGGTCCGGATGGCTCAGTGGTAGAGCGGCGGATTGCAATCCGTCCCTGTCGCTGGTTCCACTCCGTTGGAGATCTAAAAGTTAAGCGCAGGTTCTGCTCGGCAGTTGCTGCGATGCAGTGTTCGGGGTTCACTGCACGACGTCCCCCAGGATCTCACAACGGGTAGTCCAGGAAGGCTTCCGGCAACGTTTTGCATGAATTCCGGCACGCTGGACCTTTTCAGTTGCTGTCGCTTTTTTAATAATAAGATTTTTTTGGAACTCTGTTCACAAACTTTTCTGCTCCTAAGCACAAACATGGTAATGGTGATTTAAAGTACGACCCATTAAGGATTTTAGTAAAGTTCTACTTTTTTAATGAAGTTCTGATGTGGTATCCATAAGCATTTTAGTTTACAAACATTTTCAAGGTTTCACATACGCACACACACATCTGCTGCTGCACTGAAAGCAAAATTGCTTTGATCAGTTTATTAGAATCTTACCAGTAACATGCACTCCAAGATCCCATGTGAAACCTCGTCGATCCGTGACAGAACGTGCCAGACCGCCGACCTCGTCTTCCTTTTCGATTACTAGCACCTTAAAATGCTGAGGCTTTTTTTATCTTACTGTAATGTATGTAATAAATATGTGCACCTCTGTGCATCCAATCGTAAAATAAGGTGATCTCATCTGGAAGAAAACGATATCTAGCCCTAGGAAGAAAGGCCTTCTCTCACCTTAGTAGAACTAGGCAACTGGCCGCTCTGGATAAGCTCGTTTAGCCGGTATGCCGCCCCAAGGGCAGTAGGGCCACTGCCAATGATTACGAATTTTTTGGCGTCGTCGCCGTCCATTAGGTCATGTGGACGAATGAAATAATTCTAAAGCGAGAAAAAAATCATTTCACAAGGGATTCGTTGAAAACGCTGTGGAATTCGCATCGAATTTCTTAAAAGAGTAACAAGGACAGAGGTTTTAAACCGTCCAAGCATGGAGGCGTCACTATGACCTGCTCAGGCTCTTGTGTAGGAATTTGAATGAATTTTTAACTTCAAATGGATCGGAAATAACAATACTGGGCGACCACTTCACCGCATAATCATTGCACCAAATCTGGCGACATCACATCGATGAAGACAGGCTATGGATCCATGAATTCATCCACGAGAAGTCACGAAGTCGTGAACGAAGGTGAACAAAGAGGAAAGATTCTCACAAAGGTTATCGCTGGACTAGGAATCGAAAAATGCTCAAAATATACTGGGTATGGTGTGCGTAACGTAACAAATTGAAGAACGCACCTATCCGTGACAGCAGTTTTTTTTTCAAGAACCTCTAAGATTAATATCCTAACGAAGTGTGGAACTTATCCAAAGCAGGCCGGTCAACGAATTCGAACTTATTTATTTTATTATTTATTTATTTATTTATTTATTTATTTATTTATTTATTTATTTATTTACTTATTTATGTACGCCACAAGAAAGCCAAGACATGCTAGACAACATTTAAAGGATAAAACCAAACTTCAGCAACCACAAAACAGAACAGGGTCTCTGGAAGCTGCATCGTTATCTACGGCAACATGAAACAGGGTTAGTATAACATCCAGAAATTGAAAACTAAAAAAAAAAAAAAACAAAATCTCCACAGAGTATTCTAGAGAGTAGTGACGTGTTCATAGTCGAGACATAATTTAAAGAATACATAAATGAATGTGCTCTATGTATTTTGTATTGTTAGGGAAGGCGAGGTGGTTAAGTTTTGCTTCCAATTTCTCTTAATGTGTTTATCAATAAACAAATAACCAGTAATCATGGTTGTACAGTAATTCACAAAATTTTCCAGTTGTTGGTTCTGCTAATGTAATGATCGAGTAGCAGGGGCACTTCCCCTGACTTATTTCTTGTGGATCTATTATTCAGACTGCCTTCAGTCTTGAATTGTAGTAATCCATCAAAAGTGCAGTTTTTCCCTGAAATAAATAGCGAGGAAGAGCCTAGATATTGTTAGTTGTCCATGATACTGGAAAAACCTGGACCCTTACCAGTTTTTTTATATAGAAGGATTTCAACCATTTTGCTCCTCTCATAAACATGCAAGTAGGTATTCCACATATTTTTAGAGCATCTTAAGTAAGTGCGGTAAAATTGGCATATTACAGGTTTTTTTAAATGAAAAGTTCTGAAAGGATCTGTTCAGAAAATGAAAGAAATTAACCGGAGACCAGCCAGTACAAAAGCGACCAGTTACGTCGTTACTAAATTACGGACGGGGCAAGGTCACCAGCGCATCGCCACGATGACTAACGAGATGTGTTCGATCGAGCGTTGATAAGTAAGACTACAATCGTGGCACAGCTTTCTTGTGTTTCATATTATTTCTGATTCCATGTCTTCAAACTACAAAACTTTCGGCTGATTTCTGTCCGTTTTTAGAACTAGAATTACGAAATTACTTGACACTACGCTACGAAATTGTTCGCCTGGCGCAACTTATAAATATTAGACCGCTCCCATCAGCGGTATTCCTGACAGTGTCTATTTCTCCTGAGTGACTGCCAGCAGGGAACCTTGCATGAATTCTTGGAGTTTCCTCGTTTTTTAAATCTTTTTTTCTTGAAAATGTTTCAACTTTCCATGTCGCACATTCACAACAAGCAGTGTCCTTTTTACATAAGTTATTTATTTCTTTACCGATTCTATTTAGCAGTTATTCTCCTATCAATGCCTTTCCTTCATTTTCTCCTTTACGATGGATGCTTCAGCCCAGATTCATGGAAGACTCTTCTTCATGGGTTTACACAAAAAAAAAGACTTCATGCCTTTATTATTTGCTGTCAGGCACATTTTGACCTGGATTGCAGCTAAAATGAGAAAAATCGATAAAATCGATCAATAAACAAATATCTGGATCGATTCTGTCCTGGGAGGAGAATCCCAGGCACTGCGCGGGAGTTCCATGATGTCCCATCCTTCCCAGCTCGTTCCTTCACCACCACGTTTACAGATGCCCTGTTATCGTTTGAACTTGGCGCCCACGCGCGCGCCCAGATTTTTGAAAAAAAAATCCGTTAAGGTTGCTGTGTTTGATGTAATAAGCTGCACAAGTATTCATCACTTTTATTATTTATTATTACGATTTTATATTATTGGTCAACTGTTTCTATCAAATAGAGAGAAATTAAAGGTAGAAGCACTCCTCAGAATCGTCTTTCACGCTAGTGAAATATCCAGGAGCTGCTAGTCACAGTGGCATTCACGACTGTGCAAAAACTTCAAAAAGATACTGTCTCAGCAATTTTTGAGAAGATCTTTTAGGAAAAGCCAAGTTCCGGGCAGAGGGGTGCACTGTGGGGGAAATCTCGGACTCTCTCCTTGGCTCCGCCCAAACTCTCCTCGGAGAAAGCGGTTCATCAGCGGATTTTTGTCATCATTGCTCGGCATCATCTACATTGTTATGATCAGTAGCTCCTGGTGACTCTAGTATTGTAAAAATCCTAGAAACTCTTCTGATGTGAGGTGAGGCTGCTCCATCAGGTGGTCTTACCACTGTTTACTATCTTTAACCTGAGCGGCCATTCTTTTACCTTTTTGGTAATTTTCATGGTTTTCCCTTTTCATAGTTCCTGTCATTATCCTGTCATCTATTTGGTTCTATTCAGGCGCATCGATTGGACGCGTTTCATAGAGCAATTATAAAAAAAATAACTAAATAAAAAATTCGTATTGATTATTCCGACAAAAGAGCCACGGTTGTGCTGGCCATTGATGCATAAACATGCAAGATTTGGGCCAAACTGGGAGCGGGCATGTTAGGCCTTGTTATTTTGCTGAGTGCTACCTGTTTCGACATGTTTTTCTTCTCTAATTTCTCTTTGCCTATCATCTCTAGCGAAATGCACTATAATGACTCGTTCCTTGTGTCCCTCATTGACAAGTGTTGCAAGACATGACAAATTTTCCCGAAACGTTCTGGTCCTCCAAACGTTTCTTCTTTGTCTGGTTCAAGTGCAATTACCTCAACTCGCTAAATTACCTGCCAGTGCACCTACTTATACTCCCACATCATTATGACTCAGTGTTCTGCTCTGTTGTGTTCCTCTAGAACTGCCCACAGATCAACTGAATATACAAACAGTGTTGATAGCTCGGAAACAACATCAACACATAGTATTTGCATAAGCACATGCACAAGAACGCATACATTAAACAAGTTTTCTCTCTCTTGTAAACAATCATCTGCCATAGTTGCGGGTACATGTGCGTTGCGTGGACGTGCACACCTGCTGTCGAGGCTCTTCCACCCGCATTCCTGGATTTTTTGATCCTCTAATGCCTTTCGTACGTAATTCTGGCCACTAACCTTATGTCATGAGCCTACAAACTATCATAGGAAAGCAGACGGCACACGTGCTCGGTTTCCGGGTACGATTCCCTGAGCCTAGAACTAGCCAATTGGAGGTTTCATTTTGTCCTTAATTCTTTAACGCGTTTCCTACTCTACAATAGTTCAGCAAACCAACTTTGCTTGGTGTATTTAGTATACATAGGACAGAATAAAAGTCGAATAACCATATTAATTTTACTATCAATTTAGAATCCGATCCAAGAAATTCGAATGTTGGAAAAATAAAAGCCCCCCAACCTCTTCTAATAATTCCTCTACAATTGTACCTCCCTCTTTTCTGGGAAACCAAGTTAAAATTGAGTTTGCGAAATGAGAAAGCAGTACCACTCCTGAAGGAAGATATAAAGAAATTTGGAGCTTTTTCCATTTTGAACATATTGTAGGATTGAAATAATAGGACTTTCCAATTAATAATTTATCATTAATTGAGGAGGGAAAAAAGGGTCTCCTGTTACTTTGGGGAAGCGGAATGAGAATGAAAATAACAAAAAAATTAATTACAACAAATTACAATTAATTACAACGGGGGTGTGGAGAAATGCTGTATTCACTACATCGGCCTTTAACGGGAGTCCGGTTATTGGGAACCCTGGGTAAATATTATGAAGTTTTTGTTTTCTCGATTTAGTAGTAAATTTTTCCTGAACTAAGGAAATGAATAGGTCCGTGGCAGGACAACCTACGGCCATTTACCACCCGCACGCGTTGCGTTAGGCCATTTTGTCTTCCTGACCTCGGGAAACAGCCAAGTATGGCTCAAAGTTATGGTTGCTAATTCACTCTTGCACCACAGCTCCCATCTTAGGCCTGAGCTGATCTGTGGTTCCCAAGAAAGGACCGTGAACAGCACCCTTCTATACATTGTGTTACCAGGGCCTGACGCTCGCTGGTGATAAGTGTCCTATAATCGTAGGAGGACCTCAGAATACTGTTCTTCGTAGTCAAAGTAGAGCTTTGTTGGAATCAAGTACCGGAAATGAGGCATGATGACGTCACTGCTCGCAGAAAATTCAATATTGGACGACTTTCTGGTGACGCAGCAGATTAGACCCTCAAAAAACTCGCTCGCCGAGACTCAATTCAAAAAAAATCTAGGAATGACAATGATGTAGGATTTATCAGGACCCTGTTGCATCATTGAGCTTACCCAGGGTACGCGAGTTGATGCCTATGTTAACGATGGGTAAACTTCTGTAGTGTTGACACGCTTATCCTGGGTAGTCTCAGTGATGCATGCGGCTTCAGGTTTTACAGATTGCTATGACTAATACTACAGTGTAAGCTGCTCTGGTCAATTGGCATAATTCACCAAGTTTTTAGCATCAATAGCTCCCATACCTCCTGCCTAACTCGCTGACTCATGGCACTGCCTCAAAACCCTATAAATACCTCAGCTATGATCCCAGAGCATTAGCCCTCAACGCTCCTCCCCCTTGTCCAGATTATCCAACTGTTTATCCGAGATTCGATTGTGATTTGTGCGAGTTGTTCTCGAAACGCCAGTCGCCAAAAGTGGCGCACTGCCGTTGGTTTTTTGTCGGTGCCATATCGCGTCGACGGCGGACACCAATTACTGAAAAACTGCTCCCAACTGGTTCTGGCGACCGACCACTGCGCTGCGATGGTAGAGCATGCGTTGCCTTACCTTACGCGTACAGACATACACGTACGCGGAAGCGCTTTTTGATTCGTACATCTATTGATTGGCTGGGTCAGAGGTCCGGGTGCTGCTATCCGTGAGTCAGTCTTGGCCTGATTGTTCTTTTGGGTTCCTGTTGTTAAATCATTGGGAAGTCACCTATTTTTCGCCGCTCCTCAAGGATTTGAAGCTGAAGTTCTTTCTTTTTCTATGGACATCACTGGATTTATTTATTTTTCCTTCTAATGATCCTCCTTGTAGAATCTATTTAGCATATTTCTCATTGCAGAGGCAATTATTGCCGAAAAACCTTTATATTTCTATTTCTCCATGTTTAAATCTCCTTTTTTGAACCTCACTGCGTCCATGATTCTGTCTTGCTAGAGTTTCCTTCATCTTTACCTAGACCCACCCCATCCTACTCAATGTCCTGAAACTAAGGTGCCTAAAAATTTCATTAGTTACAGTTCCACTCATAGGAAAGAGTCGTCCCCAATCTATGAACGAGTAATCCACAAGGCCCCATTTCTGTGGATTCCTGGAGCTTAAAAAAGACTTTCCCACTAAATCCCGTTCTCCTGAATCAAAATTGATTTTCTTGCATATCCACGAGGTCAGGGTATTCGAATAAAATGAGATCTACGTGGCCCCAGTGCCTGTCTGGAATGATTTTACAGTTTGTTCCTGGAATCTGTTAAGTGGCTTCCAGAATTTGGGAAATCACAGGTGGCCTTCCAATGCCTTTCGAGAAAATACACCAGATTTTGCGTGATTTCTGCGCGAACTGCATGTTAGGCATGGTCTTTGATCAAATAGGCCTCGTCTTTTTCCAGCAGCCTGATCTTATGTGAGTAGATCATTTCAAAAAATTATAAAATGAAAAAAAAACACAGGAATAATATCCACGTACTGTGTGCTCTTCCTGTCTACACGTTCAGCTCACCTTGAGGTGTCATAGAGTTTCCAAAATATCATGATTTTTTCTTATCCATGCTTTATTTGATGACATTTGTACAAGTCTATGCTGTATTGCGCAGGTTCACTCCTAGAAATGAATAAATAAGTAAATAAATGAGTAAATAAATATGTAGAACCACCGCCTATGAATCTGCAAGACTGTAAGCTGAGGCACATAAGTTTCCCTTGATCATTTTGAAATTTCTTTGTGTTCTTCTGCCCACTCAAATGTTCCTACCTTTTATGCACTAATCAATTATGGCAAACCTGTTTGCTGTAATAAGTAATTGAAAAATATGTATGTGTTGCCTTCCTGAATACTGGTCAGTTATGACATCCTCTATAAATTTTCTCGACCTCTGGAGTCGATAATTTGGTAGCAGCCGCACGCGCTGTTTCTAATTTTCGTCGCTGTTTGCTTGGGAAAATCGCTTGCTCTTCTGCTTAGTCTTTTTTTTCTGGTGAGGGTTCTGTGAGAATTGCAGTCTTGGAGCGCTGATTTGCTGACCTTTTGGTTTCTATTGCAAATTTGAAAGTGTTTGAGTTTGTGAAGTTCTTTTGTTGAGTTCTTTAGGCACTGAAAGGTTGTCCTGCCACTATTTAGCCGATTTTTTCGGATACTCTTCCATAAATTCTTGGTTAACTCACACGACATTCATGCCAGTGAAGTACGTACATTTTCTTTCTCGTGTAGAGTAGGAGCTGTTGTGGGGATCTCTGAATCATATGATTAGGAACCTAGGATTCACATCAGCCCCTCAGAATAAATTACCTGGTTATGGTGGACGCGATGTGTCCCACATTCATAAAATCATCGAATTCGGCTTTTTGTCGCATTTTTCTGAAATTCCTTGGGTGGATAGGTGGATCCTTTCGGAATAACTGGAGCCCTTTTTCTTTATATCTTTTTCCAGAATGATTTTCACTTCCTACAGTTTTTCTTTTTTTCCAAACGAACTTTCAAATATAAAACAACAGCAACAAAATTCGCCACCCCTTTGGCGTCAGTTAATGATATGCTAATTGCTGGCAACTGCGTGCTCCTGTCATAAAATTCTTTTCTTTGACAGCAAACACTTCATCTATGCTCTTATTAGTACATAAGTCATGCTCTGCGAGAGGAAAGCCAGGGGCCTCCCTTCGGTCACAGACTCATATGCGCCTTGTTTCGAATCTGTCCTGACCTGTCCCATATGTTTATTGGAAGTATGAACCATGATGATCGATGACTGTCTCCCAACGACAACTGAGACTGCGGATGCCGTAGCCGTGGAAGGAGCGCTTCTTATACTCGAAGAACGTGGATAACTCGAGCTTTAGGTCGTCCTCGCTTTTGAGCTGTTTTCCCTTCACCCAGTGTCAAGACTTTTGAACAAATGGTAGTCTTAAGGAGCAAGGTCGGGACTATATGCAGGTTGTGGGAGAACTTGCAATTGCAACTGTTTCGGTTTTTCCTGGAACTTCTTTGCAAAGCACAGGTGGTAATTGTCCCACAGAAGCAGGACTTGATCACGTTTTCTGCCACATTGTTCTGCATTGAAGACCACTTCCTCCAGTTCTTGGCACACATAGTCGGCATCAATAGACTTTCTTAGTTTGACTAATTTCCACAGGATAGGTCCATCGACGCACCAGAAAACGGTGTTCATACTCTTCTTTCCGTGAATATTCCTGCGATGGATGGAGTCTCAGAATGCTTCACCCACTGCGCGGATTGGTCAGGATTATCGTATAAGCACCACTTCTCATCACATGTGATGATTCGACGAAAAAATTTCTCCTGCGACGTTTTTCAGAAGATCGCGGCAAAAGGTTACTCTTCGTTTTTTGTCGGCTTCGGAGAAAACATGTAGGATTACTGAGGGCTTTTTGGGTACCAGGTTCATTTTGTGCAAGGGTCGAACTGCAGTTGTCTGCGAACAAGCAACGTGCATTGCAAGGCCCCTGCTGTGCATCTGCGGGTTTTTTTTTCAGCATCTCCTGTGCCTCCAACTTGGTGTCGCAAATGGATTGCCTTCCTCATTGCTTTCAAGCAAATGGTTTCCGGAGCGAAACCTTCCATACAAGTAGCAGACGTTGGATACTGATATATGACGCTTTCCTTCTTGGCATTGATCTCTTTGCGAGCTTGGACAGCTGTAAATCCTCTCTCAAAGTAATAGAGAACGAGCACACGGACGTGTTGTCTTTCCGCCATCTCAGTGAGCAAATGATCGAGTGATGCAGGAAAATGATCATGCTGCTAACAAGTCTCGGCCACGTGGCACTTACATACTTATCTGTGAAAACACCTTCTCTCTCTGTGTACAAAGAGCTAATAATTTTTGAAAAGTTCCTAAAACTTATGACTAACCCTAGTACCTACTTTCATACAAGTTGCACAGGAAGCATCGAAGTCAATGAATCATCTGATGTGTCTTTTCAAGAGTATAGCTCATCACCGCTCCTACGTGCCTGTGAAAATTCGATCTCTGCGCGATCTCGTATGAGAGGGCGTTCCCAGAGCCGACCCATAACTCAATTAGCCCTAACATACTGGCACATCCACGAGCGAGCGGGTTTTTTTTGTCGCCCCAGCTGAGACCAACGCGGAACTTTTTCGTTCTCTAAGACGAATCGCACGCAGTAAACATGGTTCCAAGTGCCAGAACGTTTCTCATTGGGTAGAAGAACGTTTCACATTGGGTAGAAAAGTGGGTACTGAGGTTGAATATCTAATGCTGATCATGCTAGGACAGTAGGGTACGGAATGCTCAACAAGAACGGAAAGAGAAAGCCCCAGAGGAGGGGTGCGGGCACTTAGTTACCCGCGGCATCTGGGACAGCGAGTAGGGCTGCCAGCACTGGGACTGTATTACTGTACCGCAATTTTGCTCGTGGTAGTCACGATAAAATGTTAAAATTACTCTAGACTTATTTTTTATTTGTTTAACTCTTTACAGCCTACAGAATCTCATCATTTTCGCAGTGATTCTATGATTACTTAGAAAAAAATTGGGTGGATTAACTCAAATCAACATAGTCAAATATCTCCATGTTTTCTTGAACGATATACGTAGCTCTGTCTTATGAAAACCGGTCATTACTTTTCACGTACCCATTATTTGTAGACAGCAACATTGCTATGCTATGAGTCATGGCCTGAGTAACTTGCTAGTTCCATTGCTCATTTTGCTCAGCCAAATCTTCCACCTACTATAGCTACTGTCTTGGTAGTTAGCAACTGTTCATTTAAGGAATGCAATGAAAAATACCAAAGTACTTTTCTTAAGGGTGTGCATCATCGTGGGGCGAAAAGGGGTGTAGCCAGGCGACTCTGATTGGCGCACTCCCGCCGCTCGCCACGCCCATCTGTTTGAACTCGAACGGCGTCAATCCCATGATACATGGTCTATTTGTGCTTAGCGCCATACGAGTCAAACAGGTGGGCGTGGCGTGCGGCCCAAGTGCGCCAATCACAGGCGTCTGGTTACGCCCCCTTTTCCCTCACGATGATACACACCCCTTTTATCGAAATGAAGTGGGAGCCTTATTTACTGACATTTTTGTCACTTTCAGAAAAAAATCAAATGATCCACAAGAATTTTATATACCTGTGAAAACTGCATGTTTTTTTTAAATACAATACTGTAGATTTGGTTGTGCTTGCCAGGGCAGCTATCACATTTTACTGCACTCATCACATGCACTCTGTTCTTTACTGTTACTTTACTGCACTCTGTTCTCAAGTTTTCGTCCCTTGAGCAGCAATTGCTGAGGTAGGGCATCGATTGAGGGGAGGATGGCAGCACATGGGAGCAGTTGTTGTGGTTTCTGTGGTTTCTACTTGAGCCACTAGGCCGTTCGCGGTGCTTTCGTGCTGCGTTCGTGCTGCGCAGTTATCGAAGTATGAAAAAATCAATGTATCCATACTCCATGTTCATCCTTCAAGGTTTTGTTTTTGTTTGTGTCTCTTTCTTTACACCCCACCTAAACGGAAGAAATCACATCATCGATTAGTGGCCGAGCTGTTTTTGAGTCCACTGTTACAGCACAGCAGTGTTTTAGCACTCGGGCACATGACAAGTTCGAGGTGTTTCCTGTTCTTGCCGATCTTCTATGCATCTTTTGGCGTTCGGTCATGCATTTCAACGGGGAAAAATGAAGTGTGAGTTTTTGCTGGATCAATTTCACGACCTTCCTCCATTTGGAGCTAGTTTATCTCTGCAAATTTAGGCTACCACGTACAGGACCTTGTGTGCTCAACGACGATGGCATGAAATGCACTGAGAAAGGTTTACCTCGTGATTCACCATTCAAGTCTCTGATACAGAGCCCCTCAGTAACCCTAGCGCTGTTGTAGGTTACTACGAGACGGTCCAGTGTGATGATCATGGCTGTTTCTGTGTGGATGCCCATAATGGATTTATTGCGTACGATACTCGAACGGATACTAACAAGATTGCACCACGATGCTCAAGTAAGGGGCATCTCATTAGATTTTTCCATAACGTTATTCAAAACCTGCTCTTGTTTTCTAATAGGATTTTTTCCATAAGAAGTAACTGCTCCAATTATTTTTCCAACTGTATTGAAAAAGTCTTCTGATGATATTATTCTCCCATTAGAAGGTGTTTTTCAGACTGTCACAACACACTCAAACGTATATTTGCTAATGGAGATCCACCAAAGAACACATTTATACCGAAATGCGACTTGTCTATGGGTAAGATACTTTCACCGCCGTCCTCTTTGATTTCCTGTAGTTCCTTTCCCCTAATCCAGTATATATTGAGTAGTTCTTTAGATTTTTTCCTCTCCTTCCTCATCATTTCTTTCTCATCTGCTGCCCTTCTGCCTTATCACACCGTAATCGACTTAAATAAACCACTAACTATTAGGTTGTTGCGAAGTCGATGTCGGATTCTCGAACCAAGAACTTTGATATAATACTTTGGGATGAAAAGTGATGTTTCAACCGCATATTTTGTATTTGTTCAGAAGCCTATTCCTTCCTTTTTCTACCCTTTCATTCTCATTCAGGTTTGTCTACTTTTGTTGGCATTTTCGAAGGTGAATCGAAGTGTGGTCGTTCGCTAAAATTCGTATCAAACTGTATTATGGACTCGAACTCGGTAACAAGGCTACAGCTTAGGCTTATAATGCTATCAGCCTATACAGGAGGAAGCGCTCAATAAAGCCACACCAAAAAACAGTCCCGTCGGTTTTGCTGTATGCAAAAAGCTTGGGCTTGGCATCGGACCTAATGGAATGAAAATCTAGCAGAAAAATAGGGAAGATGTGGTGATTCAAATGAGCTCTAAGTCGGCAATAATAATTCAGTTTCAGCCGAGTTACAACAATTCAAAGTCAACTGTCGAAATCCGACATCGATTTTGCAACAAACTAATATTTTTCCTAATTCTCTGCTAGTGGTCTTACGTTGCCATAAGGGCAATTTATACCAGATGCGACTATCAGGCGCACACATCCATTTGCGAAAGATTTTCGATGAAGACCGGTAACGCGGCATGAAATTCTCATTGAAAAGAAAGCGCAGCCATCGCGAGACCGTAAACGCGTGCGATTGAGCTGCGACTGCGATGTGTCTAGCCCCTATTCTTCATCATATAGACGCACGTGCGTCAGTCGCACGCACTCAGTATAAATTGCTCTATTCTTCCCTATTAAGGATACAGCTCTTCCTTGCAACAGACTTCCAAACCCTAACCGTATCATCTGATTTTTGATTTTCAATTTTTTAAACTTTGATATTTATTTGTTGCAAGGAAACAGTCGAAAGTGCGCAGAAATCAAATGGATTTATATGATTCGATTAAGTCACATTCCGCGTTCCCATCAACATTTCCACGAGTGGAACTGTTTCCTGTTCCAGAAATTTTCTTGAAACTGCTAACGAATTAAGGAACCAATCACAATCAATCAGTACTTAATTAATTACTTCAGATTGATTTGACGAAAAATTTGGTAACATATGAGACCAAATCCGTGACTTCCTCATTTTGATGGATCACTACTTGAAATCGTGAATCTAGTACAGAAATTACAATAGATATCCTCCCCCCCCCCCCCCCCCCCCCC
>JARK01001351.1:2487407-2529596 GCA_000688135.1 Ancylostoma ceylanicum | reverse complement strand
CCCCCCCCCCCCCCCCCCTCCCGCCCACTTTCTGCGTCCGCCACTGGTAAGTATGTATGCATAAATCACTTCGCTAAAAAATTTTTAAGACCTTCAATCTCTTTGAGAAATAATCAGTTAATATTCGTTGAGGTGGGCGCAGCTGCGGCGCGTGTGCGTGGCGGCCGGCCTGTGGTAGTTGGGCGCGATCCCGCTTAGCTGTTCAAGGACCCGTCGAATTTTGACCCAGATGGGTGATTTCGCTCGTGCTTTCTGGCAAATTAAAGCTTTTCGCATTCTGTAGATCTGTGGTGTTATGATGGCGTCCCCGAAAAGCTGAGCGGGACTACCACGGCCGGGCCGCGACGCGCATGTGCCGCAAGTGTGCTCGCCTCAACTACTTTCAACCATCAGATTTTATGGACTGTAGCTGTGAATCTAAGAGGGGTGGTCTGGTTCACACATACTTTGCATAACATTAGAGCGTTGTCATCTATCGAAAACTATTAGCTTCCATTGAAACGCATTAAAGAGCCATTCCATGTCGATTTGGTTCACATTTCTCTAAAGTCTCTAAAATGCTCCGAATATCTCACCGTCCCACAGAATACGAACTATTCCCCGTGTGCCAGCTAACACATGACACCTCCTTTCATTTTCTATGTTGTTTTCATCCTTTCCTCACCATATTCCTTGCATGGCCTAGGATAAGGATAAGATTCATGTTCACAGTCAACGAACATTTAGAAACAACTTCAGATGCACTACGCCCTGTTTTTCGTAGTACTGTGTGCGGGGTACTGCAACGCATCGCAGAAATGCACCTGGGCGTCGGAGTCCATTTGGGACGGTTTCGTTGCAAAAGCCCCTAAAGATCTGGTGAAGCTCGTCGAGGATCAGCTTAAAACTAAGTTGGTACGTTTTGGGGGAATTTTCGAAGTATAAGTCGTAAAAAAATAGCTGCCGCTGTCAAATTTACCATTTATTTTGACGCAGTGTAGGACGAACTGATTTTTTTTTCCTTGTCTATGATACATATATCCATAAAAAATCCCTTTTTCTTAGCTTTCCTGAAATTGTACCATTTCAGGATCCGCAAGACATACTGCTCAAATTTGAGTATACATACACTGATGGTAACAAGTACTTACTCGTGTACATAGGCCAGGTAAAGTTACTGATTATCGTTTGGAACAGCTCCAGCGAAAAAAATCCGTGATTGGGCATGGACCACCCGTTAAGCTTAGACTTAGCACTGCACTCCTAGATGCACGATTTTCTGAAGCAAAAGCGTGATTTCTGAGTTCTTCCTGAGTAATCTTCTCCCTCCTGGAAAGTACTTACAGTCCTTCTCAAAAAAATAGACGGATTGCGCGTGTGCACCATCGCGGCGGGACCTGAACGAGGGATGCGGAGAGAACATGCTCCAAGTGAGAGAGTGAGTAGGTCCCGCCGCGATTCTGCAGCCGCGACGATAAGAAACCGCACGCGCAACCCGTCTATCTTTTTGAGAAGGACTGTAGATCAGGCCCAGTCGCAGCCCTGACGCAGCTGAGACGCAGACAACACGCACGCGTTTCTGGCCTCGCTGCATCTAGTGGCATGCTCTCTCAGGAAGCTCATGCTACGTGGGTCCATGTTCATACATAGAAGGTCCTCGGCAAAACGTCCTTACGTCGGACGCGCGACTCACGCACGCATCCATTACGTACGTAGATGCGTTGTAAGTCAGATGTACGCAATCATTCGTGGGGATTTTCCATCAATAGGATAATTTATACTAGTCAGACGTATGCATCCTTTCGCGAAAGATTCTCCATGCACGCTGCATGAAATCATCAACCAAAAGAAGACGCGGCCGCCGCGAGGTGCTAAACGCGTGCGTCTGAGCTGCGTAAGCGATGCGACTAGATCTTGCCTTCATCATACAGACGCACGCATCCCTAAGGTCGGTCAATGAAAAGTATACAACACGAACGAGAATCATGCACGATGTCCGTGAACAGGCCGGAACTTTTGTCGCCAAGAACGCAACTTGCGTCCGTCTTGCGTCTGAGCTGCGTCAGAACTGCTTGTGAACCGATCTTGTAATATTTACGCAGGTCTGATGCGCGTATATATTTAGCAGGGTTTCTTTTATGTGGAAAGCTTGCGCTCAACGTCTTCTTATTTGTTTTGTCGCCACAGGGCAAATTGCATGGGATTCGTGCGTGCGTTAGACGTGCGACTACAAGCATAAACTTCTCACTCATTGGTCTTTTCAAAAAAAGATTCTCTGTCTAGCGTACGTACGTCTGACGCACCTGATACTTTTCGCCTTCATCTGATCACCGTCGCTCTTCTGTGTTTCAGTGGTACTGCAGACATTGTTTTCAGTTGAAAGAGGACATAGCAACAGTTTTAAAATACAACGTAACGAAGAATGGTCCCGTTCGCCCTAGAGACGTCTCATTTTCGGAACTCACTGCGAGGCTGAGGAAGTGCGCAATGACGGGTCCTCCGCCCACGTTCCATGAAGGAGCGGTTCTGATGGCACGGCACCAAAAAAAGCTGCTGTTCCAATGATTTTGGATTTTTTACTGATGCAGGAAAAATAAAGCACCTAATAAGAGCGAAATCGAATAAAACCTCGTCTTGTTTTTTTTTTTATTTTCTTCGTTTATGTTTATTAATCATGTATGATGTGAACAGGCAGTAGTCAGTCTCATTCAAATCCTTGGTGTGATTAGGGCAATTTGTACTGGATGCGCGCGACTGACGCGCGATCCATGCGATTCCAACATTTTTTTCAGCCACGACTTCGAAAGAGAACATCCAAGATTGCTTTCACTGTGACCACTGAATTCACAATGCCATTGCGAACAATTTGATGTGAAAACCATTCGAAATACTAACTTTCCTTTCTGAAATTATGTTTTTCTAAAGATTGGGCTGATTTTCCACCTGTCAGATCACCTATCAGGTCCTGAGAGCTCAGGCGATGCTGTCGGCATGATGAGGACCATATTATTAACGGAGGTGACATAGTGCTCAGCATAGTTGAAGGATAACGCCAAAAGCTTGCTGAGAAATCAACGAACTGACAAGAAACGTCGAACTATGCTGGATTGACTCAATAACTAAACTGTTTGGTGGAAAAGTTGCCTGCCACCACACTGAACCGTCAAGGAGGGCGCAACTAATCGTCTACATCCGGCAACGTTTTGCGTAGATCAACAAAATGGTTGGTCTGTGAGTGGATCGCGTAAACTGCTATGACGTGTGCTCGTGGCCTAGTGGATAGAGCGATTGGTCGTCGTTACGGCGGTCAAGAGTTCGGATCTCGCCTGGTCCCGGTCTTTTGCAAATAATATATGCTGTCTTCCCGTACGTCCGCAGCAGTTATCTGACTAACACCACCATAAAAAGTGGCCCGGATGGCTCAGTGGTAGAGCGGCGGATTGCAATCCGTCCCTGTCGCTGGTTCCACTCCGTTGGAGATCTAAAAGTTAAGCGCAGGTTCTGCTCGGCAGTTGCTGCGATGCAGTGTTCGGGGTTCACTGCACGACGTCCCCCAGGATCTCACAACGGGTAGTCCAGGAAGGCTTCCGGCAACGTTTTGCAAAAATTTTAGAGTTGAACAAAAAATTTGTTTGTGTGAATCGCGCGTGATGCTAAAATGTACGCATAGGAGAGAGCGGTTGCTCGTCGTTTTGGTGCACGAGGGTTCGGAACCCGTCCGGTGCAGGCATTCTGCAAATAATGTGTGATGTCTACCCTTGTGGTTTAGGAAGGCATCCACCATACAGCAGCAATGTTACTTTTGTATGAAGGCGAAACCATCGCATTTATAAGTCTTATGGCGTTCACATTATCTGCAAGCGTACCTTGGAGCATCGCAGGACGAACGCCCCATCGATGTTGTGCTTACGGAGGGACTTGTTATTCACAGAAAATTTGGAATTCTTATCTACTTCTGTACTGTATAATGCTTGAATAAGTGAAGTTCAAAGATGAAGTTGCAACATTTCGCAAAAAACAGCTTCATTGGACAATCATGGATTGTACTCGATGGGAAGATTCTTTCTGCGGACCATACCATCACCCTGGAACCATTCGCGACGGAACTGCTTGGCGGCACCGTCAGGGGTGTTGCACCATTCGACGGTGATACGGTCGTTGTTGGTGTCCTGAAACCAATGGGTCAACGGGCGTCTGGGTTGGCTTTTCCACAAAAACAGTAGCTCACCTCGCGTCCATAGTCGAAAACATCACAGGACACAGCCATCAGCGTGGATTCTTTGGGATCCAGTACACCGCAAGCAGGGTCCACTCCGAGACGTCTCATGTTCGTCGTCTTGATGGCCCATCCGATGCGGCGACCGGACGCGTTGGTGATCTTGATGTGGTAGGTGTGCTTGTCGTCGTACGGAGCGTTGAAAACGATCTTCGAGTTTGGCTGAGTGTTAATGTCACCCGGTGGAACTGACGCCATAGTGGTAGGTACAATGCCAACCCACCGGAAAATAACCCTTTTATACGGGCTAAATGTGTTTTGAAATGATAAATACCCAAGGGGAATTCTAACGCGTCAAAACCGTACCTGACAGGTTCATACTTTTTGATCATTTGAATTGCAAAATGAGCATGGAAAAAGTAAAAACTTCACCAATTTGGGAAGAAAAGTGCCTAGAAATAGCACTTCGACGCCTGACATTCCAGCACGTGCGGCGCGGTTGCGTGGCGTCTTTATCGAGGCCGTGGATGGGTCATCGCCATCGACGCGCACTGTATGTATCATTTTGCACAAGGTGAAAAGTTCAGTCCGGTGAACAGGCAGAATTACCGTAATTTTTGACCAGAATAGCTCAAAACCACTCTCACTGAACTCCAAATCGACATCGACTGTTAGGGGGATCTACGTTTTGACGGACCCCAACACATAGTTGCTTGGCTTCAATACGGTTTTACACAAGCTACATTTTATTTTACGCCCAGAAAATACGGTACCACTGCCTGTTCACCGGACTGAACTTGTCATCTTGCACAAAATGATACATACAATGCGCGTCGATGGCGGTGACCCATCCACGGCCTCGACGAGGACGCCGCGCAATCGCGCTGCACGCGCTGGAAACGTTGTCGTCAGGCGTCGAAATGCTATTTCCAGGCGCTCTTCTACCCAATTTAGTGGAGTTTTCACCTTTTTCATGTTTCATAACGAGAACCACCATAATGGCAGCAAACGACATCGATTCCGGCTTGCGCGGCGCGGTTGCGCGGCGTGTTTGTCAGGGCCGTGAATGGGTCACCGTCATCGACGCTCACTGTATAAACGGTCTCTACTAGATTATCCAAAAGGGTACTCTCCTTCCCAGGCTCAAAAACGATCAGGGCCCGTATCCAGTGTACTTTATCCAGTCGGTTAAACACGCTCTAGCGGATATGTTATCCAATAAAGACATATCCGCGCATATGCGAATCCACTCGTTCTACTACAGGTTAAATTTATCCGGTCGATTTCCACTCGATGACGATTCATGATGTACCCCATCTCCACTTCGCGTTGTTTCTCATCAAGGCACCGGATGGATGAGTTAGATTGGATACCAAAGTGGAAAAAAAAACGAGGAAATGGGTATCTACCCGCTCTGTTTTCCCAACCACGGCTAAATATCATAGATACTTGCCCAGGGCAATTTATACTAGTCGGATGCACACATCCATTTCCGGAAGATTCCTTATGAGGACCACACCCAAACTTCGAGTGTGAGCGGAAACTATCAAAAACTATGAGCTTTGTCCTGCGCCATCCCGACTTTGTCCCGTAAGTTCCGAAAGAAGAACGAAAATTGTCCCGAAAATGACGTCAGTATCTTGTTTCTGAGGGTTCGAGAACGAATTCCTGCTCGCATAGAGTTTTGCGTCCTTGGAATTTCTTCGTGGGCTTCGAATGCATAAATTTTCCGGACTGGAAACTTCCGCAAGCTTAGCATTCCAAGAAGGATTTTGTTGCAGCGTCTCAATTAGGGAATGCAAATCTATTGCGCGTTTTTTCTATTCAGGGAAACTTTCCAGTCTCTAGTCTAAAATTTCTGAAAATCACTCGGACATTCCGGAATCGTTTCTTGGTTTCTAGGTCAGCAAAGCTCAGATCTCACTGTAATTCAGAAACCGCACTTTACTTGTTGGTTAAAAACAAATTGATGTGGAGAACAAGTTCTCGTCTAACAAGGTAGTAGGCACCTTATCACAGCAAACTGGCAAAAGCAGCTTTCTCCCACTGAGACCTGAAGCTGAAATGAGAACAGGTTCTGCTAATACGTGCACGCTTAGCTCATTGGATAGAGCGGTCGTATGTCGCTATGGCGGCCGAGAGTTCGAATCCTGCCCGCTGCCACTCTTTTGCAAGCAGTGGGCAAAAAGTTAGTAGGGGGAGCCACTTAGTTGGGGGAGCCACTTCATAAAGGGTCATAGGCTTCGTTTTGTAAGCCTAAGCCTAAGCCTAAGCCTACTCATTTCAATCGTAAAAATCGTAAAATTAGCGCAATCCTTTTCTGCCCGCGTTGTATACGACACAACTTCCTATCGCCGAAGCCGCGATGGGAACTCCGTTGCAGCGGCGAGAGGCATCATCCTGGCTCGATAGATCAAGTGATCGATCAAGTGGGCAGTATATAAGCGGTCCAGTCGGCAGTCAGATCCCAGTTCATCCTCCGCCTTGGTGGAGATGGAGTCCCAAGGGGCCCGTCTGGCTCGCCGATGCCCTGTAGAAACCGTGGCCCAGTTTAAGGACCAGGCGAGATGCGCGGGACCGAGGCGGAGCATGCGCGACCCGGAATTCAAAGGGCATTTTTGGTTCCTCTTGTTTTTCAGGATCGGGACAAAACTCCGTCTCCTGCACAAAATCGGGATGTTGCGGGACAAACCTCGCATTTTTTGATGGTTCCCGCTCACATCCGAGCGGTAGTCATCATTTCGTCAGGAGGGACGCCAGCCAAAATTTCTGAGATGGTTGGTCTGTGAGGCTACGTGACAAGACGTACGCTGCTGAGCTGTGATTGGTCGATTCATGTGCGCGTCGCGTCTGCAGCGTTCAAACGTAGGAGCAGCGCTGTGGAGAAATAGACAAGTTTTCTGAGCTAAGGTGGGATAGACGAATGTCATCGGAGCTGAAAAAGGGTAAAGAAGTGTTCACCGATGTCATTCAATGCGTCGACTTTGAAGGAAGAACCTGGATTTAGGGAGCATGCGCGTGCGGCGCGGTCGCGTCGCGGCGTACGTCTTGACCGCCTCCCGGTCTGTGAGTGGGTCGTGCGAACTCCGAATATGCGTTCTCGTGTCCTAGTGGATAGAGCGGTTCGCCGTCGTTACGGCGGTCAAGGGTTCGAATCCCGCCAGGGCTCGGTCTTTTGCAAATAATATATGCTGTCTTCCCGTACGTTCGCTGCACTTATCTGACAAACACCACCATAAAAAGTGGCCCGGATGGCTCAGTGGTAGAGCGGCGGATTGCAATCCGTCCCTGTCGCTGGTTCCACTCCGTTGGAGATCTAAAAGTTAAGCGCAGGTTCTGCTCGGCAGTTGCTGCGATGCAGTGTTCGGGGTTCACTGCACGACGTCCCCCAGGATCTCACAACGGGTAGTCCAGGAAGGCTTCCGGCAACGTTTTGCAAAAACTAGGTTTTGGGAAAACAATGAATAAACAAGTCTGAAAAGATATTCTCCAAACTTTTTTCACAGAAAATTTCGTCACCCACTCTTGGCATTCTCTCTCCACGCCATGATACTAGTAGTTTCTCATTTATTTCGTTTACCAAAATTGTGGGCCGAAAAATTGGAGGAAAAAAACATGGAGATAACAAAGGAGAAAGTCAAGTACTGCCAGAGAATCTTTCTGGATTCAGGCTGATGGAAAAAGGCACCGATTCTTTCTCAATGGTGCTTTTGGCCAGAGATGGACCACCAATCTGTTTCATTAGATATGAACTGTACAATTTACTAGCCTGATTTTGCCCGGTTTTGTGTTCCTGAATCCTGGCCCTTGACGCTGAACTCGTCCACAGTGCGATCATGGAACTTCAGAAAATATTTATTTCATTTCCAAGACGTATTTACAGAAAGGCAGCATGTATTGATGTATATTTCAGTTGAGCATAGATTTTCACAGGAATCAAATAGAAGCATAAAAATAGCTAGCTGTCCCAAAAGTCGTGCATAAGACGGCTGACTTGTAAAGAATAGCGAATGTGTACTACAGTATAATACAACCACAATACCGCCGACAGAGATCACTATACAATCGCCTCGGCCCGTAAGACCTCAGCTAACCTAAGATCTACAAGAAATGAGTACTTCTGTGAAAGTACCGTAATTATTAAAGAAACAAAATAAGAAAAACCCGCAACAAAACCCTTAGTTTTCCCATAGAAAAAGGAGGAAAAAGAATTTTCGGGAAAAACGCGTAGTAGGTAAGGTGTGTGTAGGCAAGAAATGAGCATAGCTGGTCCTCCGTAAAACATCAGCATAAGCACTTAATGTCCCTGAGGCGTAAGGTGCTTAAGGACTTAGAGCTCCGGGCATGAGCTTGACGACTTGTCCCGTTTCCCGGCCGGACTGATGCTGGTACGCACTGCTCGACCTGGTGTTCGGAGAAGTTGCTCGTACTCCCACTGAAATTATGCGTATTGATTTTTCTTGGATAGCATCGCAATCGAATTTTCAATTCACAACGAGAAATAAGGTTTAGATCGTATAATTTTTCATTAAATCATTATTGAAATAAGTAAATCAGCTTCTTTTTTTTTGTTAAATTGCCTCCTCCTAGTATAGCGAAATCTAGAAAAAGCTTGACTCCCAAACTCCTAAATGACGACTGTTATGCGCTCCAAAGCGAAAATCTGACACAGCGCCAATTAGTCAGAAACTAACGCGAAAAGTTTGGGATAAACGTGAGAAACTTCTAAATTTTCTTCCTAAACCTGAGG
The DNA here is from genome assembly GCA_000688135.1 of Ancylostoma ceylanicum. Classification (NCBI taxonomy): domain Eukaryota; kingdom Metazoa; phylum Nematoda; class Chromadorea; order Rhabditida; family Ancylostomatidae; genus Ancylostoma; species Ancylostoma ceylanicum. The sequence continues at coordinate 2,520,651 of JARK01001351.1, read as the reverse complement.
TAAACTTTCCTTTTGAACCATACACTTTGTTCAGTTACCCGAACACACCCAATACACCCGGTATAATTACCCAACCGACTCCCTCCGAGCATCATACCTGGTACTGTTATCTGGGCAAATGTCGCAGGCATCACATAAATTACCCAAGGTGGACGTGTCAACACACCACAAATTTAGCCATCATTAATATGGGTGCCAACACGTTTACCCTGGGTAATTTCAATGATGCCTCCAAGCCCAAATTTCGGAAAATCTCACTTCTGTTACTCATACAAACCTAAATGTTCCTGACGCTTGGTTCAGTTACGTGTGCTAAAAGGTCCTGACTCTCATTCCAGTTATCCAGATAAATTCATGCAAATGATGTGATTGGTTCAGTTACCCAATCGAATCCACAAACTTTCAGGTGGTTTAATTACCCAAGCAAGCAACTGTTGAGGTAGCGGTCAGTTCAGTTACTAAACTACGCTAATGAATCAGTAGTCGGTTCAGTTACCCAGGCGAATTCACGTAGATTTCACGCTCGGTTTAAATACCCAAGCAAATCCACCAAAAATCTAAGGCCCATCATTAGGGGGATAAGCAGCCTCACATCCACGAGTATGACTACCAATGTGTAGCAGCAACATCTGGGTAAAAGAGTTGAAGGGTCACAAGTAAAGGATAGCACTGAACCGTTCACCTGGGTAATTCTAATGATGCATTCGAGACCAGTGCTCGATTTAATTACCCAGGAAAACCCGTGTGAATCTGTTGCGCAGTTCAGTTACGCAGGTAAGTTCGTGTCCGAACCCAACGACTGGTTCAGTTACCCAGCACGTCCGCGGTCTATTAGGTGGTTTAGTTATCCAAACAAGTCACTATTAGTATAACGGTCAATTTCGCCACCCATTCGCGCCCATAAATCAACGAATGCCCCGCTTACCAAGCAAATTCATGTGGGCCTCACGCTTGGTTTGATTAGCCAGGTAATTTTATGAGATTCTAGTCATCGGTTTAGTCACCCTAACTAATCCATATAAGAATTTAAGGTCCGAATGCACCGCTGGAAGAATGGATACTCTCATATTTATGGGTTGACCGTGTACCGGATTGCAGTAACGCCTGGGTAAAAATTTTTGAGGGCGATAGGTACAGGACAATGTTGACGTGCTAACCTTGGGTAATCTTACAGAAGCATTAGGGTCCCAATTACCCAGGAAAACGTGTGTGAATCTATTACGCAGTTCACTAAAACAGGCAAGCTCGTGTGCTAACCCAACGACCGGTTCAGTTACCCAAGCTAATAGTCACTTGAACCCAGAATTAGTTTAATAGCGAGAAAAATCCTTGCAGGCTCAACTCATGGCAAAGTTATCCAGATAAGTTCAAATTGCTCACCTTAATCTCGCCAATATCGATCTTGACCGGTGGTAACGAGTACTTTGGATGGAGATAGTCATTGTATCGATATGGCGTTGGCGGCACATTCAACGACATTTTCTTTTCTACCACATGGGAGTGCGAAGAAAACTTTCGTGGAAGTTGCTTGAACATATCCAGGGAAGTACTGTAAGTAGTACGGTAGTTCAAACATTACCAAATAAGTCAAGGCTATGGGTAAATCATTACCTGGAAGAGACCGAGTCAATCTCGATGTACTTCGTATTTCGTCGCGGTGATTTCACAGCGCTGAACGGTATGCCTTTTCGTGGATGACACCTGAAAGTGCAAAAAATTTAGGAAAAATTAGGCACGTGCCTTAAATGCCTAAAATAAAAATGCTGCAGGCCTACCGTGTCGGCAGCAGAGTACACCATCCCATGAAAAATGCGATCAGTACTATCGTGTATCCGAAAAGAAACCCTATCGTCAAGTAGAACCACATGCAGCAACTCGCATCTGCTGCTGAAAACGCACTCTGAGTCAACCATGACGTCACCGACGGCGAAGTACACACGACGATACGGTAAACGAGAAAGGTCGTAAATGCAGACAATCGGTGAATTTGTCAAAATAGAGGTATTTGTGTGCGGGGATTTCCCAGCAAGCACTCTGCGAAACAATCATAATGAGGGCATTTTAGGACAACAGCACATTTCCGGCGATTTTCCTGGAAACCCACGGTGAAAAAGGGCACAACTAGGGAGAAATGAGGAAAATATAAGCGTGTAGGTGCATGAGAATTCCCAAGAGATGGATAGATGGAGCAATTATCAAGGACGTCTGGACTAATGGCGAGGCTTCAACTTCTGGCTCCTTGTCTGGATTGAAGCGAATTCTTAGAAGAGATATTTTCAAGGACTTTAGTGGTTCCTTTTGTCAGGATACTGTAGGGTAAACGCCGACAGGAGCGTTAAGGTAATTACACACAGCCAAGAAAGAGCCCCTTTTATACATGAAGTAAAAAGCTTGTAGTCCACCTTTAAGGATAATGCCAGAGTATAAAAAGTCGCTTCAAGGATAGATAGGATACTTTATTTATTAGATCCTAAAGATTTTTCGAGCAAACTTAAATGTATAATAATAAAAAATATTCACTTAAAATAACTCTTCGAACGGGATTCTTGAAGACCACATGGAAAGGACAAAAAAGAATTGTAGACGCCAACACGAGGTTACATAAAAATTACCGTAATATTCAACAAATGAAAGAAACGCTTTGTTATAGTAACTCTCCAAAGGTAGGTCAAAAAATAAAGAAAAATCCACAAATAAAGGAATGGATATCTTTCTTACTTGCTATCGATAATGAGCCATGAAATGTAAGCCACTAACAGTCGAGTCAAGATGCATCCATAAGAATAGTAGTGAAAAAAGTCCATTTTCGTGGTGAAAATTTTCCATACTTTTTTCCATACCGACGAACCACTTGACCAGATAGTTTTTTTTTTATCCTTTTAGGCTTGACTTGTCTAAAAGTTCTATAATATTCATGATTCTGTTTCTTCCAGTTTCCTTAGAAGAAGGTTTTCCTCGGGAACCATAGCCAGGATTCATGAAATGAACAAATACACAGGAGAAGACCTAGCGAGACCGGGCCAACAAACGCACTTCCAGGGCCTGGACGCATCGCTGAGATTACCGCGGGTAAAAGTACTGGCGTCTTTGTTAAGGGTGGGTAAATTTGCGGTGCGCTCATGGGTTAATCATAGGAGATTTCAACGATGTAGACATCTCCTAACAATACCTACTCCATAGGATAATGAATCACGCTAGCCTTCATTGACTAACAAGGTAAACGTCTTATGAATCCTAGGATCTCGATAAATAAAGATGGAAAAGAGCTCCATTTTGCTGGAAGTACTAGGAATTTCCAGAGAATATACTTTATAGACCTGCTCTGGCACGTGAGAGAGAAATGATTGAGAAAAGATTGAAAAGAGGTTGAACATTGAGAAAGATTGAAGAGACAATTGAGAGACAGAGACAGATAGCTGCCGCCCGGCCGGTATACCAGACGATCAATGGGAGTCAAGGTGATCAAGGTGATACCCTGTAGTTGCTCAAGAGGCTCTAGATCTAGGTAAAGCTATTTCCTGGAAGGGTACAGGAACCAGTGCAGCTATCCACAACTTAGCCGACAGCGAAAACATGCTCATAACTACTTTGATGAGCTGGTAACAGAAAAGCCATTGGTGACGAAGTGAATCTGCCGTGAAACGTTGTAAGAAGGAGCAAACGTTTTACTTCGTGACTCATCTTCATAGTCAGATGATCAAAAGGCGCGAATCAAAAGGCGCCGGATGAAAAATTTCCTTAGAAAAGTTTCCGCAAGAAAGAAAGAGAACGTCATTCAATAGCTCCTCAGCCTGTTTTTTTAGGAAATAGATGTTGTTGGTAATGGTCGAGTCACGAGGTGTTGTTGAGCCCTACTTCTTTGACTTTACCTGTTTCCAGGTTATATGGCTTTACCTGGGTTTTTATGGTGTATCCCTGGCCTGTATTAAGTAAGCAAATAAATAAATAAATAAATAAATAAATAAATAAATAAATAAATAAATAAATAAATAAATAAAGTAAATAAGTAAATAGATAAATGAATAAGTAGACGCTCCGTTCTTCAGAGCAGACCATATGTGAGGCGTGAAAATTTTCTGCAAATCCTCAAAAATCTCTGGAAAAGCAAGAACAACCTATTACATACGCGACAATAATTGAGTATTTGTGCATACAACATGCTTTTCTCTCATTTCTCTCCAAACACTGCACACTTTCTCACGTTCTTTTATTCTCTGTTGTCTTCCCAACTATCATCCCTGGCGAAGCACACTATAACTTTCGGAAACGGCTAAGTAAATGATATTTAAACTATCGGAGAAAAAAATTCAAATGCGCTCAGAAAGAGAAATAAAAAGCGAGTGAAATCCACATGAGGCAGCCTCTGTCGCTCATCCTGCTTATGAAAAGCCACCATGATCGGATTAAGCAAGTTCATACAGTTTCCCTGACACTTAACACCGCCCACGTCACAGATTCGCCTTCCGCTGGGACCGATTATACTTTGCGATTATCGGCTGATGCCCACGAAATGCTTACGTCAGCGGGAATCCTTGAAAACTGCCCTTTAAAGCGCAAGTGTAGCAGCGCGGCGGTTGCTGGACGACAGCGAAAACACGACGCGTCAACACGACGTTAATCATGTCTGCAATTGCGTACTTCCTGAATCGTCTGCAGCGTTGTGCAGCTGTCGCATCGGCGGCGCGGCGGCGCCAAAAATAAATTGGAATCACCTCATGGACATAAGGCATAACGTCAAAAGTGCGTTTAAGAATAGAGTAGACGCTTGCGATGAGGTGGCGCGGATACGGTAGCGTAGAGATGGGATTACGAGGGCGGGTTGAAAAGTTTCCGGAATGACCACCAAAGAGCCAGTGTTTTTCATTTATTTCTATGCCATTCCATAGAGGAATCCTTCAGATGAATTGCCTATAAATATCAGTTCGATCTGCCAAAGGGCACGGTTTCGGCAAGCCCTTCTAGTCTGCCAACTTTGATCATCTTCAGTTAGTGGTGAATGCGAAGTTTGAGCGCTCAACAAATCTTTCCAAATGAAGAAGAAAATCTCATGTAAATCGAATACCTCCTATGTACTGGCTTTGGAGATCCATCGCCTACATTTTCCATTCTTAGCTTTCTTGCTTGGATAAGCGAGGACTGTTGCACACAGGCAAACCGATGACCATGTGCAGGACGTCGTGAAAAGGTACTACACCGGAAAACGTGGATAAATTCCTCAATATGCAATACGCAGACAAGCGGGTGATTATCCACAGAATTGAGAAGTCTTTGAGCAACCTTTATGAGCGAACAGTCCATACTTACAGAATGAACTAATTCCAAAAAATCTTTCTGAAAGAAGTGTGCCGCATTCGCTAAATTTCGAACAAAAGCACGCTGCAAAGTGAACCACAGCAAGAAGTTTCAAATTGCTCGTTTGGAAAGGAAAGGATTTTGAGCTCGAAAGTTTCGCTGGAAATGCAGCTTAAGTTCAGCACTATAGTATGCCAACAGGAATATGGTAAAAACCGTGGTTGAGATTGTAAGAATTTGTTCCGAAAAAGGGATGCACCTTTCATTGTGGTAGAAAAGTACCGGTATTTGTTTTTGCTCTATCAGATGTATTTCACTAACTGTCAGGAAACTGGTTACTAGATAATAATTGTGAATATTTTTAGAAACTGTAGGAATGCCAGTTCACTGGAATTACGCGGGTAAGGGGTAGAAAAAAAGCGGGACACTTCCGCAACGGTATGGCCGCACATTCGAATGCCAATGCTGGCTACAAAATTGAAAAATAAAAACTAAATATCTCACTCATCCACTGATTCTTTAGCACTGGCTTGCTAAGGCCTCTGTCTTTCATCAGAGCTCAGAGTCTTCCTGTCCAGAAAGAAATTCGGAACGAATGACCAATTATTCTTGGCCGTACGAGGTTGTCGTGAGGAATTTGAAGAAATCCTTCGCAGTGAAAAATGTAAAAGCAGAAAAGAGGTGAAACCAAGGGTGCTGAGCTTCGAGAGGATATAGCTAAAAATAGCTCAAGAACTGGACCTGAGTTGTTTTGTTTTCTTTGTCATTCCAGAAACTTTTCAACCCGCCCTCGTACGGTGGGTGGACATCTACAGTAATATTTAATATTACGTACGATATCAAGCATTTCTAACATTGTAGATTTAACCTAAAATAATATGATCCCTTGAATGTTATTCAACGAAACAACGCTCAGGGTGGGAACAATGGCGGATAGAGATTATGCGAGAACTGGTCCCCACTTTCGAAATCCTGGAAACTTCCAGAAAAAATCAAAAAAGAATTAGAAAATCTTTTTAAAAATGGAAAAAATCTGAAAAATTCTAAACAAGTAATATCGCGTTATATTTTTATTTATTCTTATTAACGTTTATTCATATTTATTTTTATTATATTCCAGTATGTAAATTACCAGTTACCTCCACATCACATGAGCTTGGATGCATCATTGAGATTACCCAAGGTAAATGCGTGGACGCCTGGTTAAAGATGTACAAATTCTGTGTGCGCTAACACGTTTACCCTGGGTAATCTCAGTGATGCGTGCGGCCTGTGAATAGCAGAAGCCTGCTTACCCAAGCAACACTTCCATGGTGAGAATGAAGAAAGAAGAAAAGGAGAGGGGTAGCGGAGAGAGAGAGGGCGAGAACTGGTCCCCAGCTGTGGATTTTTCCTCTTTTCAGCGGCTTTTACACAAAATAGCTTGGAAAATCCACATTTCTCTTCCAGGAATAGAGACATACTAGAAGATATATGCACAATTTTGAGTTCGGAAGATGTGTGCACTTGCAAGAGACTCAAGGACCTGGACGCCTCACTGAAATTACCCAAGGTAAGTCTGTTGGCACCCGTGTTGATGATGGATAAGTCTGGGGCGTTAATATGTTTACCCTGGGTAAGTTTGGGGTGCCAGCACGTTTATCCTGGTTAAGTTTGGGGCGCTAACAAGTTTACCCAGGGTAATCCCAGTGTCGCATGTGGCCTCAATTGTCGAAGACCACGAATTTACATTTCATAAGCTGCTTGGACAGGTTAGAACAGGATTGAACAAGAATGAGGAATGCAACAACAATGAAATACGCGGATGCGCAGACAATCAGAGCATCGCGACACGTGTGATGCGGCGCGTGCCAGTGGGTCTCGACTACTGGATTCTGCAATATGCATAAGCAGAGGAAAAGTGGGAACCAATGTGAACTCCATGCTTCGCGGAAACGCCTGGAAAGCCCGGAATAAACCCGCTATTACTTCCTCCTACCATTCGGAGAAAATGCGCGAAACGCACGTAGAATAACGTGGATACCTCAGAGCTGACAATGAGAAGAGCACATCCTACATGACCAGGACAAATTTCACAGTTGATTGGAAATTTCAGCAGGAGAAAAGAGGAGTATGGGAATTTTTACGCATGAAATGTTATGTACAGTTTTTTCCTGAAGTAATATGAAAAATTCCATTCAATCGGAAAATTTTCCTCTGAATCCACGTAGGCGTGCCTGCTGCAATTCAGTTTTTTCTTCTTGCTCTACGAATCCTTACTGTATTCCTTAAGACTTATGGAGATCAGACAGCAGACAACAAGACCAACGAGTGGAATAATTGTGCAATTGCGGACAACACACAATCCTGGAGCATGCAAAAGACTAGGAATGAGAAAGAGCCTTTCCTTGCAACATAATATTTATAGCTCATGCTAAATTGTAACTAAATATAGACACAATTGTCGTCAACAGGAACATTTCACAGATGAGCCTCTCTTTCTCGAAATTCAGTCAAAATAGAATCCGTGGCTACGTATGCCCACAAAATGTATCACGCTTTTGAAGAGCACATGATGCACAAATGGGAAAGTATTTAAAGAAAAACATGGGCATATCCACCAGAGAATCAGGAAATTGAAAAGTGTGTGAAAATTCTGGAAAGAAGACTGCTGCAGAGTTTTCTTGAAGACCTTTGAATCCCAATATTTTGTTTCCAGAAGAATCCTAAGTCTTCACTGACGTGAAATCTTGGCAGTTATCTATTATACTTTCGGCTCCAGAAAACGGTAAGTATTTGAAGCAAACAAAATTCAGACGTGGAAGGGTAAATTTTACCAGGTCACTGTGGCTATGGCCTGCGTCTAACATAAGAAAACTACGAATAGGCGTCGAGTGAATCATTGGTTCGAGCATGAGCTTACTTACCCAATTACTTAGTAACCTCGTCACTTTAGTTGCTTATTCACCCATTAACTTTCCCATACACTCACTCACTCATTCAATCATCTACTGAATCATTCAATCATCTATTCTTTCATTCTTCACGTTGTATGAGACCCACGCATGACTAACCAATATTCGTACTTGCCCTCAATCTGTTATTTGTTGGGTATAGGTGCATCACTGAGATTACCCAAGGTAAACAGCCAAGGTAAACCCTGAGCCGCATGCATCATTGAAGTTACCCCGAGTAAACGTGTTGAAACTCTACAAATTTATCTATCGTTGACACGGGCGTCACCGCGTTTACCCAAATAATCTCGATGATGCATCCTAGCAACGATCTAACGATGGGCGAGTTTGTTTGGCGTTAACACGTTTACCCTGGGTAACCTCACCGATGCATGCGACTGCCGATTTACCTCTCACATACTCATTCATATACAGTCTTACAATAATATTTTCTTGACATTTTTTAGCTACTTATTTTCTGATAACCATTTTTTAATTGTTCACTTGTTAACTTACTTATTCAATTATTTACCAATTTACTTGTTTACTATTCTACTTACTTGTACAACTCGTGAAGGACGCTCAAAACAATGGCCCTTAGACCGCAAGGCGACCACTAGAAATTCGACTCTACAAATGTTCTCGAATCAATATATCTTCCAATATGTTCATTCGTGTCGTTCGAAATTCAGCAGGGTCAGTCAGATTACCCAGGGTAAACGTCGGTGCTAGCAGTGGGTAAATTTTCGCGGTGTTAACGCATTAACCCTGGGTGATCTCACTGATGAATACGGCTCTGGGCAAGCACACAAACATTAAGAAGTGAATTGTTGATCGAAGCAATTTGAGATGATCACGGTTCTCAAACTCCCAATTAATCAAAAACATCAATAATTGATTAATTCGATCTACTCGAAGTCGGGATTATCGAGTCGAGCCCGATTCAGTAGGGCAGGAAGTGTATTTAGGGTAAGGTAAAAACTGACCAATTCAATCTATTCAGTGAATGACCCATAAAGCGAGTAGAAAATTCGAATATTGTGAGAAAAGACTCTATGGTCCCCTACCTTTTCACCTAATACTACACTGCCCTTTTTCCAAACATTCGGTTCCCAAATAACTCCAAAAGTAAAGAGCGGGCGAACAAAGTCAAAGAGATGAAAGCAATGACTGGGCGAACGGCTATACAATGCGGCACCACGTGGCATGGTCCAAATCCAATAACCATCCCGACAATCGGCTCGACATTCAATGGACGATTCAACAAGGCAATAAAGAAACCGATACGGGGGGGGGGGAGACCGGCTCCATTCATACTGTGGAAATGTGGTCGTCGGGGAGGCTTATATAGTAAACGTTGTAAGACGTTAATCCGATGAAAACATTCGCATCCCATTCATTTTATTAAAGATTATGGTTTCGTCACAAGTGAGACTAGGCGATTATTCTGGATAAATCGGTGACGTCGGACTCTAAGCTTCTTTTGACGATGTGTTCGTGATCTCATGGCCTTTGCCTTCATTTTGTAAATGAAGTGAGCTCAAAATAAGCGAATCAAAGAGCGAGAAAAGGGAAAAAAGGTCGGCTCACGCAAGAGTACAAGAGGATTAAGCGTACTAGTGAGTAATAGAACTGAACCGAATGATAGCCCTTGACCAGAGACTGGGTGGGGCTTATTATTGCACTCCGTGATTGACACTAAAACCAACAAAAAGACTCTCTGGATAGTGCTCACTGATCATTGCCCTGAGTCATCGCCCTATTGTTATCACTAGAGAAATTATTTTTGAAAAAAAATGCTTCTCACTGGGTATGTGAGTAAGAAGGCGTGGTCAAAGGTGTCAACCAATGAGAGATTGATACGATTGCCGGGAATTTCCACAGTAGTCAACTACTGATGTACTTTTAATCAAAAAACCTGGATATGAGTCAGATAAGTCAAGCTGGATCTTCCTGTTGTCGGAATCAGCCTGCATAGGATAAGATACATAGGATATTTATTTGTCCTGCACTACTGAAAAAGTACTGAAAAAGTGAGAGAAATGTAAGTACTATGGAAAAAAATCATGGCGGATATCCTTGAATAGATTGGTTTGCTTTAAAAAAAATTCGTTTGCGCAAAGCACTACGTATTCGATGTTAATCCTAAACAGGCAACCCTAAAAATGGATGGAAAAATTACAAAATAATCACAGGCTCTGAACACATAGTATAGAAGTCAGCGGTTTAATTTTTCAACGATCACAGTACTAATTTACTTCATTCAGAGAAACAAGCTTTTGCTGGCATACGTAGGTAGGGATCGAAGCAACGACCATGACAGCAAGGAGTAAACAATTTCTTCCACCCTACTTGTAGCTACGAAATCCAAGAACTCGCAAATGTTCAAGGGAATTTTTTTCAATCACTGGCAAAAGGTTAACAAGCTTGAGCGAAAAAGTAAGGGATGTTCATAGGAAGATCCGAATAAAGGAGATGATTCCTAAGGTCTGCTGATTTTTTTTTGATTTGTTATATTATATTTGAAGATTCTGGAAGATCCTGGAAGGCATAGTGCATAAATTCCTTGATAGCTTATCAAAGCTTGATTATTTTTCACTGTTGTCTAGCATGTCTTTAGCGAGCCCTTGTGGCGTAAGCAAATAAACAAAGAAAAATACGTAAATAAATAAATAGTATATAAATTTTATAAATAGCGGCTCTTCCTCCCAACGAGGGATTCTGGTATACAGCTCACAGCACGGATAGGGTAGAAGCGGAATTCGGACTCTGAAAGCCGATGGCGAAATCTATGAATACGTATCTCGAGGAGGTTCTGAACTTACATGTCTCTCATTCGAAGTGGACGAGTTTTTCCAGCAAAATGAGATAAACCTGATTCCCTTTATAGTAAATTTTCATGGATAAGCGAATGGATAAGTGAAACAATCCGCCGGGAAAGGTATTTTGATCGGGAAAATTTGGCCACTTAAGTGAGACGGGGAGATTCTCGGAATCAAAAGCCAGAGAATAGATGGATAACTGAATATATAGGTGAAACGATTTGCTGGGGAAAGGTATTTTTATCGGTAAAATTTGTCCAGGCTCTATGAACGGCAGATACCATGTCCTCAAAGTCAAAAGCCGGATAAATCACAGTAAAATTGGAATAGTGGAAATCTGGAGTCAGATCTCCTCCCCACCAGACAGACGGTGCCAAAGATCCACGGATCGCCTGCACGGATCGCCTGCTTAGCATATAGTGTTTCTCAGGCGCACTAATCTTTGATACGCAAAACTTCGACAACAACTCTTCGATGCGAGCACTCAACGGCTTGCGGGCTGATCTGAGAACAGCAAGCTGCTCATCTCAATAACATATCTCGCTATTTTGACAAATTGTTCACAGATCATGTGACCGAGTCGGCGGGTATAATCACCTGAGAGCAAAGGGACGACAGGATCTATGAACAGTAGGGCGGATAACCTGACCACTGGGCCAGCTCATACAAAACATTGCACAGACGATTAGCTAGGTTCGCAGCTGTATCATAAGGTAAACAGTGAACGGTAGGTAATTACTGAGGTAATATAGGAATTTTGCGCTCATTTTCAACTAGAATACAGCACATGGTACCCAGTAGAAGCTCAGCAGGCAAATATTTTGAAAGAAGAAAGGCAAGGCATGTTTGCAGCAGGAATGTGCCAAGGACATCACGGTACAACTACAAATCTCCAGACTGATTTTAATGAGAATAATGTAATTACAAGGAATGGCGAATATTCTCATGTCATGCATGAGAAGCTGTGGGTCGTCGGCGTATTATTCAGATACGGGTCTTGTGAGTGTGAGACTGCAGGTCTTCTGGATGTGAAAATCATCCGGGGGACTACTGTAGTAAAAAAAATTATGCAAAACGTTGCCGGAAGCCTTCCTGGACTACCCGTTGGGAGATCCTGGGGGACGTCGTGCAGTGAACCCCGAACACTGCATCGCAGCAACTGCCGAGCAGAACCTGCGCTTAACTTTTAGATCTCCAACGGAGTGGAACCAGCGACAGGGACGGATTGCAATCCGCCGCTCTACCACTGAGCCATCCGGACTACTTTTCATGGCGATGTTTGTCAGATAAGTGCAGCGGTGGTATGGGAAGACAGCTTATATTATTTGCAAAAGACCGGGATCAGGCAGGATCCGAACCCTGGCTCACCAGAGTGGTGAACAACCGCTCTATCCACTAGGCCAAGCGTACATGTCTCAACATTTCGCGCGATCCACTGATATACCAACCATTTTGATCTACGCAAAACGTTGCCGGGTGTGGAACGGAATAAAAATCGGATCACCTCATTGATTTGATAACTAAATTAGAATGGGTGTGAAAAAATTCAAATGTTTGAAAAAGAGAAGGCCTCAACACTCTTCAAGGACTGTACTGCCTCCTCCTTTCCGAGATTTCGAATTTCTGATTTATTCGAAGGCGAATTTTCGGATTCGAATATATCTAAGGCACTATTCGGCCCTAAGTATAGTCTGGATTCTGGGAATCGACAGAAAACTCGTCCTAAATGCACCTTGGTGCCAAAGACATATAAATAATCATGAAATCTAACAAAAATTACCTATAAGCAGGTACATTGTGCTCTAGAATCGGCTCCCACACATAAATATGCACATTCAAGGTACTATGATTCACTTATTCACTGCCTAAGTAGTTCATAAATTTTTAGGATATGGAATAAGGCAAATCAACGCTCTTAAGTACTACCCTCAAGGACCAGTTTTCATTACGTAAATGCGGTTTATCCAGGGATAGATTTATCCAGGATCCAATACCGGATTTCTCTTTATTTTCCTTAAGATTAAATAGTAGCAATAATAGGAAAGTGAGGAAGTGACACTTACGCGATAAGCACTTAAGCATCCCAGAAACCTCGGAACCAGCCATCCACGTAGCAAATCATGGCTCATCCGTTAGATTATCGCATTGAATGAGTGTGCGCCTTACCGACGGCTGCCTCCTGACGCATTCGGGAATGCTCTGGATTCTCTCCAGGGATGTCTTCATTGAAATTCATGAAAATGACACAAGCAATATCTATTGAAATTCAACGACGTGGCATGGATGAGCAGACGCGTTCAGTGTGGCCTTCGTGCAGCGTCGGCAGAAACTGAGGTGCAGCAGAGTGCAGAAGGAGTTCAACGGGACCTATCGCTCTAATTTTCGTTGCAGGATAAATTAGGTTGTTCCTGGAAGGAATTGATGCAGTTAAAGAGTTCGTTGAAGAAATTCTTGCATGGGAAATTGTAGGATCTTAGGATTAGGTGCTCTGGAAATATTTAACCAACATATCTCAGCCTCAATTGCCTTCAGAAAACCTCTAACCGCCCAACAGAGCTCCTGGTAAAGAGACAGCTACTAAAAATGGGATGTTCTGTGCTTCACATCCAGTAAATTGTTAGATGTCCAGTACTCATTTGTTCTACAAAATTGAATTAATTTGAAAATTTAATTGAAAAATTAAATTTATTTCCGAGCTTTGCCACAATCTATTTCAGTCTTTGAAACAAACAGAAGGGCATTCTCTGGGAACAGCAAATCCATGTGGACTCCATTACTTAATTATTAAATTTGCATGTAAATTTGATAAGTAGGTACTGGAATTGGAGGTGCTTCATTTGGAATGAGCAGCAAAAGGATTAGGAATTAAAAAAGTGACTGTCAATTTTTCTCGAAAATATCCTGAAATGTACTTGGGAAAAATAAGGGTCAATTTTCTTGACATTCTCCGGGAAAAGTGAAGCAAAAAACCAATTCTACTTTTCTGAAGCCTACCACCACTTCTAGTTCCTCTTTTCTATTTTTTACTTTTATTCACTTTAATACTTTTATTCTACTTTTTTCAGGAAGAAAGTAGCCGTCCAGAACATGGTTCCAGAGGTGGGGTTTTCCTTTTCGCTCAAACTTTCAGGAAAGTGTTTCTTTGTGCCCATAATTGACCACTTTTTCTTTGTCACAATGTTTTTCAAATTCTATTTTGGGACAATAGAAGAAAATTCTCTAGAAGAAAATAAATTAACGTAATAAAGTGAACTATTCAAAGCAAATTATGGATCACCTAATTAGCTGAATGGGCTGGCTCTCCCATAATTAGAATTCAGAGTCCAAATACAGAATAAATAAATGGAAATAAAATGCCACAATAATGCTCACTAAAAAAACCTCGGGTGTTGAGAATTTCGAGGGGGAGGTCGGGGACAGTAACCGAGCTCTGCTATTGGTTGATTGCGAAAATTGGCCAATGGCAGAGCTCGGCCGTACCGCCGTTTCAAAGTACAAAAATAAACATCCCAAAACACATTTTAAACGCCTACTGTGTTTTTTTATTACTACTATTACAGCGTCCTCTTTTAGAAAGAACTTCATCTCCATTGCAAGAGTTCTAAAGTGGCTTGACACTCTAGATTTCTTTGGACTTTCTCTTTTTCAAGATTTTTCCGCCATTCTTTCTGATTTTTTTGAAATTTCTCTGCCAACCCTTGTTTCCAGGGCATTTGTCCGTGTAATGTTGATGAAAAAAAAAACCACCTATTTTCACTTTGAAAATTTGAAAATTGATTTGGAAATATCAAATGAGCCAAGTAAGCAAGAGCTGCTGCCAGCTGCAAAGCGCAGCTGCAGAAAAGGTGTAACGCACCTTTACTACAGAGTCCGACACATGCGCCAACTGCATCTGCAACTTTGAAAAATTGTTTTCTGTGAACGCCAGAGGGGCATCTCTGGTGAGCGTGTGAGAATATGCGAATTAGCTGATTATTTAGATGAGATTCGGTGAGAACAAGACCTGTGACGTAGGTAGAGCCACCTAAAAATGTCTGCAAAGAAGTATGCTTGCAAAGCATGGGAATGGGAAAAACCATGAACATTTGAACTGGGTAAGCGAAGAAGAGGGATCTTTGGTAGTAGACTGACAGCCATTCACTGGATGGTTACCCTAAGGAAGACGTGCTCTATAAAGGTGGTCTCAGAAGAGGTACAGTGGAAAAAGGCGTGCAACTAGCAAAAAGGGGGCGTGGTCGACAAAATCTTTAGAAAATTGAAATTCAGGAAATACGGGGCCGAGAATAAACCTAGGGTAGTTCTAAAATAGTCCTGGGACAACGTGCTGAAGATATTCTGGCCTTGCCAATCCATCAAATCCTTATATATGTAGTAAGTGTGATCTTAATCTTCCTCCCCTCCTTCCGTATTCCCGGTTTTTTCCCTTGTGTGGTACCTTGATCCCTCACGGTCTTAGGTCCACAACCAGCTGGAAAAGCGTCACCTCATATGACCATGATGTTCATACCTATTCAGGGACCCCATGACTAGGTTACTCAACATCCGGATTAATGACGTAGCTATGTGTTCCCGGATTGGCGTCACTGTCACATTTTATCACAATCTAGCGCTAGCCAATGGCGAGAATCTGTCTATCTATAGCAGTGAGACGTCATGATAATCAGTAATCAGTCCAGACAACCTTCACACTCCAGGATGGTTCCTTTTCTGGAACATTTGCCCATTGTGTTAGAGGCAGGACAAGAAAACGTTCCAGAAACATCAATTTCAAAAAAAAGCATTGAATTTTCTATCATGAACAGAAGAAGAGCTCGCTGTACAGGCAGAGGTTGGATTCTAAACACAGGAACGTCCAGAAATTTCCACGGAATCCTCTCAATAATGAGAAATATCTGAAATTGCCGAAAGGTTAGGTGCACATTTCCGCTAAAATCTGTTCACAATGCTCTGGCAAGCTGTTACAACGCTATAGCGCTTTTATCTGGAAAGTAAAAACTCATTTCTCTCCAGAGATCACATAATGTACCAAATTTGCTCCGATTTTGCTGGCTAAATGTTAGTGCAATAAGGCTGGGAAATATCCGTAAAAAAATTGATTGGAAGAGATGAATTGATCACTACATTACCCTGAACTCCTTAATGACATAAAAAGGGTGGAGGCCAGCCTGATTTTACGTCATTTCTATTGAGGAATGTTGTTTCCTATCGCTCCATTGAGCAGTCAGTTTGATTTTTTGGAAAATGTCACGTAATTTTCCTTTGAAAAAACGTCTAGTTGATTATTGGATAACGCATTTTTCCAGGATTAGCACCTGCCTGATCTTAAAGGTACTTAGTTCTACCCTGACCCTTCCCATCCAAAACTTTAGCAACATCCAAAGGAAAAATAAATATATCCGTACATGCTTATGACACGTAGCCCAAAGTTCTTTGAATAAACACATGTGACGAAGAACAAGAAGAGGAAAATACAAAAAAAAACGAAGGAAGCAGGAAGAATCCCGCTCGTCTAATTAATCTTTCACAAAGCATGATGTAAGCAGGACAACATGAGCGCAGCTGTATTTACTCAGAAAATTGCAGTGTGCTAAGTAACGTCCGTCAGCTGCTGGGCTACACCATCATCAGCTGGGTTGAAGTATTAACTCGGTCCAGGCATTTTTACAGAGTTACACTGTGAGATGTGCAGCGAAACAGACTCACTTCGAGATAGTAACATTACTGGAAATAAATTTTTAGAAAATAAACTTTTTTCAGAAAGCCCACGCGATAAAATCTCGTAAACAGCTGTGCTGGGAGCGTTAATCAGTAAATTATTCGACAGCAGTTTATAAAGATCAAGCGAGCCTCCTCACGGTACACACTACCTCAGTCGCCCGTTCTTCCGCCGTATGGTGGGCTGTCATCGCAGCTGTTTCGCGGCAATTTCATCAGTTGATGCTCATCTGGTAGCAAAACTTGCATGAGTCAGAGCTTTCAGCCTTGACAAGGACGCCGCGCAACCGCGCCGCACGCGCGAGAATCGTCGTCGTCAGCCGTGCTATTTCTAGGCGCTTTTCTTCCCAATTTGTTGATCTTTTTACTTTTCTCATGTTTCATAACGAGAAGTACCACAATAACAGCAAACGACATCAATTCCAGTGCACGCGTCGCGGTTGCGCGGCGTGCTTATCGAGGCCGTGAGTGGGTCACCGCTATGGACGCTCACTGTACTTGTACTATAACTAGAAGCGCGTAACATATTGGCACGTAGGTTTTCTTGAATTCGAGTGAATCAAAAGTTCGAATAATCCAAAAAAAAGGCAACATAGCCATGAGGGGAAGGATAAGACAGCCTGTAGGGTTTTTTCCATCCCGAATATTTGGAATTTCAGGTTTTTTTTTCTGAATTATCGAATGTGTTACCAGTATACCTCCTAGCGTAATTTGAACTGGAAACAAACAAAATTTTGCAAATATGCTACAAAGTTCACGATTTTATGCTGCAAGAAAAAGCGAATATGAAGTGGGCACGATTTATCGAGTAAGTGAATGGTCCAGGTAAGGCATAGACGAATCCACGAGTGATAAGCCACTGGCGATCCTGAACCAGCCGCCTCAATTCAAAGGGAAATAGTTCTTTCCCTTAATTTCCTTTTTCAAATAATTGTTAGCCTATAAATTATTATTATCTCATCAACAGTTATAAAAGTAATCTGTTAACTAATAATGTGGCACTGATACTCTATTTTTTGTGATACTATTGATGAACTATTTAATTTTCAATGATTTTGCTTGATTTCCCTCATTTTAGCCCTTACTGTTTCGCCTTTTTGCCATTACTTTTTTGAGACCTGGTTTGATTGCACTATTAACTTCTTGCTATCTTGTGATTTGTTGCTCTTCGTTTGTGCTTTAAGAGGGGCCCTATTTATCTCCTCTCGAATAAATAAATATATAAGTGAAATAGAAAACAAAGAGAGAAAGAGATGATAATGTAAACGCCCTAATATTAGTTAAATGTGTGAGGAATGATTTAGAGAAATGACTGGAATTTATTAGACATCCAACTGAGATCAATATCGCCTTTTCACAATTTTTTTTTGTAGGAACCCGAGATCAACCGTGTACTTTGAAAATGGTCAGAACAGGCGGATTTTGTCTGGAATAAATCCGAAAATCAACAGATATTCGCACAACGCATGATTCTAATAGGCAGTCATGAGGAATTTTCCGGAAATCACCAGCATAGGACCATTAAAGATTGGCCTACTGCTACATACGTAGTTATTCTGAGAGAGCGAGAATGTACAAGCGAAGCCATGCATTTCTATCCCTTGAGCCTATAAAAATCCAGAAATTGTAGGCAAAAAGGCGAGAAAATTCGTTGCCGAGTCGTGGCGTCATGTGTAGCCGGCAACAATCCAGGGCATACGGTGATAGGTGAAATGAAATGGGATGACGACACTGAAAAATCGAAGAAAATGAGGGATGCCCACATGATAGTGGAAAAACTCTTCAGGAAATAAATAAAATGATGGATGATTGAAATCAAAACAAGCAAAGACAGGGAGAAATTTGGGGGTGGAGCCTCCTTAGAGAAATAAATAGCTTGACGTTTAGAAATTAACGGTGAGAGGGGTGGAGGTAATGCATAGCCGGCCAAAAATAGGTTCAAATCCTGGAGAAAAATTGTTTTCCGGAGTAACTAGGTCAAAATTAGCCAATCATCAGGTCGAGGAGGACTAAAATAGACAATATAACCATGAACTGCCACAACAACTATGTGCCCGATGTATAGGATGATTTTCGAGCTCTTGACTACGCAACTGTTGCTAAGTGGAAAGCGAAAGCACAAGGATTACATGGCTTATGTTCGGGCGCCATGCAATCAACTGAACACCATGTCTGCACTTGCGGACTTGCAAGATTTGCCGCGCCGAGTGGGCGTGGCCGGAGGAAAATATCCGGCTGGCCGGAATGGCGAGATAACTTTTTGCTTTAACGACTGAAATTAAGCCCTAAGAATAGATTCCGGGTCCAGATGACTGCAAAGGAACAAAAAATTGTATTTCGTGAGGGAAAAATTGCATAAAATAGCTGCCAACAGTAAGTAATAAGTAAGCAGATCCTAAGGACTGCTTAGAACTCGGATAGGCAGATGAAGGATCGGGGCATTTTTCCCTCTTCAGATCGAAGAAACTTTCAAGAGCATAGTATTACATTCATTAAGTGTAAAGCCCATGGAGATGAATGCAAGTGAAGGTCAAAAAGTTCAACTATTAGGTTGTCCCAAAAATAATGGCCGTTTTTGACATCAA
This sequence comes from Ancylostoma ceylanicum, assembly GCA_000688135.1. Classification (NCBI taxonomy): domain Eukaryota; kingdom Metazoa; phylum Nematoda; class Chromadorea; order Rhabditida; family Ancylostomatidae; genus Ancylostoma; species Ancylostoma ceylanicum. The sequence continues at coordinate 2,501,304 of JARK01001351.1, read as the reverse complement.
TCTTCTAAGATGCATAACTCAACCTAAAGTGAGGATATTTATTCGAAATAAAAACCACCATGATCTACACAGCGCTGCCATCGATTTGCAAGGGGATATGTCCTAGAATAGAAAAAACTGGCACCGCATCCATGAAAACGGCCATTTTTTATGGGATAACCTAATAGTTATGAAGTTTATCTTCACCTTAAAGGCATCGCTTCACCTCAGGACCTCGTTTTCGAGAATTTCGCATGAGAAGAATCTCCAGAGACCGCTGATCAGAATGGTATACGTGAATCCGTGCAAAACTGCCGAAAAACCTGTTTTCAATCCCCAATTTTTTAGGAGCAAGTGGGCGGAGCCAGCACGGAATTACACGGTTTCCGCATCACGTACTAACTTGTTCGTCATGACTAAAGCGCTGTTTCTAGTCTGTTAGGAAGTGGATGGGGATCACTCACGAGCAGTAAGAATTTCCTCAGGTGGTACGCTCTCGAGAAGGAATTAACCACAGCGCGCTGTGGCCCCGCCCCCGGCTCCGCCCACGAGCTCCCCAATGATTGGCGTTCGAAAACGGGTTTTTCGGCCATCTTGCACGGAATCATGTATAGCTTTCTGATCAGCAGTCACTGCACATTCTTCTAAAGTGGAAACGTCAAAAACGATTCTGATTTGGAACGGTGCATTTAAGGGTGGATATACTGTAAAAAATCCGCAATATCTGAGTCTGGAAAACCTTGTTTATCCCAATGTTTTCCGAAAAATTTCATCCATCTCCTTTTAGGGACTAAAAAACGCAGTGAAATGCCTCGGATTTTCATGTAACTGTCTATAGAATATCCGAATATACCTGAAGGATAGATATACCGTAAGAAATCCATAATATCCTAGCCTAGAGGCCTTGTTTTTCCCAAAGTTTTCCTAGAATTTTTACCTTTTTTAGGGACTGGAAACACAACGAAAAACCTCGGATTCTTGTGTAGGTATCCAAAAAATATCCAAATATCCAATAAACGCTTATATATCCCCAAAGAGTAGGACACCCTGCTGGACACTGCGGTTGTAACCTGAGCAGGAGTACAGCCCGCTCACGGGAACGACCCCGGAAAAACCAGAAAAATCCTAGTGCAACGGCGGCTTACGCCAGCAGCTTGAAAGTGGCAGAAAAATTAGAGAAACTGGTGGGTTTTGCAGAAGGAGACAGACCGCCGCAGCCTTGCACATCACAACAGAATGGGAATAAAAATATTCCCAGAGCACCGAGCAGTCGTTAGGGATCGCTCTGCAAAAGAAGCAATCATCCGGAAAAAACCGGAGCAATGAACAGCTTAAAGTGCAGATTTGTTAAATGTGAGGGTCAGCTTGCTCATGAAAAAAAATGAATTCCTGGATTCGAGACCTTAAATTTTTGCCTGGTAAAATTGAGGTTCTTCTGCACGGACGGAGGGAAAGTGGGAAGATGAAAGGAAGAAGAAAAATAGGAAGGAAAAGAAGAGGTATTTCTTGCAACACATTAAAGACGTCCTGATTACATTAGATTATTGTTCTTATACATTAAAGATTACCACATATTACCTACCTATTAGAACCTACATATTACTTATAAAACCTACTATATTACCTGATGAGCTTTATCATTATGCCTCTCGTGCAGCACTTTGCTCTTCGATATTTTGGACCCCTTAACTCTGAGCATTTCCCAGATTTTCAGGCTTCCCTTCCACTCTTTCAAGGTGTTAGGCCAATCAAACGATTTTTACCAGGGTTTTTTTCATTGAATGCCGCTGTTGTACACGTAGTCTCAGAGAGTGCCGACTGAGTGACTTTGTCTGCAATTACGACCGCAGTGGTTCCATCGATGGGAGGACGCAGTAGGATGGGTTTGGAAGGAGATTTCACTGAGGTGGACGCCAAGCATTAGAATGGAAGGAATCACACTACGTAAACATCAAAGCTTACAAGATAAAGTGTAAGAATTCAATCACTTGGCAGACACCGTGCTGAGGTCGTAATTACAGACAGAGTCACTCCATCGGCCCTCTAGGAGCTAACAGACTAGTATAAGTACGGTAGTCTTGTGCATAGTTATCGTAGGCGTTGTACTCAGGAGAACGACTTAGGAGACAACTCGTGCTTTTTCTAGTCCGAATAGAAAAAACTGACGTGAAAATGTACCCACATTGAAGTGGCGGAAGTAATACACAGGTAACAAGGGGAAAATATGCATTAAAAAGAATACAAGGGACAGGAGGAGAGATTCGACAAGGATTTTAGTTGGTAAACCGAAGTAGGTAAGTAAATACTAGTTTAAGATAAACTAATCCAATCCAATTAGAAAACACTGTAGAAAATATTCTGGACCTATGACAAGAAATCGAGGCAGATGGAATGGAGTGTAGTATGCTGGATGGGATTCAGGCCAAGGAAGCTTGCTTGGTGCTGGATGGGAATTAAGGTGGATTTTTGCCCGAAATAAATGGACAGAGAAAAATTCATGGAAGACAGAAGTGTGGAACTAGAGATAATACCAGTACTACAAAATTATCTGTGATTGGACGAAGGTGTTACCAGTACGGTAGTCTTGTGCATCGAATTTTTGCTTCAATCTTCGAAATACGAGAAAACCGAGGAAAGGGATTTGATGACGTCACGGGTAAGGCAAAGTATCCAAACAGTATGTCCAAGTTGGTAAGAACCTAGTCCATAAAGTGATCTTTTCGGATTTATCCATGCCAGTTCATACTTTTCTTAATGAATTCTTGCTTCCAAAAATACGAAATGCAAGTTCACTGGCAGGATCCACGGATTTTTCCAGGGAATGATCTAAGCTCTCCGCGCATTATCCATGCCAGTTCATACTTTTCTTAATGAATTCTTGCTTCCAAAAATACGGAATGCAAGTTCACTGGCAGGATCCACGGATTTTTCCAGGGAATGATCTAAGCTCTCCGCGCAGCCAGAGTGAAGAATTTGCCAGGAGAAATTCGCTATCTTTTAGTATGGTCACCATTACTTGTACTTTTCAATTTTATTCCATTTTACTAATTCACTCATGGTGTACAAAACAGGCAAGGCGTAAAATCTGTAACAAATAAAACAGAGCCGTCAAGTGAAATTATAAGGATTTTTTCCGGAGAACTTATCCAGACCAACGCGACTGTTAGGTCACAGATATCCCAGAAGCATTTATGAATCCTGCCGCTGGAAAGCTAGGTTTCTCACAAAAGTAACAAATTACGCGTTGGAATCCTTGCAGTTAATTATTCCAGAAATCTTTGAAACCTTTAAACCAACGGCTGACATCACTCGCAGCATTTTTCTTCCCCACATTGCAACAAAGGTGTTACGATGCTCATGAAAAACTGAAGCAGTTGTCCAGAAGAACTGGATGGCACCACTAGGCGCGCCATGGCTCTTCTGACGTTTTTCCTGGGGATTCCTGGCAGTTTCCGGGATCATCAAACGATAGTATTGGCGAAGCTGTTGAGTAGGATTCACAGCGTCGGTTTTTTCACTGAGGAAAGAAAGATAAGGAAAGAATAACCGCTCGACTCCTGTTTCCATAAGTTGTTGGGTTCTGGCGAACAGCTGGCTGTGGATCATCTGGATCCTGTAAAAATGATGCTTATTGATTGAGGCTATGAGCGATTGACGCGGATAGCGTACGACGAGAGAAAATAGCAAATTTTCAACCAAATAGGATTGGAAACTGAGAGGATCACTGAGAATGAGGCAGGAGCGCAGGATATCAACGAAAATGCAAGCATTGGAGGATATTTCAGAAATAAATGGGAGAATCCTAACGATTCTTGGAGGTTTTTAGCTCTCAGATAGGCTCCACTTCTTCACAATCGGAAATGTATGACACTGTAGAAGTGAACTACAAAATAAATAATACAAAGTGATATGACTTATACTAGTAACGACGTAGGTATCGTAGCTGTGCTATACTAGAATTCTTTACTATGCCGGAACTATGGCCAATGCCTAACAAGGACATTCTTGAGGTCATCCACAACTTCTGAAACGCTACAATATAATATGTAGCGTACATAAACTTTCAAAAAATCCACCAATTTTATGAGAAAACAAAAAGCCAACAGATCACAAATGACCACACGATCGAAAAAGAAATCCGAAGGGGACGGTGTGCAGCTTGGTCAAAATTTAAGAATATGGAAGAAATCCTCAGGAAGACGAAAGTTGTGAACACTTGAGCGCATCTGTTCAACACCAACGTTCTCCCTGCACTACTTTATGGCTGCGAAACGTGGACAATACGGGAAATCCATAAAATGAAGCTGTTGACCACATAAAGGGCAATGGAGAGAAAAGTACTTCAAATCCGATGGCGAGATAGAATCAGAAACGAAGAAATCAGAAGACGTACCTTGTTCAAGGATGCCTACAATGATGCGATGGAAAGAAAACTAAAATAGGCAGGTCACGTTGCAAGACGACACGACAACAGATGGACCCAGAAGGTAACATTTTGGTGTTCATGGAACTATTCCAGACCTCAAGGCAGACCACCGGATCGTTGGAGAAAGCAAATTGAAGAAAAATTGGGAAGATCATGGCAATATGAAGCCAATGACCAGCGAGAATTTAGAAAGAAGCTGGAGTACCTACTCCTCCACAACTAAGGAGGAGGAATATGGTCTTCAAGTAACAAGTAACAAGTATAAGAAAAGCTTCCCCCCCCCTCGGGTACTTGCTCGCCTACGAACCACCTTCTAGAAGGTGCCATTGTAGGCGGGACTAGACTTTTAGTACAGATGACATCTTGTAATTTGGGCAAGAGCTTCCTAAATTGGCTCGGTCCCGTGCCCAGGTTTTTGGGAGAATCAGGACACCAATGTTCAAGAAGTACGCTCCATCCAGGCAAATTCGTTCAAGGTACATGACTGGCCAATTATCAGGAAGACGGAGGTGGAAGGTATGGGAAGAACGACAAGAGGAGGACAGTAATTTTATTTTATGGACGAAATAAAGGTGTGATTTCGGGGATAACGATATACTGTGTGTATCCGAGCCTGTAACTTGGAAAATCCATGTGGAGAAAATCCCGGATTGGGATCAATGATGGCTCTCCTGATTATGTCATAAAAGATGCCCTGATCAAGAACAACACAACATTTTTTTCTTGTCTCACCTCTTTCTTACCGAGATCTACCGCTTTTTCCGCCAACTCCGCCTTTTCCCTCAGTTGTATACACCCCTCTAACCCACTGCTCCTAGCCTACGGTGAGCCTCGGGAAATGGGTTAAAACATTACCTGTCTAAGGATAGGAGGCAGAACAGGCTTACATCCTAGTTTTAATGATCGATGGTATTAAAAACTCAGGATCCCTGGTAAGAAATTACCTGAGTTTTGACCAGCATCGTGAGAACATTGCACCATCGCACAGAAAGCATAGTGTGGGTAAACTAATGGGTAAGCTACCCAAGAAAACGATAACCAGACCCAAAACCTTCAGGACTACGAGGGTAGAAAGCCTTATCTTTCGCTCATGCAAACAAAATCTGGATGAGAAACTTGCCAGGTCTATAAAGACCACATCAGGGCTGACCTGCGTCAGTGAGATTACCCAGGGTAAGCGTGGCAACTGTACCAAATTCACGCCTTTTTTACCCTGGGCAATCTTAATGATCCATGCCAAATTGACCCAACAGGGTTTGAATGCACCATTCACATTACCTAAGGTAAACATGTTGGCTTGCACACGAACCATGGGTAGACTTATGTGGTGTTGACACGTTTACCATGGGTAATCTGAATGATGCATGCCGCCCCAGAACTAAGCAAATAAGAGGGAGGGAAGTGTCCAGTCTATGAGTAATACTGTCTAAATTTATTTCAGATTAAGTAAATTAACCCAGAATTATTAATGCTCAGAATTACTAAATTAGTTTCAAAATAGGATTAAAATTAATTGAATCTAATTTAATGATTCATTAGTTGGAACTAAAAATACATAGAAAAAAGTCTGATCTATTTTGGCGTAAAATAACAACTAAATATGGACTTCAGAAGTCTCGGCTTCAGACATTAGAAGAAGGGCTATGGATCTTCTGGATAGGTGTAAAGCACTGAATTCGTAGTCCATTAGGATAACAAACCCCAGGGCCACTTTCCCACCAATTACTCTCGAGTTCAAAACCTGGAACAGCGCCTAATTCGCCCAGCTGACAAGTGCATTCGTCGCCAGTCTCGGCTCCAGACGCCAAGTCAAATTAAGCGGGAAATTTGAGGGATTGACAAGGTTTATTTTGGTTTCATTCCAGGAAAAACGTCGATTTCCAGGACAATGAAGGGTACAGCCGGATCACTCCGAGGAATTAGGTGCAGAGGAAAATAATCGGCACAAAATAGAACAAATATAGGAATATGTATGTACAGCTCTAATAACTCAATTTAACAAATATAGCTCGAAATAGCCAGGCACGAAGTGCTATGTCCTGAAAACTCGTGGACAATTAAATTTGATTAAAAGCGGCAGAGAAAATAGCACTTTCACTAAGTATTCAGGAGGTTTTTTCGAAAAAAAAAACGAATTAAAATTAGTGGAGTATAGGAAAGTGAGGTATGTCCCGGAAGTTTCCGGAAAATCTGGAAAAAACAGAACCTAAACCAGTACACTCTTCTGCCAGGATGAGGGAAATAATTAAAATAGAGGAAATAAATAAATAAGTTTCCAGACGAAAAAGTAGGAAAAATATCCCAAAGGCCCAATATCCCAATATCCCATAGATGGTAACTTTCCTAGGGTGCGAGAAGAAAACTGAGCAACTCCCAAAACCCTCTGAACAGCTTAACCAACTAGTACACTGAGGTCTTTAAACTTTAATTATCTTTTAGGGTGATTTTTCCCTAACTACATAATTTAGCCAGTCACGTGACTGGACAATTGCCAAGATTCCTGTAGACTTCTAAAGAAACCTTCGGGTTTATCCACTGCACCCTTTTACCCTACGTAAATCCGCACTGCTAGCTCAGTGCACAACAGCTCGACCGGATGTTTTTGTCAATAGAAAAAGTTTAACGAACATCAGTCATTTGTCATGAGGAACACCTGCTGGTGTTGTGCGGTTGCGGACAATCTTATTTGCTGTCAGCATAAGCGTAGTCGGTCACGGTATTCTTACGGTGCCTAATTTAGCCGCACCTAATGGCCTATATATTTTTAATCAAGGAATTTCGATGCTGAAGACAAAATTTTGGCTGCGCTAGTATGAACCCAATTTCAGGATGACACCTTGCATGGATAAGCTGTTCTGATTCAAAATTTTTGTAGCATACAATCAAGAAAGCCAAGTTTCTGTTCCTGGGCCCATTCACCATCGAGATTACCCAGGGTAAAAGATCTGATAGCTCACAAATTTACACATCTTGACCTAATGATCCGAGAAATAGTCCCTGGAAGCCTACCATACTGTTTTCTAGCCTATATACCCAGGGTAACCTATCATACTATTCCTAGCCCATATGCCCAGGGTAGAGGTGTTAATAGTCCACAAATTTATCCATCTTCAATGCGGCCGTCAACACGTTTACCCTGGGTAGTCTCAGTGATGCATCCAAGCTCAGGAAGAAAGGTCCCTGATAAAGCGAGAAATGGTCCTGAAAAGCCTATCAGCCCATTTTCTAGCCAGCATACCCAGAGTAAAATTGCTAATAGCCCACAAGTTTACTCATCGCCAACGCGGCCGTCAACACGTTTACCCTGGGTAATTTTATTGATGCATCCTGGCCCAGGAAGAAAGGAGTCCTGGTGAGGCGAGAAAATGTCTCCGAAAGCTACCATTCTATTTTCCAGCCTATATATCGAGGGTAAACATGTCAATAGTTAACAGATTTACCCATCGTCAATGGGGTGTCAACACGTTTACCTTTGGTAAACTCAGTGATGCATCCAAGCCCAGGAAGAAAAGATTAATGATGGGACGAAAAACGGACGGTCTCCAAGAGCCCATCATCCTATATTTGACCTTTACTTTTCCATAGGGATTCCATCAAGGGATTAGAAAGCACAAATTAAGTGTTGTTCTTATTTTATCAGTTACGCCGTCCGAGGAATACAAAGAGAAAAGGAGAAAATTTGAGGAAATCTAAGAAGATCGGAAACAATAAAATAAAAGTAGGAAAACGGATATAATAATGTACAGTCAATGAGCCTTCGTCATTATGGTAAAGCGGAGGGGAGAAAGAAGTTGAGAAATGTATTCAGCGAGAAATGGCCTCCAAGAGGAGAAAAATAGTCCCTAGGCCCGAAAAGACACGAAGCAAAAGGCAAGAAGCCAACAAAATGTGAGATAAAATGAGTGAGGAACAGTTTCTGGCCAATACAATACTCCATTCCTGACCTCGCATTCGATCAAAATTCCTTTAAAAACTATAGAAACTGAAAAAAACTATTTCTGAAAATAAAACTGTAAAACTAGATTATTACCAATTGGTAAAAGCTCTTTCCCCCTATACACCCGGCAAAGGACGACGAAGACAGCACTTTCAGCAGAAAGTCTAATTATTTGACCCATGGAAGCACACAAAGAGAAGCTTCCGAGCCGGGTGCCCCCTACACCACCCACTTCCGGGTTTCTCATTTCATTAAAATGCACCGAGCCTGCGCTGTAAGCCCTGCATCATTAGGACTACGCCTGGAAGTGACAGAGAACGCAACGTCTTGTGGGGTGACGAACAATGACGAGGAGGGGGGGGGGTTGCAGCGCCGAAGCGCTGCACGACCGTCTCTTCCAGAATCTCTCCAGAGAACGCTCTAATACAATCCATCACCTTAACTGCCAGCCCATTAGAACAAAGCGCAGACAAAGAAAAACCAGACTAGGGCCAGATCCACTGCTCTGTGCAGTGAAATTGGCCTAGTGAGCTTACTGTAAGGGTAGCTTCCTGGAAGGATCCTGACAGCGATGAACCACCTCTGACACCCTCACCTCGTGACAAATTGCTGTTGAAAATAGACGCATCTGTTGTGGATAGGGATGGATCTGAGCGTAAACACATAAGCAACCCAGCGTATGACCCACAACTGCGACCTGCATATTTACGTACACACACTCACCCCCCCCCCCCCTTCCCCCGCCAGGAGAGGGGTATACTTAGGGAACAGATTTACATCCAATTAATTGCCGGATTACGTTAGAATGGAGATCAGGTGAAGAAAAATAAATAGAATTGAATAATAAAGTAATAAAGGTAAGTTAAGTCAGCCGAAAGAGGTAAAACCACAAATAAATATGGTACTGAGAAGCATCACTAATTAATCTGATCCCTGGATTCTGGTAGTTCTAGTATAAAGCCAATTTCTGGATGACATCTTGAACCCATAAGTTGATGGGTGCCAGGTAAAGGTTAAATTTGTTAACACGTTCACCATGGGTAGTCTCAATTATGCATCTGGGCCCTGTATTCTTTTCTACCTCGACCCCACACAATCTCATCAATATTATCTGAAGAATGGTTCAATTACCCAAGTCATGGATGCGGTTACCCATGGATAGCAGCTGGGCACAGACAAAGTCACTTATTGATAAATTTGATGATAGGTGACAGGTGAAGGTTAGATTTAAGTAGTTAACACATTCACCATGGGTAATCCTAATGATGCATTCGGGGCCCGGATTCTTTCCGGCTCCGAACCCGCATGCAACCTGATCAATATAACCTAAGGATGGTTTGATTACCCAAGTCATGGGCGTAATTACCCATGGGTGACAGCAAGGCACAGAGAAAGTCACTATTGGTATACATGATGTTGGGTGCCAGGTAAAGGTTAAATCTGGGAAATTAGTGCGCTAACCATGGGTAATCACAACAATGCAATCGGAATGTCTATTTTGTGACCTCGACTCCACACAACCCGACCAATATGGCTTAAAGATGGTTTATTACCCAGGTAATGAGTGCAATTACCAATGCGTAACAGCTGGGTACAGACAAAGTCACGTACTGGCAAGTATGAGGATGGGTACCAGGTAAATGTTAAATTTAGGTAGTAAACACATTCACCATGGGAAATCCTAATGATGTATCCCCAACCTGAATTTTCCGGCCTTGATCCCACACAAACTTATCAGTATGACCTAAAGATGGTTTAGTTACCCAAGGTATGGGTGTGGTTATCCATGGGTAGCAGCTGGTTACAGACAAAGTCACGTATCGGCAAACATAATGATGAGTGGTGGGTAAGGGTAAATTTGGGTACGTTAACACACTTGTGGGTCAGCTCATTGGTGCATCCAGGACTTAAATATTAGGTTGAGTCGAAAGTTCTCGGACAATTTGACAATATTTTTATTTCTTTTGCAATTTTTAAAAGAAAAGTGCGAACCATTTGAGGCATGCCCCGGAGGCATCGCTGGTCTTCCGCCAACGTTTAGGTAGATCGTAGGTGCCCCTGCTCCAGAACACTGGCGACCGCTTCTTGAAGAAGTGCTGCAGTGCCTTTTCGATGTCGTAGCGAATTTGAAATTTTTGACCAAAGAGATGACGTTGGAGAAGGAGAAAAAGGTGGTAATCCGAGTAAGCCAAGTTCGAGGAATACGGAGGGAGTGGTAAAATGGTGCATCCGAACTTCATTAGTTCGGCATTGGCCGTTCTTGCAATGTGTGATCGGACACTGTCATGATGGAAGTAGACTTTGTGCTGCTGCGGGCGCACATTTTCGAGGTTTCCCTTCAAATTCCTCAGCCGCTCAAACTAGACGTGTGCGGTCACTGTAGGTCCCTCGGCAAGCAGCTTCCAACACTCGACGCTGTGTACTCTCCACCAGATGCAGAGCATAACCTCTTCGGCGTGTACGTTGGGTTTAGGGATGCCTCCTGCACCCGCACCTTCGTCAATCCAGCAAGCATGAGGGTAAACGTTAGAGTAGGAAATCTACTTCTCATCCTTGGTGGATGGGTACTCAAGCCACGTGTTCGTGCGCTTCAGCTTGTGAACAGAAAGTGACATATCAGCGCAGCGGTCCATGCCATACTGCATCAGAGCATGTGGTACACAACGACTGAGTTTTCGCGCATTGCCGATCGAATTCGGTCGGCGAACAACTATGATCTGACTCATCACAAGAGCGACTGTCAGTTTGAGTGTTTTGATAACGGTCAGTTTCTACCTGTCTCCACAGCAACTCCAAATCTGACTCCATCGGGCTCCCCGAACTGTCTTTGCCTTCGATGGAATGTTCACCCGACACAAGCCTCGAGTGCCACTTCTAGCCTGTAGCTCTAACGGGAGCGTTCTAATTGTAAACTTCCTCCAGGCGTTTGCCGATATCCACTTGTTCTCGACCAAATAGATGGAGAAAGAGTATGGAGTTGCGAAAGTGGAGTGGCGACGGTTTGAAATTGCGCCGCACAGTAGCAGTCAAAGAGCTGGTTCGGTATGTTTGTTAGTATGCGATTTGAAGAGCCTTTTAGACTCTATCGAAAGGTAGCACGCGCGTTCAATTTACTTAACTCATTTCTGAGTTATGATCTCTAGAAGTCATCATTACCATTTTGTCCGAGAACTTTTGACTCAACCTAATATATTCTTTCCGGCCCTGACCCCATACAACCTAAAAACGGTTTAATTACCCAAGTATTAATTGCCCAAGTAATGTTGTGTTATTACCCATGGGTAACAGCTGGGTACAGCCAAGGTCACGCATAGGTAGACATGTTGAGCTGTGTCAGGTAAAGGTGAAATTTGGATAGTTTACCACGTTTGTGGGTGATCTCAATGATGCACTCGGGACGTGCATTCTTTCCGGCCCTGACCCCATACAACCAGAAAACGGTTTCATTACCCAAGTCATGTTGTGTAATTATCTATGGGTAGCAGCTGGGTAAAGACAAAGTCACGTGTTGGTAAAAGTAACTTTGGGTTAGATTCATGGAAATTGCTAGCTTTCCTCGTGTAGTCACGGTAATTTGAGCAAACTATGTGCCGAAAAATAGTAAAATTCGCACATTTGCACTACTAACTTCACGTGACAAGAAGCTGAACGACATGTTTGGAATTAACCGGGTGGGAATGCAAGAAATTCGAGGATTAACAGAACGACGATTGGACGAGCACGCTAATCCCCGTACCGCCACGTTGGACGCGAACTGACCTACGCGACCATCTAATGATGAATGAGGTGAAAATGGAGACGATGAATTGCTGGGAAACGAGTCACGCGACTTTTCTTGCAAGGATGACGGAGGTACAGACGCATTTGTATGTATGTACATAGGTTGTGCTGCGGGATGGCAGGTATTCGGTTACAGCTGGATGCATCACCATGGAGAGCTCTCGGTAAATTTACATTGATGGGACGTTGTGAGGACGAAATATGGGCAAATACCTTTTCAGGAGAAAAATTTTAGAGGCTCAGCAGCAGTACGGTAGAGGAATGGCGAAAAATTTACCCGAAATTTCCGCAGAGACCCACATAATATGGGGATAAATAGCAATTTATCCATATTCTGTGATGAGTGCAGTTCCTACTATTTCTTCTCTTTCATGTTTCTTTCTTCTTTCTTTAACATTTCCTTGTTTTTCTGGGACCCTTATTATTTACATATTATTATATTTACATACATTGGTAGTTACATATGTGCATACATGTACGTAATATCACCTGCAAATTCTCGGTTCCCAGCTACGGTAGCCACCAAAGAATTATTCTGCTACAGAGGCCAGATTCATCAATTATCCTTTCATTAGAAATTTAAAAATTACCAGTAAAAATAGCTCAAGGCTAACGTTAATAAAATCGACCCAACTTTTGCTACAACTGAGGATTGGGGTTTGAACAAGGTAAAAAACCATGGAAAAATAATTTTGCAAAATCGTTTTGAATTCAATCTTGCATATATAGCCGCAGCCTGAAAATTTTCGCAGAGTTCGCGCTGCTCATGGGATTTGCAGGATTTTCACACAGCCCCTTTAGGAGTGAATGATTTCGAAAAAGAAATGCACCGTTAGAAAATTGAAAAAGAAATAAAAAGAAATTAATGAAAACGCTGCCGGAAGCCTTCCTGGACGACCCACTGGAAAATCCTGGCGGAACTCGTGCAGTGAACCCCAAACACTGCATCGCAGAAGCTGCAGAGCAGAACCTGCGCTTAACTTTGGATCTCCAACGGAGTGGAACCAGTGATAGGAGTTGCTCAACATGCCTTGGTCCTCAACAAACCGACAGCATCGCCTGAGCTCTCAGGAACGGTTCTGACAGGTGGAAAATCCACTCAATTTCCGGAAAAATGTAATTTTTGAGAAAAAAAAGTTGTAAGCTTTTTGAATGGTTTTCATAACAAATTCTTTGCAATCGCATCGTGAATTTGGTGGTAACAATGGAAATACTCCTAGACTCTCAAAGTTGTAGCCAAAAAATGTTGAAAGTAGAGTGGGATGTTCTAAATGTTAGGCTTCTCATCTACTTGTTATGAATTACATGTGATGAACTGCAGTGATACTAAAATAGTGTTAATTTTCCTTAGAAAAATCCATCCTCAATATGCGTGGGAAAAGTACTTCTATTCGTCTGAAAAATATTCTTTGAAAACAAAACAGGGGGTTTTTCTCCGCCATTTCAGCTCAGGACTGCTGGATTCCCCAATAACTCCAGCTTTTTTCAATAAATGTCGTACTCCCTCCAATTGAGAAATATCTAACCAGGACGATTAAACACTTCCGGAGGAGTCGTCTATTATTATCCTGAACCTGCCAGGCTGCACCAATTTACACTAAGTACGTATGTTGTTTACGCTGTGATGAAAAGCCAAGTAAAAAGCAACGCGGAAGTTTTTTTTTTCTGGAGTAATATTGACATACCCAAATGAGCTCTTCCGGAATAATCAAAAGTATTCTGGAGGCAGTGACGGATACAGAACGTGAGCGGGGAGGGGGGGGGGGGGGGGGGGG
>JARK01001351.1:2476764-2487229 GCA_000688135.1 Ancylostoma ceylanicum | reverse complement strand
AATAAAAAATCAAACAGGATTATTTGCAATATTCAACAATTAGTGATAGTTATTGGAAATACTCAAAATGAAACTTGGCAATGAAAAAAAAACTAGTGCAGAAGTTTTACTTATCCCGTGAACCAATTTCAAGGAATTTGCGGCCTATTCTCGGTCCCGATCCTTATTTATTGCCTGTATTAAAGTCGTTCTGTAGTAACAAAAATATCTGAATTCGAACTGACACACTCAAGGAGGCAAAATTCACAGCAGCGACGGAAAATAGGGTCTATGGGGTGAACAACTCGACCAACCGGTCTCAAGTAGGAGGCGGGGCAGGACCCCAACTAAGCGGCACGTCATCTTCCAGAAGCAACATGGTCTTTGGGATCCTATCCGGAGCAAGCGCCACCGCACAAGGTGTCAATGTTCTTGTAATCCATGCTTCCATGGTTTAGCAATGCATGGAGTATCTGTTTTCAGACTACTGTGGCGGTGGTGGTGTCTCACGAGGTGGTGAGGAGGCTGAAGGTGCCGCCCGCCTGCCTGCCGGAAGCACGTGTGTGTGTTGTCCTCGTTGAGCTCACTAGAGGAACACGAGCGATCGTATTACACTCGTTTGGAGGTACACCACATATGAAGGTAAACGCTTTGCGGCCGAAGAAATTGGCTGAGAACGCTGCAGACTGCAGATTGTTTCCAGCAATCCAGAAAATGCAGCTTTTTCAGGAGTGCATACAAAGATACGAATGAACAAAGAAGGTAGGTAGAAGGAAAAGGGGATAAGAAGGGAGAAAGAAATCAGAAAAGAAAACCCCCAGAGCCCTCTGATCTAGATGTCGTAACGGCGAAAACATGCGCAAAGGCAAATGAGAGACATATTCCAGAAAAAATCGGCAAGAAATTGAACACAAAATTCATTTCTTCTCCCTAACATTTTTGCACTTTGAACCGTCGCACTTAATTTGCATTATTTCACTGTTCCGCTGTTCAGCCACTTCATCCTGACTTTTTTCGTCTTGTACTGGATCTTTTGCAATTATCTATCCATTAATTTATTGCAGAGAAAAAGCCATAAGAAAGAGTAGACAGGAAAATTGTGAGCCAAACGTATACAAGCCTAATGATTCACCAAATCACCTATTTATTTCTTCTTTTATTCACTTAATTATAATACATACTTACTTTCTTACTTGCTTACTTGCATGGTTATCCACTCATTCATTAGTCCATTCATTCAATCAATCAATCATTCATTCATTCATTCATTCATTCATTCATTCATTCACTCATTCATTCATTCATTCAGCCATTCTTCAAATTATTTGAGACCTACACATTACTTACCCCATACGCACTTATCCAGAACCAGTTACCCACTCATTTACCCAAGGTTAACGCGTCGACAGCCTCACTGACGATGGGCGAATTTGTGAATCTTTGATACGCTTACCCTGGGTAATTTCAATTACACATGCGACCCCCGAGTTACTTCTCACATACTCATTTACCTTCGGTCTCACTATAATATTTTCGTGACCACTTTCTTACTTGCTTATTTTTTACCAACATACTTGTTTATCTGTCAACTTATTAACTTGTTTATTTATTTATTTATTTATATTTACTTGTAAAAAACCCTCAAGCAGTGTTCTTCCCAGATCAGATGGTATAGCACAAAAAAAATTAACTCTACGGTCTTTTCTATTTTCATTCATTCATTCATTCATTCATTCATTCATTCATTCATTCATTCATTCATTCATTCATTCATTCATTCATTTCATTCATTCATTCATTCATTCATTCATTCATTCATTCATTCATTCATTCATTCATTCATTCATCCATTCCTTTCATTCATTCATTCATTCATTCATTCATTCATTCATTCATTTTCATTCATTCATTCACATTCATTCATTCATATATTCATCTATTCATCCACTCATCAATTCATCCTTCCATTCGTTAGTTCGTCCATTCATTCATTCATTCATTCATTCATTCATTCATTCATTCATTCATTCACTCATTCATTCATTCATTCATTCATTCATTCATTCATTCACTCATTCAGCCGTTCAGTCACCCATTCGCCCATTCATTTTTCTTTATATTTCCTTCCTTCCTTTTTTCTTTTTCTTTCTTCTGTCTACTATCTGCCTTATATACATACATCATCACATCACCTATTTACCTCTTCACGTTTTTCTTGATCTCTTTTCAAGCTCAGTATTCCTACTTTCCTTATCGTACCCACTCTTCATCTCTTCATAGGGGAGCATGTAATCATGTAATCATCTTATTATAATTTTCCATTATCTCGTAGAAACCAATTTTCAATATCTGGAAGTCCGAGAAATTATGGATGGAGAACTTTTATAGCCACAGAGCTCAACACACTAAAAAAGCGGACCATTGACGCAAGTTTCATATAACTAAAAGCAATGAAATGGATGGTAGATATAATTTTTGGTGAGGGTAAAATTAAAGGGCTGCAATGACGAGCCGTGAGTTGACCAGTGTTATTGACGGATTTTTTATATAATTGCGAATTTATGCAATTTTTATACGCATATAAGGGGTATACAGCCATAATCCTAGTTTACTATTAATTATTAGAAGTATAGAGACAAATATTACTCAAAGTCACTTCACATGCAATAAAATAATACAAATTTTGAAGGCAAAATCTTTTCCGTGGATGGTGAGGAGTTCCAGGCTTCAAAGAAATAGGAGAAGGCGATAGAAGCAGAAAATCTCTTCGAGGATGAGATTTTCTGGAATAGAATGCAAGTGATGGATCATGTTTTCAAGGATTCACCCCCAAACGTTTCTTGCTCGTAAATCACAGCTGTCATCAATAATAGTCAATCATGTTGTAAAGTATGGATGCGTGTCTGGAGGCGCAGATACGCCGAGGTTACGCCCGGGTTAACCCCCCTCTCACAAAAAACTACCAACCAACCGCTTCCACTGAAAATTCCAGCTGCACTTCCGTAGCAGTGGGAATTCACGACGGCAAAAAAATCCACTGAAAAGAATGAGCCGAGCTAAAAATAGCCCATGCATTCGGCTCGATCAGAATAAAGTACAGACACATTAGTCAAAGCGAGAACATGTCAGGGAAAAAGTATGTGGGTGGAAGCACATAAAGGAACGTCTGCAATGGGATTTTCGGAGATTTCAGATGCATGGACTCGATCCAGAGAATATTACTGTCATGACCAGAGCACGGATGGGCGCACTGGCCTTCCATTGGCTCGGCTACTTTTATTGTCCCGCCCATCCGGGCAAGTTGCGAAAATCGCAGGATAATGGGAAAAGTTGACAGAATTCAATTCTCATAGAAGGGAAAAAACTGATCATCGCTGGTTGGTCCTTTTGAAGCTCTTCAGCAGGCAGGAAGACTGATAAGAACAAAACTAACCAAAAATTATTGAGGATTTGTAAAAAAACACATAACAAACTATAAAAGAGTTTGAAAATAGCAGAACGACCAAGACTCCAGAAGTAAATACTCAGCGGTGAATGAGCAAGGAGTGTAGAAAAAAACACATAAAGGGACCCTGATTTGGGATTCATGAAAGTGTAAACAGACAAAACAGAGCCTTGGTACGCATGCATCGTTGAAATCACCCAGGGAAAAAGTGCCAGCGCCAGATTTACCCATTGCTATCCCTAGCGTCAACATGTTTACTCTGGATAATCTCAATGATACATAGAAGCTGTTGCATCACTGAAGTTACACTGGGTTAATGGTGCATGTGGCCGAACATCCACGAACCAACTTCGACGTCCTGCACACTCTAACCTTAAATATGTACTCTTTTGTGTATGTAGACAGCAAGTCGGGCTAGCCATCATTGGTTCGATTGGCTTGGAGTTCGTGGATCGTTGCTCTGGCAGTGGGGCTGTGATGGAGGGGGGAAAAGCGTTTCTGGAGATAAATGTCGAGATTATGCGTAACCTGTATTCTTCAGGCTACATGATATAAGAATCAGGTCCACTGATAAATCTATAATTTCTACGATAGTTTCTAAGTAATGAAATCCTTCCGCTTTCATCATTCTTCTCCCACGACTGACTGGCTATTTTTTTAAAGTTAGTCTCAAAAGCAGTAAGATTCAATTTTTACTCCTTTCGAGTTCATCCAGTGTAAGCGAATGGAATTACCAAATTGCCGTGGACACATTGCAAGCCTGGATGCATCATCGAGGTTACCCAAGGTAAACCTCGTGTTGACGCCCGTGCCAACGATGATTTGTGGGGCCTTAACACATTTACCTTGGGTAACTTCAATTATGCATGCGGCCAAATGTCTATCCAACAAATTTTGAAATTTCTAAAAATTTCGAGAAAACTTCAAGCAACACTCCAGATGCAGAGAATTCTTGGAAGTCCCTACAGTTCTTCGAAAGTGGGAGAAAATACTGCACTTAAAGTTGACTTCACGATCATTAATCACATTTAATGGATGAAATCCTTCTCGTGATACATAGAGGCACAGAAACTGAGGGTGAGGATGAAAATCCTGAAACTGTGCAAGCAGAAAAGGCTATGTACCCCGGCCAATAAATCCTTTGTAACCATGGCTCCATGAACACATGAACACGTACACAAACCCATTGGGCTCGTAGTTAAGAAGGATCTCGAAGGCCGTAAACCTTCAAATGACGTGAATAACAATTTTGCCGAAAAATATTGTTATTATAGTATTGTGAACGCGGCTTTTGTGCATGATGAAGGCTTTTAAAAGCTCATATCCTTTAATTACCCTCCGACCAGCTTGGAATTCAGTTAATTTAATATGTAGAAAGACCCTAGCAGATGTGTCACAGCACCTTTTCAAACCAATTGGCCCAATTTCTTAGAAAGAATCAAAAAAGAGAGACGGAAAACTACACGAAAAACTGACCAAGCCATTAAGAAATGTCCAGATTGTCCAGAACCACCCAAGGGATCAGAAGCGCTTACCCGTGTGAAGTCCATAACAACACGGGAATCCTTTACTCGTGCTAGTTCTACCAACTGTTTTTTTTTTGGAAATTGGTCTTTAACCTCCTACACTATAACTCCTTTGAAATTGAATTTCTGGCTAAAATAATCCAAACATGTCCACGTCCTAACTCTCCAGCGCGTCTGTGTAGATAAATTTTTGATAAAAGGTGCAGAAAGAAGGATTTTTGCTGATCTTTCATCCTGCTAGCTAGTGCCAGGCCACCTAATTCTGTCCAGAAAAACTGAGACTCCGGCTCATTAGTCGGCTTACACGTACATACATCAGCGCGATGACTTTTTGCAACATGAGTAGCGATGAGCCGAGCATTCCTAATTCCTTCTGCACCTTGGATTGGGCCATTTTTACCGCCCAACACATGTAGAATGTGGCAAAGACGTGGACAGAGATAGCAGAGGAAATCAGCCAAATTCAGGAAAAGGAGCCAAAGGGGAAGTATTCCATCAGTTCCCTAAATTTCTGATAAAAGTAACGACTCGTCTGCTATGGATAGTATTTCATGCAGGGTGTACTTTTGGCAATAGACTTAATGGAAGACTAAAGGTGAGAAAAACGATGAGTGGTTCTCATGACTACGAAAAAATGCGGCTGAATGCATTTTTAAAGCTCCAGCGAGTTACTGTGGACGTGCGGAACTGGATTTTGTTCGAATAATCAGCGCGAAAAGGGATACTTTAACGGATTAACGAAAATTCCGGAAAATAACAATTACCGATGGATGTAGTGAGCTGATGGCTAAGGATAGAATCGCGTGGGAAACGAAAAATCACAAAAAACTGGACAGCAAATGATGGCATCCTAGCATTGGTGAGACTCTTGGATTCAATGCCAGACCTAGGAAAAGAAATTCCAGAAGAGCTAGGGCCACTAAATCGCTAGTTTACCAGCACAACAGCAGCAGAACAACTGTCTGCACCCCATGCACAAAGGAAATAAATGAGAAATACCAAATTTGGTAGCCATGCAAAGGAGCGAATTGGATCCACGGCCAAATTTATTGTCCATTGTGAGGGAATCCATTTGTATTCGGCTATTTTCGTTGCAGAGGCAATTTTCCCGGGCAAAACGCATCCGTTTCCATTCCTTTTGGATTCTGATGGATGGTATTTGCTTGGAATTCGCATATTTTATGCCTTTGTTGACGGCGGTTCATGCGTGGAATGGTTTGGTCGGAGAATGTGAGATGGGAAGTATATAGATGGATTCGTGGTCCAGTGAGGTTCACCTGAGGAATTTTCAGTGTTTTGTGTAAAATATTTCCAAAAATCAAGAGTATTATTCTGCAGAATAAAAGGAAAATGAAAGGACAATAACCGCATAGGAGACCCATGGATCTGCACAGTTTTTTTTACGCCATGTGGCAGCTTTAAATGGCATTAAATAATGAATTTGGTGTCAGTGACGCAAGTTTAACATTGAGCAACTTGGGGAGAGCCAAAAAACAGCTTAATAGACGTCAGAAGAGCTTCCAGTAGCGGTGAAAACTAAATAAATGACGCATTAATTACCATAATAATGCACTAATGAACTCGACTGAGCCAAGTTTGTTAAATGTTGCGAGGAAAAACGCTTGGACTCCATCCATAAGACTCAATTTCTTAGTATGGACTTTGTCTTGACATTAGATGGGCTTGGCTCTACAATTGGAACTGTATTCAGGGCCAGTGGTCTTGAAATCACTGGAATGAAGTTTAAAGACTAAGAGTGGAAGACCAAAGACAAAAAGGAAAAAAGAAAAAATTGTAGGAATTGGTCCAAGGACCGCTACGTTTACGAGGCGTTTAAGATTCTCTCTGCTAAGAAATTTGAGCCTGAATGCATCATTGAGATTACCCATGGTAAACGCGTGGACTTACCCCTGCTTTTTCCTTTTTCCTCACTCATCATTGAGATTACCCTGGTTAAACGTGTCAACACCACACAAATCCAGCGACTGTTAAAGTGAGCGTCAAAATGTCTACCCTGGGTAATTTCAATGACGCAACCCAGCTGCTACCGCAATGCAGCCAGGGCTAGGAATGTGTAGATACCACCCACCTAGTACTTTTTTCTGCCTCATACGACAGTGATTACAGTAATTGATACAAACACAGTACAATACAGTACAGAACAGTGCATTACAGCAGAGTAAAACAAGAGCAGAGTTAGGCCTTTAAGAAAAACACCATTGGTGGGAACACGGATCTGCCAGTATTCTTAAAGTGGAAGGATTTTCGTGGGGAAGAATGACCACATTCCGCCCGGGTCAAGCGTCTCCTGATAAGTTACCAAGATGGTGTCGTATGAAGGTGGGTAAAAAAAAAGGGGGAGTCGTATTGGGAGTCGACGTTTTATGATCATCACGCTTGAGCAAGTCCTTACGACCCCACCCAGGTGACATGTAATGGCAAAAAAACAAGGTAAACCACATTTCGTTTTAAAAAAAAAACCGGTCCGCTTTGGGTGAGCGAAAAGTTTAGAGCGAATGAAGTTCTGTGATTGGCCGGTGGCGTGAATTGACCAATCGCGGAGCTTGGCCACGCCGCCCTTTTTGGGTATAAAACACACCACCCGCTTACAGCTTTCCTCGGAGAGTTTATGAACCCCGTATAGGTTTTGAAGGTCTCTAGGGATCTTAACGGTATAGAAATGCATTTAAAAAGTTGATTAGCAAAGCAAGATCAGGAACAAAGCGAAATTTTCCTAAAACTATTCCCCTCCCCTTTTTTTCCAGGAAAATTCTGCAAGGCTTAGACTACTGTAAAGCGGTGAAAGAACAATAGCTGCTAGAGTGCTACTTTTAGAAAACTCATAAGCAGAATTGTTTGGATCTGGCTGCTGGAGCACGTATAGCGCATCATCAATCAGGAAAAAACGGAGCGATGACGCACGAAGCGCCGCCGCTGGCCGGTCGTTTCGGACGAACTCGTTGCAGGAAGGGAGGAGGGCGTGGCCCTGTCGGGAAACTGAGATGTTGCAGAACATGAGTCATGAAAAAGTACGTCCTAGACTTTACTGCAACTATCAACAGTTGCGTGGTGAGGGCACATGAAATGTGAGAACTATTATATAACTAGAATGGTAATCCATAGACAAGTAATCACTCTTTGGATTCCTGAACATCTCCTGGAAGGCCTACGCTGCAAACAATCCCAGAATGTACGTCTTTGACCAAGGAAAAACGGCTAATTTTACTTGACAACCAAGTCACAACAAAGCAAGAAAGTGAATATCGAGGACTACAAATTTTAGATAATTTTTCTGGGAAAGTTGTCTATCCTGGATTATCCTGGATGGACAAACCACTACAATCTCCCAGAAGTGTTCATGAATCCAGTTGCAGATGTATGTCAGAACTACTGTAAAAACATGGATAAAGCGCAAGAGCTTTAGCCTTGGCTTCCGGCGGAAATCTCAGAAAATTTCTAGGAAAGCGTGAATGACGAATGAGTTACAGAATTTCTCCAAAGTTTCACGTTTTAAGCTTTTTCTTTACGATCTTACGTTTTATAGAATGAGATTAATTCAATGCGCACGCAGATAATTTCTCTATAAACTATAGGATTTAATTTCCGTATTAATTATAACTTTGTAGAATAATTTCTGTATAAATTTTACACGGTTTTTAATTTAAGAAAGATAGGATAAAGTTACAAAGAAAAGCACAGTTGACATCGAAGGAGGAGCAGATTTGCAACACAATGAGAAGATAGCGTGACCATCGGTTCCTCTCCGCTACAGAATTCGCCATTTTCTTGGAAATTTCCTCTTGGAAATTCATTTGGTCTCTGGCTAGGATTCTGCAGAACGAATAGAAATCAAAACGAAGGAGTTAGAGCTCATGGCACCGTGGAGCCTTTAGCTTCTTGAAACTGAAGAAGGAAGAATACACAACAGGAGATGGCGTGTTCCGAAATAACCAAAGACTTTCAAGTCTTCCTATGTTCCACTGAAAAACCATTGTTCGCATTTGAGCATTTCACCATGGACACCTCCCATAAAACCGTTATATATAGCAGCAACTGAAATGAGTTTGGATACGTGGCTTATGTTTGTGTTCTCGTTCGCTAAATCATAAGTCCGTTATTTAGTTAACAATACGATTTTTGATGGCACACCTGTAAGTGGTGTATTAATAAATGAAAAAAATAAATAAATATTTGCAAGAGGACCTTTAGTGTTCATCCTAAAATGTTCCGGCACCAAAGAAATATGAGTAATCTAGCGGTGTGCCAAGATTTCGAATTAAAACTTGGATTCTTTTAGAGAGTTTTGTGGGTGATTTGAATATTTGCTTCCCTTCCAGTCTCCAAAGTTTATCGCACGACATTCCCCACGTATTCCTTTGAAGGTCAGGAATTAACTGGCAATGAGTTATATATTTCAGGCGAAAAAATTGAATTGGGGAAGAGGAGTAGCTAGCACAGAAGACAAGAGATGGGCAAAAAAATTACGGAATGGCGACCACGGTCCTGGAAAAGATCATCTGGTCGACCAAAAATGAGATGAAGAGATGCTTTGTGTCGTATCTTCCGACAAAGTGAAAGAGAGGGATGCAACGACATATTGCAATAATATGATTGTGTTCTATGTTTAAAATAGATAAAAAAATATATTTCAAGCCATATATGCCATTTTTATCTCTCCAATTTTCCATATTTCGAGGTTCTCACAACTTCCAATTTCTGGAATTTCGGTCTCACGCAGTGCTATCGCTCACCCCTGCTCTGGACTTGGATTAATGAAAGGATAACCTAAGAAAACCACCAGCTCTGAAAAAGATATCTTGCGAATATTCGAGGAATTAATTCGAATTGGAACATTAATGGATAATACTTTATGAAAATACATATTTGGGAGTAAGAATGAATATCTTATTCGTTGATCAATGATTGAATCAGCCCTAATGAAGGAATTGTCAGATGCCGCTTCGCGGTATTTTTAATTTTTTAGCGATGTACTAAAAGAAAAAAGCAGGCTTGAAACAGGGCCTACAACTAAGGCAAATGCAATTTCTCATCACTCATGAGTTCGTGGTGATTTCTGACAGTCACAACAACAAAATAGGCTCCGGTTGTAGAATTCTAGTCAACAGATTTGAGCTTTTATAGTAGTTATACACCGACAGAAAACTAGGATTTTAAAGGAGCTGGAAAAAAAGTACTACGGAAAATCCTATTTTCAGAACTCCCAGAGACTGTACTACGACCCTTGACAAATCTATGGACGAAAATAACCCACCGAGAGCTATTAAAACGCTCTTTCGCTCTTTCATGGCTTTAATACACTACGAAAAATGCTGTAAACCCTTGAAAAACCCGTGTCAACATCCGTAATCTGTTCCGATGGTGCCAGTCAGTGTGATTACACGCAAAGATGACAACTGACCTCTACGCTACAAGAACTTGTCCTTTGAACAACATTTTAACGACGCATGTTGTCCAGAACCATGGCAGGAGGCCCGGAGATTATGCGTAACCTGTA
>JARK01001351.1:2444777-2466204 GCA_000688135.1 Ancylostoma ceylanicum | reverse complement strand
CCCCCCCCCCCCCCCCCCCAAACAAAAGGTCCGCTATAAATTCTGGTGATCAGAAGGCATTAAAATGTACATGAATCAAGGCAAAGTATAGAATTTATTGGTCACATTTTCCATGTTCGTTCGCTCGTCTTCGAACCTGGGTATTTTAAATGTTGTCCAATTGTACCGCACCAGATTGTTACGGTAGAACTTTATTGACGTGACCGTCATCGTCAGAAGTCTGAAAGTGGCACCAGTTGCTGGATCTGTGCCATTCTTCTCGGAAAGACGGACCGTAAACGGACGAACGGATGTACAGAATAGCCTGTGATGAAAACTAGACCTAGCCTTAAGCACTACATATTTGTTAGCAAGTTGTTCTTCGTTACCTTTTCGCAGCCTCAGCTGTCCAGCATGCCGTGGCCTAAATACTCCGGCCGTAATTACACACCACGCATTTATCCGCACGCCTCGATTCCTTGCATTTCAAAATGCGAGGAGGGCTTGTGTTTCAAATATTTTCGTAGAGGTTTTGGCGAATTTTCCTTTATTTTATTGAAACTAAAGATGATTCCAGATTAGAGCATGGATTTTGCGTCTATCTAGACATCTCACATGATCGACTACGCGTTCAAACAGGAGCTCGCTAGAACACGAGAAAATGTCGACGATTTGTTCTACTATGATGGGCACAAGGTTCTTTTTCATAGTTTTCTTCCTCGTTTTATACACAATCCATCTAATTTTATTTACTGGGGCTTCTTAATTCTGACTTGAGTTGACAGTGCTACTGTTTCGGTGTTGGTACTCGTTCTAAATGTATGAAAGCCAACACTTTTTAGTCTTTCCTTCTAGATGGAATAAAGTTAGACCCAATTCGCGCTAAAATTCACTAGAATGATGTCTGCCAGGCTTGCACACCTTTCCGTTGTGTTGGCACAGTCGAACCACATGCGGATGCGCAGACAATCACAGCGACCCAACTCTTGCAGCATCCTCTATATATAGTTGTTCTAGTAGTATTTCCTTGTAATTCAGGTCGGTCGAGGAACCTATGGCCACGTGTTCAAGGCACAGCCGAAAGTGCCGTCAGCGAAATATCCTGCCAAGGAATATGCTCTGAAGCTAATCGAAGGTCAAGGATTCTCCATGTCAGCATGTAGGGAAATCGCACTGCTGAGGGAGTTGAAGTGGGTTGCGTGGTTTTCAAGTTTTTTCTGTCGAGATAAATCCTAGGTATTGTCACTACGTTCAGTCGGAAACCACTAGCGTTAGCCGTTGCTTGGTCGGGTACTAAATCTACTTCTGGGCAAAATCCTAACCGAATGAATGACAAGCCTTCTCTTTTCATGGCTTCCTGTACAAGTTGCGGCACTGATAGCGAACGCCATTGGTTAAAGGCTGCATAACCCATACC
Organism: Ancylostoma ceylanicum; assembly: GCA_000688135.1. Taxonomy (NCBI): domain Eukaryota; kingdom Metazoa; phylum Nematoda; class Chromadorea; order Rhabditida; family Ancylostomatidae; genus Ancylostoma; species Ancylostoma ceylanicum. The sequence goes on along the minus strand of JARK01001351.1, from coordinate 2,464,808 downwards.
CCCCTGCAAGTACTGGATTCTTCTTTGTTCCTACCTGTATATTACGACCAACATGAATTGCCCAAACGTCTTGGTTCATTTGTGGGGGCATAGTTGACCATTCTACATGCTTTCACTCGTTTTGTTTGAACGTATAATGGTTTTCAGACATCCAAACCTGATCTGTCTGCAACGAGTTTTCCTTACCAATGAAAAGAAGGTAAGTGTGTTGTTTCCTCATGCGGAGGTGCTCTTCTATATCGTTTTGCTTATAGGTGTGGCTACTACTTGACTATGCTGAACATGATTTATGGCATATCATCAAGTATCATCGTGGCGCAAAAGCGAAGAAAATGCCGGTGATGGTGCCGAAGGGAATGGTTAAAAGCATCCTTTACCAGATCCTTGATGGTGAGGTTATAGTGTGGTGATGATTAATCGTTTTATTCGAGCTATTTTCTCTGCCATCCACGATTAATGGGCTTTAAACTTTGCTGCCATTGGATATGGGTTCATCCGTTCAGGAATACACTACCTCCATTCCAACTGGGTACTTCACCGCGATCTTAAGCCTGCAAATATACTTGTTATGGGTGACGCACCGGGCGTACACCGTGGAAGGTTGGTTTTAGTTCGTTCCGCACCCTGCTATCTCTGATAAGGTTTATTCTAGGGTTAAAATCGCTGACATGGGCTTTGCTCGTATCTTTTACAATCCACTGAAGCCTCTAGCTGAGCTAGATCCCGTCGTAGTGACTTTTTGGTATCGAGCGCCCGAGTTGTTGCTTGGAGCCAAGCATTACACGAAGGTACGCTTTATCTGCATTAGAATCATCACTTCAAAACCTTTTACTTTTGTTTTTACGACTTTCTGCTCACCATTTCCGGAATTTTATTCGTTTTCTTTGTCTGGTTTTCTTTATTCTATCCTCTAAATCCTCCAGGCTATCGATGTTTGGGCAATCGGATGTATCTTTGCCGAACTTCTTACAGCGGAACCAGTTTTCTTTTGTAAGGAAGAGGATATTAAAGCCCAAAGCCCATATCACTATGATCAGCTGAAGAGGTAAATCATTAGTTCTTTCTTACGGTATTTGCTTTTTTTAAAAAGTTTCTTAGTTTGATAGAGGCACACTGTTCCAGGATTTCAAATGCATATTGTTTCAGGATCTTCACAGTCATGGGTTACCCTCAAGAAAATGAATGGACCGACTTTAAGAAGATGCCTGATTACCATAAACTTCAAACCGATATTAAATCGTCCCAGTGAGTTAGAACGACTTTGTGGAGTCTCCATTGGCTTTGGTACACATTTATTCCTCCGCGTTTTTCCAGGACAGCTTTCCCGAACTGTAGTATGACGCGTTATATGGAGAAGCACAAGATAGAATCCGACTCTCCTCAGTTCAAGTTATTGGTGAAACTTCTGACTATGGATCCGAACAAGCGAATATCCTGCAAGGACGCTATGGAAGAACCGTATTTCAAGGTACTGTACGAATATTCTTGTAAATTTTTCTTTGCTATAGTTGTATTTCTTCCGTAGTCTACTCTTAGTATCTCTTTTGCTCGCTTTTGATACTTTGACATTCCTGGGACATTCTCTTACAATGAAACTTAAATGGGACGTAGTCAAGATCACTCTTAAGCTTCTGATGGTGCTCACCCAATTTCATCTGCTTACTCTTGTGTCGCATGAAACGGATGTTCATCATGAGCTATATGGGTCTTCCCGAAAATTGTTCATGTGACTTTCCATCTCATTTCTTTGAATTGGTCGTTCCATTCGTGTTTAATGCCATTTTCTTGCTTAGATGGACCCAAAACCGACCGAGGATGTGTTTTACAAGTTCGAAATACCCTATCCAAAACGTGAGTCGTTGCCAGACGCTGATATCAAGAAATCGCTTGCCATGAACATTGTTGATGACCAGAATCAACAGGCAACCAACCCTCAGGTGGGTGCGCGGCATTTGCGTTGTTTTCTTGATCCTTGAACTATTTGAAAGTAACACTCTATGCAGATTTGTCGCTTTTTTAGGTTAATCAAACTATGAATCAGCAGCTAGACTCGGAACCTGTCAACAAAAGACTGCGCATGGGAGGGCAGCAGGTCATTGGAGAAAATTTCATTGAATTTTTGTGCAGTTCCTAGTAATTAAGTGTTATAGATGAACGCTAATAGTCAGCCAATGTTCCCAAGTGGAGAGTTCCATCAACCAATGCAAACACAACACATGATCTCTCAATCAAGTCGGTAGATCACTCTTTTCCGCTGAGGAGATAGGATTTTTTTATTTTTTCCATGCATCATTGTGTCTGTTTTAGTGGACATGGGTGGAATGATGAACCAGCCACAGCAGCAATATCAGCAGCCTCCTATATTTGCTGTAAGTTTTGATTTGTTTCTAGTTTCTTTTTCTATTTATATCTAGCTTTACGTTTTAATCTCTTTTGTAAGAGTCTGATCTCGGTTGTCGAGCCTACCATTTTCTGAGAAGATTTTCCACGTTTTCATGTTTTCAACAGGGGTTAGATAGTAGGCAGTGACACAACTGTTACTTTTTTCCTTCTTTTCTTAAATTTTCACCGTGACTTGCCTCCTAAATTTTGACCTATTTTTCAAGCATCACGTTGTGTTCTACCGCTAGTTTTCATTCCTGTCTTCGTAATTGTTTTGCGTATTCTCTGATCATCGGATTTTGCGGTCAATTTTACCAATTTCGGTCTCATCCTGCTGTTTTTGAGGTGAAAACTCCTTTTTATCTCTCATCATCTCTCCTAAAAAAATTTTCCGGCACCCTGGTGTAATGCTGGTACTGCTAATACTAGTTTACTACTGATACGGATTTCATGCTCTCAGAGTCAACCAATGCCTACATCCATGCCTGTTTCTGGTCAACAGCAAATGGGAATGATGCAAGGCCAACAGCAGTTCCAGCACCAAAATATGGGTAAGAACTCTTTTCCTTTGAGTTTTTAGCAGTTGTCCCGTTTTCACTCGAATTTGGTGTTGAAGGTATGATGCAAGGGCAGCCGATGATGATGCGGCAGCAGATGCCTCCCACGTACCAGCAGCATCCACAAGGGATGATGCAGCAATCTGGAGGTAACATTCGATGTTATTTCAGCTTGCCCTTTATGGAGCCTTCAAGTGGTAATAGAATTCAGGGGAAAAAACCGATTCATTATAATATAAGCACCTGAATTACAGTCACATTATAGAAGGGTTTTACCTAAATATGGTTTATTGTTACACTGTAGTGTTTTGATTGGTTGTCCAGAAGTGGACTACTAAGACGTTGTGATCTTATTACCAATAAAAACTGAGAATTCCATAGAAAACTTGCCTCTATGTTGGTGGTTCTAGCGTTACTCCATGTTCATGGTCTCCAGTGGTGGAATTCATGAACGCTCCCGGAAAGTCTCTGAGCTTTCCGTTCTTGAAGAGTGGGCGAGTTTTTCTCGTAAATGGTCACATTTTCTGCTGACTCTGTTATTAGTTGTAACTGCTGACTGTGTCCAGTCGTTTGGACAAAGCGTACCCATTTGGGCCTGGAAAACTCGTCCACTCTAGATGGGAGGTAGATCGCAGCCCAGCTTTTCCAGGGTGCTCATGAATCTCGCCGCGGGATAGTTGGTATTTCATTTCAGGAGGAGTCGACATGATGTCTTCCATGCCACCCGGAATGCACAACCAACAAATGGGTATCCAGAATATGGGCGGTAATCCACCGCCGTATTCAATGATGCAACAACAAGGCCCCCAGCAACCACAACAACAACCGCAACAGCAGTGGAATCACTACCAGTGACGTTGCACAACAGGAGTTGAAGCGAATTATGTTATTGGTATATTTATTAAGTCATATCTATTGGATCCTTTAGATTGCAAATATTTTTAAAGCTTATTTTGAATTGAGAACAGACCTGGCTATGAAATTACTGCTAGAATAGAGGTCAATAACAGCAGTGATTGATTTATAGTTTGCTAATTTGTTTACTGGTATGATTGAGCAGTTCTCATTTTATGTGCATGTGTTTTATAGGCGATTCAATGTGTTCGTGAGGTTTTCGTAATGTAGTTACTGAAAATGTATATATTTTGTTGTTTCTAAAACACCACTTATGTTTTTTCCAGCCGTCGGCAATGCACTGCTGTGTTCTACACATAATACGTATCATCCGTTTGTAATATACTGTGAGTCTGACTGTAGAGCATACTAGTAACCGAGTTTTGTTTTGAATTTCAACCAATCTACTGTTTGTGGTATTTTGGTAATGAAAAGTCATGAAAATAATCTCCCACACATCACGCAGTTATCAGATTTAAATCTCATCGATTGTCGGTCAGGGCGTGCGCCGCGACGCGACCGCTTCGCTCGCGCATGCCTCTCAGGTCCAGATTGATCCTTGAAATTCGACGCATTGAGTGACATCGGTGGCCCCCTCATTACAGTCTATCTGCTCCGATAGCATCCATGTTTCCCATCCGAGCTTGGAAAACTTGTTCATTTCTCCCCAGCACTGCTCGTATCCTTGAAGGCTGCAACCGCGACGCGCCCGTGAATCGACCAATCACAGCCCAGCAGCGTACCTCTTGTCACGCTGCGGTTGCTTTATACTTAGGAACTCAGTAGCAGTCTCACTTGTCCTAAATCCTAACTATTTCGTATATGTCCCATTTAATCCTAGGAAACATCCGATTGTTTCCCACTCCCTAATCCAATCAGCTCAGTCGATGTGCAATTAGCTGCGTAGTCACGGAGACGGATTTGTACGTCATCAAATCTATCCACATTGCTAACTATTATAAAGGATTCGACTTGTGAAGTTAATTTGAAATCCATCCCCCCTCCTTCGAGGCTTTGGAGCTGCTGCAAATCATGCGCGTGTGTCTTGCTTGTGCTTTAATTCGGAAATTCGCTTGTTCGCTTGTTAGCTGAAAAACCCTCACCCAATGCATTATTTGTTAGTGTTTTGTGAACTGGAAACTCGAAATGCAGCAATATCGGTAAAATGTCGCAATAATGCTGATGGCTGACAGACAAGACACATAGCATGCTCTCATTGGACGTGCGCGCGCGGGCTCGTTCAATCTTTCACTCAAACTGCTCAGCTCTTTTCAACAACCTCTCGTTGAAACTCATATATCTTCTAAGAAGACATGGATGTGCAAAAAATGCACGTTTAAATTACCGGAGGCCGCACGCATAATTGAGATTACCCAGGGTAAACGCGCTAACACCCCCAAAAGTAAATTTATCTGTCGTTAACGTGAGCGTTAACACACTTACCCTATGTGGTCTCCACGATGAATCCAGGGCCTGGGCCCGAATGTAGCATTGGATTAACTCGTGATAAATTTGTTAACCTAACCAAATTTATCCTTCACCTGTCACCCATTAACATATTTGCCCATGAATTTCGCAGAAGGGAGTAGCACAATATTGAAAGCTGTTAAACAGTAGAGTACCACAAGACAGAATCTAGACGACAAGAACATATTCTGATGGTTTATCAGGTTGAGTTGGGTAAACTTGCAAAAAAGAGGTATGTAAGTAATCCAATATTCGTGTTGAGCATTCATTGCACAGCAAACATTCTGGCCTGGTAACATTCGTTGGAACCTGCAACGAGAAGGAGAAAAATGAGTTTTTTTTTTCTGAAATTTCTAGGGAAAGGTTCCTGGAATTATTTAGGACACCTCCACAAAGGAGCAAATCCAGCAGGCAAAAAGATTGCTCTTATTAGACAATGTTTATGAAATAATGGTCCCACACTCGCCAACGTTCTGCGTAGATCAACAAAATGATTTGTTTGTGAGTGGATCGCGCAAAATGATTAGACATGTATGCGTGGCATAGTGGCTAGAGTGGTTGCCCGCCGTTCTGATGAACAAGGGTTTGGATCCCGCCCGGCTCCGAGCTTTTGCAAATAATATAGGCTGTCTTCCCATACCACCGCTGCACTTATCTGACAAACATCGCCACAAAAAGTAGCCCGGATGGCTCAGTGGTAGAGCGGCGGATTGCAATCCGTCCCTGTCGCTGGTTCCACTCCGTTGGAGATCTAAAAGTTAAGCGCAGGTTCTGCTCGGCAGTTGCTGCGATGCAGTGTTCGGGGTTCACTGCACGACGTCCCCCAGGATCTCACAACGGGTAGTCCAGGAAGGCTTCCGGCAACGTTTTGCAAGAATTTCTTAGACAGACAAAAGAGTTTACTTGTAGGTTAATCGCGTGAACTGCTAAGATGTGTGCGTGTACCTTAGTGGATAGGACGGAAGCAAAATACGATTTTTCCATGGTGTTTGATGAAAATAATGTAGTCGTCTCTGCAAGAGCCAGGATCTCGTTTGGCTCCCACATTCATTCTCCTTTCTCAGCGTTTTCAATATGGAAGCTGTCTAATGTCGCCGGCAGGATACTTTTAATTTCACTATGTGATTTTGCTATCTTTTTAAGTTTGGAGTTCATTTATTCATTCAAAATTATTCTCGATGGCTCACCAATAGTAACAAAGCCGAAGAAAGTTTGGAAAATTAGGTGGAATTCCTTTTTCCCAAAATTCTCAACGAACTCTCCACTTGGAGGGCTAGTTTTAATTCCCTCTTCTCTGGGATTTTCTGGAAGAATTCGACTTTTTATTCTTCCAGAATCTGACATTTTATTCTCCCAGAGTTTGACATGAGTTTTTTCCCTCCTCCGAAATTCTCCACAGGAGAAGTTGATTCCTTTTTCCCTGGGATTAACTGGAAATTCTCCCAGAATGTGCTATAGTTGGAACTAGCTTTTTTTAGAATTCTTTGGATTACTTTCCGAAAAAAATTTGATCATCTGAAAAAAGTGGTTTTTTTGCAGCGGCTATGAGGGAAACAAGACTTTTCCCTCTTTTTTTATTTGTATAATAATTGCTATAAAATCACGGAGTTGTGTGGCATTCATTTTTACCCAATGTGAAATTTCCCTCATAATGTCAAATATTTCCTATTCGCATCCTTAGTAGAGCGCTTTTGGTGACTATTCTCCTCTGTCCAACGGCTGCTGGCCTCCCTTGATCTCCAAAATCCTGAGCCAGTAGGCGGTTTGGTTGTCTGCCAGCTGGCTATTTTCTCGTGGCAATACACACGCTTCGCTCCATTCGCTAAGTGCTCCGCGAGCAATTTCATTAACTTATCCTCCTTTCTTTCCCTTGTAGCCGCTACAAATTCATTTTCTCTTCGTTTTCATCGTAACCAGGGTAAAAACACCGACACGTGTGTTTTTTCCCAGCTGCAGCGTTTTATCCTGTTGAAATATCCGTTGCAGCTCTTTAATTTCCTTATTCACTGCGGGATATCGTTACATTACAAAAAATTATAAACTTCTGCAATTTGGGAATTCTGTACTCAAGTACTTGTGATGAGTAAATAATCAGCATTATTTTATGCGTCAGCCCAATATATTCGTAACAATTGTGGTCCACTTTCGGTCAGTCTGACCGTGGTTTGGATCCTGATATCCAGCAATGACCGTGGTTTGGATCCTGATATCCAGCAAGAATAGGGAATCCACTCGTCCACTTGGAGCTGCTGCTCGAAATTCTATGAGACCAATGAGAAGCAGACATCTACACACATAACATAATTCAAATAGCGTTGCCTGAGAGTTTATCCAATTTCCGCTGCAGTAGGCTTTATGATCTGTGGACTATGAAGATTATAGAGGATTATAGGGTACAACGTCCACACTAGGCTACCCTTGGATTACTCTATGATTCATTGGATTTTCTAATATGTTCACAATAGTTTTGTATTTTTCATTAATCTTCTTTTCTAACCTCCGCACAAGCTACTTCGATGCCTTTTCTATAAATTTCGTGGTTTTCTGTGGTAACCCAGATAATGTACGGAGCAGGGATTCTGCTCCAACAATAAACAATGAAAGGGAAACCGATGGAAACAAAGGGATACACGGTAATTTTAGGTCTACGCCGCATGGATCCAATGAAAACTTTCACGTACATACTCCTTGCCAAATTGTTCCTCTAGCGCAGCGAGGAAATGAGGAGTGAAAGGACCCTTCAAAAAAACTCAGTGAATTGAAAATTGAAGCGGGCCCGCGGTTGAGATAGAAAGTCGTGTCAGAGTGGTCAGATGTTCTAACTTTTCATTTTTTCTGATTTGTAACACATTCAGAGTTTCTAAGAGGCGTCGGATTCATATTTGACCATGAGGTAGCGTGAAGCATCCAAAAAATCCACAAAAACTAGTAGGTGTCATTTTTCATTGGTTTTCGGTGTAACGGTGAAAGTCACTTGGAGAAGCATAGCGCCAACGGCGTAACTATACCTGAGCAAGGAAGTACGTATGTACTACGGAAACGAGCTCGTTTAAAGGTATCGGAAAGGGCAGAGCACTTTTCTGCGTGAGAGCGCGCATTTCCTAGTATTTTCCAGAAAAATCCATACATACATTTAACAAAGATGCAGGAAGTATATAACTACAAGGTAGCCAGAGCCAGGCCGCACTTGTCTTTTAAATATATAAAGCAGGGGTCACATTTATCATTGAGGTTACCCATGACAACCACTCTCATTGGTGAATCCATTACAGATGTTGCGAGTTGTTTATAACCACTAAGATCACCCAGAGGATGGACTGGGGTTCAGTTAAAATCAGGTAACTCATAAAAATTATGCTGATGACTTTTCCTAATTAAAAACAAACCACTTCCTTGACGATATGCACTTTCCCAAACAGCAGAAAATTATTAGAAAACAATTTTTCTGAGCTATGGAAATGTTTTTCACAACTCCATGTCTATCCCTCATTTCTGAGTCACTAACTACACAAAAGTGTTCAGGAACTCGTGGTAGGTTACTCCACTCTCGTGCTCTGAGGTTTGCTCCATAATTGATTTTTCCCATATATGTGTCGTAATTTGATAGGAATTTTCGCATAGATTGACGTCGAACTGGCTAAGAAATTAACTTAGAGGCATTTTTCCAGGAATCACTCTTGCCTAGAGGAACGTTACCTCTATTTCGCGTAAAACGCAGGAATTTACCCAAGATAGCGGTCATCCCCTAATTAATAAAAGTGTTGATAACAAAAACCAATTGGAACACCATTATCTGATTTTTGAGGCATCCAAGGACGCTTTAACAAATGTAACCTTCCTTTGGTTCAAGTTTCCCCTTGTCAAATTTGTAGTCTTTTTTTCATTTTTTTCATTTGACATTTTGCATTTTTCATTTTCTTCACAAGCTGCAATCCGAAGCGCTTTGGAGCACAGCCAACAATTATCTTTGCATGGAGCACCGTTTTTTATAGCAATCGTGGAAATTTCACAGGCTACCTGCTCAGCAGTTCTCACGCATGCTCGCCAGGCCAGGCTGCCGAACGTGGATTGCGGCTCGGAATGCCACAGGCTTGTTTCTTGCTGTATTTTCTCCCAGTGGTTGGGATCCTCATTTGAGAGAGTGTAAAATTGGGTGCAAGATTTTTGGGTCAGCCTAATATTTTTGTATGCTAGTTTTTTTTTTTTGCGAGACATTTTTTCTGAGTCGGGGATTCGCGAACGTTCCCGGGAAAGTTCTGGACTTCCTGGACAAAATTTTTCTGAAAACTGTGGTATAACTTGCTAGCGTTAGCATTACTTGATATCCCTGACTGAGATGAATCGTTCGGGAGAAATTTATTCATTTTGCCGGGAAACTCGTCCACTCTAGGACAACTGGTACAGGCTGACAAAGATTTCTTTGGTCAAAGGTTTTTGCAAGCCACAGAGATGCTTGTAAGTTGAACAAGAGGACCAGGATTTTATATTTACTTATTTATTTATTCATTTATTTATATGTATTTATATGTGTTCAATAGATGTATACTCTTTGAAAACCACTAGATAGACTTCCAGCAAACCTCCAGCTTTCCCTATGTTAGCTTCTGGAGGCTGAGGAGGTGCATAATCAGAGCCCGCACCACCACAGGGTTAATTTTACCCTACGATTCTCACAGAGTGAATTTCAGGGTTATGCCCTATAATTTATGCGCTCACCTTCTCCGGAACCTTCATGTGTTTAACTACACATCTGGCAGTGACAATTTTCCCCTCACGGAATCGGATAAGATTATCACGGTGAATGAAACAGGATGTACTCGTTAGGGAAAACCGGATATCGCTGAGAGAGTGATGATTACTGTGGAGCACACAGACTACGAAACAGCACACCCTCTCATGGCTACGATTGATAGCGCCAAATACATATTATTGTGGCACTCCAGCAGCAATCAAGCCAAAATTTGGGAATTTAATACTTCCCCAAGAAGATAGTGCATCTTGAGTACTGCATTTTGCTATTTTAAGCCCCCCCCCCCTGCATAGTTATTATATCCACAGCCACAACTAGTGGCCCAGCAGTTTTCGCTGCATTGTGGACACCTATAAAATAGCCGTAATCGTCGTTCACATCCTGTTTTCAGGTGAGAAAACGCTGCTGAAAGCTCTGGGGTTCTGTTTGGAGCCATGACACGTCTGAAAAACATCCCACAATTCTTTTCAACGAGCCATGTACCTTGTTTTTGGAGCAGCTCGTCACGGAGTTGACGTCTCCGCCCGCCGAAGTTGGACACCTGTTGCCGTGGAGATGTGGCGAATTGCAGGGTCTGTAGGGTATTTCTTTTGCTGTTTGCCATTCTGGGACAAAAATAGAACGCTCGAAGATATGTATAATCATGCTTCATTGCTTTTTTAGAGCTTCAGCTGTCAACAGGGCCTCGAAGCTAAGTATTAACCCTATTATTCTATTTCTGCTTTAGAAAATTAGTGATTTATTAGATCCACATGAAGGCTCAGGGAATGGATAGTAATGTTAGCTACTAATATTGTACAAAACTCACAATCATTATGTTGTTTGGTTCCTTTTCTGGATATTTGTAGCCATTTCCTGCCATATTTCTAACCCACTCCTCCTGGAAAAACATCTCTAAACCTCCGCAATCCTTTCTTTCTCAAAAAGTTCTAGGTCTCATCTCTATTTCGCCCTTTTTCTCATGCTATCCATGACAAATGTTTGAGATTTATTTATTTATTTATTTATTTATTTATTTATTTATTTATTTATTTATTTATTTATTCAATGCCACTAATCTTGTACAGATCTGCTTTTCTTGGATATTTGAAGTCATTTCCTGCCATATAATTTTTTCCACAGCTCCTGGAAAACATCCTCATCTCGATTCCGCCCTTTTCCTCATGCTTTCCATAACAGATGTCTGAGATTTATTTATTTATTTATTTATTTATTTATTTATTTATTTATTTACTACACCCAATGGTGCACCGTGCAGAGAAAAACATGGGATGAATTGACGAACATATTCGAGGAGAAGACTCCGTAGTGACGGGTGTGTTCATTTTTATGATGGTGGCTTATTTATTTATTTATTTATTTATTTATTTATTTATTTATTTATTTATTTATTTATTCAACGCTACTAATCTTGTATAGATCAAATAACAAATCATTTGTTTGGTACTTTTCCTGGACATCGTATTTGGAGCCATTTCCTGCCATATTTTTAACCCCACTGCTTCCGGAAAAACATTTCCAACCTCCGGCAACCCTTCTACCTTCTCAGAAAGTTCCCGGTCTCATCTCGATTCCGCCCTTTTCTCACGCTATCCATGCCGTATCTTTGAGATTTATTCCGCTGTACTCCTGAATAATGTAGCTAATTCCTTTTTGCCTTTTTATGGAACTCTACATTAGAAGGATTCAGCGACGGGGCCGACACAAGCCACATGATCCTTGTGAGAATACCAGTGAAACAAGAGAATTGTTAGCCCCAGCTGATGCCTGCTCCTATGAAGCGTTCGTGGGTACTTTCAGGGGAAAATAACCTATGACGCTGTCTATGTAAATCACTGTCCGGTTGTCCTCTCGCTATGTAGGTCTACTCTTTCCTAGTTGGTGTCTCCAGCGGAAATGGAGCATCAGAAAAATGAAAATGAGGAGACGATAAGCCGGTCAAATCCTACTTCCATGTTAAATCAACCCCGTACGAGGACTACAGTAGGTTATCAGGAAAGGGGTAGAGCCCTCACGTTTTTCCTTGTATGCTCTGGTAAAAAAAACCACAAACCAACCTTTACCTACATATCTCCGGAATTTCTGCAAAACGTTGCCGGAAGTCTTCCTGAGCTACCCGCTGGAGATCCTGGGGGACGTCGTGCAGTGAACCCCGAACACTGCATCGCAGCAACTGCCGAGCAGAACCTGCGCTTAACTTTTAGATCTCCAACGGAGTGGAACCAGCGACAGGGACGGATTGCAATCCGCCGCTCTACCACTGAGCCATCCGGACTACTTTTTGAGCGGGTGTTTGTTGGATAAGCGCAGCGGTCGAATGGGTGGGCAACATAGTATTTGCAAAACCTGTGGACCGGTTGCTTTGCCTGCTCTGGCACACCCAGGATAGTTCAGGAATTTTAGCCTCGCATAAATCACTCGCTCTAAAGGGAGGGAAAAACTTTACAAGTCTCTCGACAGCAATTCCCTCTATGCTAATGACCAGGCAAAACCTAACGTTCCATTGGTGCAGGATCATAAAACGCATAACAGCTGAGTCGTAGAATAATTCCGGCGTATTTTCCTTGTCTGCCAGTTCAATTTCGTCTGTGAAGCGTTGTCCACGAACTCAGTTCAAGAAGTAATAGGCCGCAGTGCAGCGTGTCGCATCAAAATTGTGCGACGATTTCCACAACAATGAGTACATTTGAAGCTGTGAAAGGTTTGCAAAAAAACCTAACAAAGGAAGAATTTAGAATTTGAGAATGAGAATTCAATTTAGGAGTAGAGACCTAACTTAAGAATTAGAATTTTTTGTTCATGTCTTCACTTTTCGGTCGCATTTTATCGGTTGATATTATTTCATCCCAATAGTTTTTAGAAAATCCGTATGGAATTGCAGAAAAATCCGTTTTCGAGCCTCACCACTGTGGAGCTTGTGAGCGGAGCCAAGGCGAGACTACTGGTATTCCACATCATGTGCTCCATCGCTGATCACATCAGCAGCGCAATTTCTATCTTGCTAGGGAGCGTATAATAAGGAAATCTCACGATGGGTATAAATTTCCTCACAAAGTGCGCTTTCGGGAGCGCATCACTAAGGAAGCTCGTCCTCAAGCCCTGGCCCCGCCTACAACCTCCCCAAAAATGAGTCCCAAAAATAGGTTTCCAGGTAGATTTGCAAGGAATCACTTAGATCATTGTGATGAGAACCTCCTGGAGATTATTCCCACATAAAAAGCTGTTAAACTATTGTGAGGTGAAACGGTCCCTGTGCATTTGAAAAAAGTCGCATGTGCGAAGAAATATAGTAAAAAGAAATTGGGATCACCTTATTTTTGGGACCTTAGGTTCTTCAGTATTTTAATTTTTTTCTTGATAACACGAAATTGCAGATATTCTAAGACATTCGGTTTAACTTATGAATACCTGCTTTTATTGTAAATGAAACAAGTGGTAAAACTTCATAATGGAATTCGGCTAAACCACGCCCCTTTTCTCCACGAAACGCAAAATTCTAAACAGTCCTTTATAACTGATGGATAGCAAAGAAAAGTGAAAATACAGAAAACGCGATGCAGTAAAATAAAATAAAATTCAGAAAATACAATACAGAAGTGAAAAATCATGAATTTCTAGGGGTGGGCCGGGGTGGGGGGGACGGACGATGAAGGGAAACCAGCTGCCTCCCCGCAGTTCTCGAATACGCCTTGCTGGATCTTATGAATTGTTGGTCCTTACGAATTGGAAACTAAGTAATTACTAATAATCCATGACCTGAATGCTTACATCAGTTTTCTCTTCAATTCCACCAAATTTCCAGAACGTTCTCTATCAGCTGCGTCATTACTCCGAGAAAAAAAAAAACGAACTGCTGAGACGATTAACCGCTTATCTGCAACTCGTCCTCGATCGTTTGCCCTTGCGTATTCCTCGTCATAACGTTGGCGGACGAAATGCCCTGGATCTTACCCGTTTATCCTAATCCAAGGCGCGTTTCCGGATCCCATCAGGCGCCTCGGATTTATCGTTGACTCGTGGATGCCGTTAAAGGTGTTCGTCAGTGTTTTTGCGTGTACACCACGGCTGCATTATTCATCTTCATGCCCTGAACGCCTATGATTTCGTGATAAACAGCTGGTGAACGATTGGGAAAAACTACGAAATGGCGCCAGAGTATGTGATCTACCATCGATGATCGTCCTGGATAGTGTCCCCTAGGCAGCAGGAGGTCAACCTAAATGTTCTTTTTCCCTCCTTGGCGGCCAGTAACTTTTCCCCTAGAATTCTGGTCGAACTCTGGCAATTTCTACATTTCTTCTGCTTTTTCTCCCCAGTTCTCTGCACGAAATCCACAATCGCTTTGCACTTTCACAATGACCTTCATGATGGCCTTTGTCTCGTTGTTTTTCTACTTTTAATTCACCCAGTACTTAATTACCTATGCGTGCCAAGTCATTCATGTGACCATTCTGCACTCGCCTGCTTCTTTCTGGACATCCACACGTCAAAAGCCGGAGAAATTTCTCACATTTTTTTGGGAAGCTTCATTTCCGCTCATAGCACAGCAAAATTAAAATTTCCGGTAAGCTTCAATGATTCTTCATGAAAAACAAAAGTGGGATGAGACTTGCGAAGCTCAAAATCCAGAATTCCACTCCTTTCCAAAAGCTTGTCTGTTTCCTGAGAATGCATGCATTATTGAGATTACCCAGGGTTAATGTATTAACGCCACACGAACTTACGCATAGTTAGGACGATCTCCACCACGTTTACCCTGGGTAATCTCAATCGTTTATGCTGGCTTTGGAGTTTCCGCTGCATTTATGCTTAATTTCTTCACCTCGATTCGTACGTACATAGTTCCTCGAACGTCCACTTCCAGAACTATCCTCATCCTATTTTATATTACGTTTTCACTTCCTCATTAATTTTCCTTTTCTTTTTTTTCCTAATTCATTTTTTTTAATTTTGGGTCTTAGTTTGCCGCATGTATTTCAGCTATGAAACCGACATATAAAATTTGTAGAAATAGGGAAGCATTTACAGAAAACAAAAAATAAAAAAATAAGTAAATAGGGAAATGATTAAATAAATAAATGCTCACCATGAAAGGAGGAATGCAACACATTTCTTATGTTTCCTATAGTGAACTCCAAACGGCCGTAGACAAGCGGTGTAACCGCGGCGCGGCGTTCTTGGGCAGAGACACAGGGGCTCTGGATGCTAGCTCTGGTTGTCTGGTTCTGCCATCAGCAGAGAACTCGAGTGCCACGCCGCAGCAGAAAACTAGAGTCAGCATGCGGGGCCCGTGTGTCTCTGACCAAGAACGCCGCGCCGCGGTCCCCTACCTTATCTACGGCCCTTTGAAGTTCACTGTAGATTAATCCTCATGGGCATAGCCAATTCTGACAAAGCTCCTCTCTGTGGGCGTTTGCCCCGAGCTGTCCTAAATATGATAAATATGCGTCAGCGACTATTTTTTTCCTTGTGAAATTGAGCGTTCTCTGATAGCGTGGGTCGGCTGTTTATACAACTTCAATCTTCATTCCTTTATGATTAAAAAAAGGAAAGAGAGAAAGGGAAAAGAGAAAGGACGCCCTAAGGCCTATCATGTCTGGACTGCATTAATGTCCAACTGTTCGGTGAAGAAGAAGCACAGTTTCTGATGGATTTATTATGTATATTTTTTCCTTACATTAGTTTTATATTTATTAAATTTACATTTCATTTATATATTTATTAAACCATATAAACTTATCGATAAATGCGCACATATTGCCAATAGAAACTTTCCAGCTCTCAATTTCCCTTCCTTTGCCCTTTTCTTCAGGTTAATGGAAATACAGCGGCATTTTCCGTGAACCTACAGGTCAGAAAAGAATGTCTATGGAGCAGTGCAGATCAAAAATCTGCATTATTATTCGAGAAAATTTCATAGCAACCGTGAAGGCAAATAAAATGTCTTATCTTCTGGTTGATTCCATTTTTTCCCTAGTTTCTCAGTATTCCTGGGTGAATAAAATGCGAATGGCATAAGTTCCATGTGTGATTCTGGGAGACACAAGATTGGTATCAAAACGGGTTTTCGTAACCAAGAAGCACGAAGGTGAAAAACAGGGGAATACCTTCCGAGAAATTTCTAATTTCTAGTCATAAAGGCATCTGAGATAATATCGATTTTGAACATTGCTCCGTCAGTCCATTTCCCTCCGAGTTTCTCATAATCCCTCATATATCTATACGCAAAAACGACTTTACTCTTCTAAGTCTCAGCACTTCGAAATTAGATAATGGCACCATTCCACGGCACGAGGCACGAGGTTTGGCATTGGCACGAGGTCTTGAAAACCTCATTCAGGTCTCATTTCATCTGTGCCAACCTAATAATAAATAAACAAATAAATAAGCGAAGAAACAAATATTCTGCCTATTGTTGTTGTGGTAAATAAATCGCGCAACGAACCTACAAGTCCTTAGATCTCTTGTGACTTCAACCATCGTTGCTCAACCAACGTACTTAATCACTCAGTGTCTGTATTCATGAATGTTCTTGGGGAGGTTCTGGCCTACGCGCTCTCCCAAAGTGAGCTAATTTTCCGGGTTAAAAAGGGTAAATTTTGTAGAAATGACTAGCCTTAGGCACCTAATGTGAAGTAACGGCAATTATAGCGAGATATAACATGTTTTGATGAGGAAACTCGTCCACTATGGGTGAATGGGATGCTTGAAATCCTTGAAAAGGATCTTTCCGGGAATCTTCATGAAAGCGGGCAGTTAGAAAATTGGTGGGATTGCAAAAATTACAGAAAAGAGCAGGGGTATGTAGCTGGAAGTCAACTTTGATTTGAAATTGAATCAATAAAATATTGATTTAAGTTGAAAAAGAGGCTGCGATTCACGTTTTAGGATTGGAAATCCAGGTACTCGAAGTGACTAGATTCTAGGCCTTGTCTTTTATAGACGGTCCACGTGAAAGTAGGTATTGGTGCATTCACAGACTGACGGTAGGCTGCGCGGTTCTGCACTATCAAGCATACTTAATATTGATTGAAAACGACCGCGTTTCAGTCCATGGTCCTTCACTAGTACCGTCTACCGGTTGAATGGACTATGTTCTCCTAATGATAGCTGTAAATCTTCGAGAGAAAAAAAGAGGGGAGAATTTATCCGTAAAAGGACTACCCTCCGATTCGACGCCCTCATCCGGCCATTTTTTATCCACAAGCCCCACCCCTCCCGAGCGTTCTCCTCGAAGCGTCGAAGCGACGCGTCTTTTTGTCCGTGTGCTACGAGCACTAATTGTAACATGAGCTGAAATTCGACACGGATTTGCATATCGCTTTCACGTTGTCGTCGCTTTTTAAACGGCGATGCTATGCGGTTTTGCGATCGCCACAATAAACATGAGTCAAACCCATCACGCGTACTCGTGCAGAAACCCGTTGTCGATCCTACTGCTTCCAGAAGAAGCCATAGAAATGGGCTTGAATCTTTCTAGGATGACTTTTGCTGATTTCTCGTGGTCGGGGGCTTACTCACTGACTAGATCTCTGCTCATACGATATGAAATTACTATTCCATTTGCTTTTTATTGGATTAAGTCTACTTCCTATAGCGTACCCACAAGTATGTACAAGTATGAGGACACTGCATTAGGTGAAGTTCCATGTATCTTTTCAGCTGCTTTTTCATGACTAATTTGCTCAGCTCAATGTCATATTTATTTCTTTTTGTTTATTTATTCATATACTCTTTGGACCTACACCTGAAGTGCACAGTCCCCCTCTTTTCTTTTTTATTTTTGCTCAGGCTTTTTTCTATTTTATTATACTACTTGGTTCATTTGTTTTTCTGCTCTTAAAAGATCTTTTCTATGAATTTTTCTGGACTATATTTCAAAATTCACTAATTTTCTGGATTCACTTCTTTGCATATACGTACTTTGCAAATGAATTTCTCTATGCAAATGAATTTCTCTAGTTCATCTCTAGTTTAACGAATAAAGGAACTTGGATGGATTTGTCTTTTCCATCTACGGACAACTATTTGCTTTTTTCCCATGACAATCGCTAGCATCATGTGCTATTTTATGGTAAAAATCCCAAGCAAAAAGACAAACAATCACCATAGAAACGCCTTTGCTTCATTGTTCCTGTCGTTAGCTGTCGCACAATGACCGTTTTTACCCACCCTGAAAACTCATCCAAGGTTCTTCTCTCAGTTTTCGTTCGTTCGTTTTTTCTTCCTTCCTTCCTCTGTTCCCTTCTTTCCTTTCTTAGTTCTCTTTTTCTCTTATCATTTCTCTTTCATATGAGTGTGTGTTTTTCCACAAAAGCTGTGGAAATTCAGGAAATGGAGTTTTTTTTTTTAATTTTCGGGGTTTCAACAAAAAAGCTCCCGTTTTCGTAAATTTTTTGTGTTCCTCAGGTCCTCTGAGGTTATGGCATGCTGGATGAAGACATCATCAAAAGAAATCCAAGCTTTACTGGCCCAGCTCAAGAGGAATGTGTAGTAATCTTATTTTATTTGACTCTAGTGTTTACTTTGTTTCTATTTTTTTTGTTTCAAATTCTTAGAAAAATTAGTCAAAAAATAGTTCGTAGGAAAATACGTAACCTTATTCTTTATTGCATTAACTCTGCTTTCTTTAGCGTGTTTCTTTGCATGTACATACCTCATGAACTCGAACTGAATTCTTCGAATTTCAATAACTCACTCATTTTTTTAATTAATTTTTTCCAATTAATTTGGACATGTGGGTCGGGGCTCAGCGCTGTTTTATTTAGTTATTTCTTCATAGATGTTTGTTGACTTCTATTATGCATTCATAATATTATACTACATTTGTACTGCTTATTTGAAGTGTTTATTCGTCATCACCGTTCGAGCCTTTAAGCTGCTTTTGTTAGGTGTGGCTGTGTTTAGGAATAGAACGCATAATACTTGAAAAAAGCCTTATCAGCCTCTCCGTCCTCCTTATAATTTTCCATACAGATATATCGATTTGAATAGTGGAAATTTATCAAGTTGTACAGGGAATCTTCATACATATTTTCACCCTTATCAAGAGGCAGAGTCTTCTATAAGTGCAATTTACGTCTTCATCAATTTATAAATAGTTTCAGGATTGGAAATAACTGCTCAATTATGTTGTTACAATAGTAAAATCACGATGTTTTCTGGTTTTATGAGAAGTTTCGTCAAGAATATCGATTGTTTTACTATCCTTTTTCAAAGTTCTACCCCCCCCCATTTTTCTCATTGGTAACATAAATAAAAGTTAAACAAATAAATAAATAATAAATTGCTAGCCTGCTATTCCAATCCCAGTAATCCAGAACCGCACTCGACAACCCTCGCTTCATTTCAATTCGTTCCATTCGCAGCGGAAAACATCTCAGCCTGCTTTCTCTATAATATATGGACAACAATGATGTTGAAAATGTTCCATCCATCACAGGCAACGAAGCCTAGCGAGCCTGCCCTGTCGAGCCCTGGATCTCTTCGTTTTATTGGCCACTACGGGGTCGACGTGATGGAAAGGGGGTATCGCGGAAAAAATGGGCATCAAGATGTTATCGCAGTGAAATTCCTGGCAAAATTTAGGATAAAGAGACAGGAAAGGGATCCATCTTGCTGGCGAAGGCCAGTTGGAGCCCGTATTCCTCAGATAATGTAGTGGTAATGAGGAAAAAACAAATAAGGTCGCAAATGAATTAGCAAACACGGTGCCAATGAGTACAGCAGCCTGCACCTGTAAGATTGGACAAGCGATTCCAAAATAATGGCCAGGAGAAGAAAAAATCCAGGACAAGAAATCTGGAAAATCCTGTTTGCCAAGCCGACCCCGTTTTTCTGTGTTTCCATGATCCGCGATTTTTAAAGCAAACCCGTTGGTTTTTTCTAGATTGTCAGAAGATTTTTTTAAACACTGCTCTTAATTACCTGAGGTCCGCGATATTTTTCTCCTCCTCTCCTTCACCCCCCACCCCCCTCCCC
>JARK01001351.1:2373383-2436386 GCA_000688135.1 Ancylostoma ceylanicum | reverse complement strand
CCCCCCCCTCCGCTAAAAATCAGCAGCTCCCTTATCCATAGATTTTAGCCTTACATATGCTGCAAAACCGCAAACCCTGTAGCTACCAGTGGCGGACGCAGGGGACGCGACGAGAATGGGTCGCCAAGTTTTTGAAATTACTTTACAATACATATAAAAACCTTGTATTAGTTTATTTTTATTGGTTTATCCTTTTTGTTGTATTTTTAAATAGGTTTTATGAATTATTTATTAGTATAATTAATATTTTTATCAATTTTATTTTCCACTCGATTCCCCAATACGGTGAAGACCCCAATTTTTTCCCACGCCCTCCCCGCCCTCTTTGTGCTTTCGCCACTGATATCTACCTATGATTTTTCGCACAATTAAACCCAAAGATGTTTTTCATCTTTTAAGGTGCAACGTGAGCTTTGAGCTTTCTTACTTTTGTACAAAACTTTTTTACTCTCTTATTCTTCTCAAGGCTTTGGCTATAATTCTGAGGATTGTGCACAGACTCTATTCCTTAGACAACCTACACTCTTTTGCAGTAACTCTCCGGCAACAGTTTTCCCCTCGTTAACTACATTTTCAGCAGATTTCCCTGCAGTTTGAAAGGATCACTTTTCTGCGATTGTGTCATTGGGTGCATCACTTGCATCAAAATGATAGGCTTCAACAGATAAATTGTAGTCATCTAAAATCACAATTACTGTAAAAGAGCTCATTTCCTGAAAATACAAGGAGACCTTTTCACATGATTGAAAGCATGGAGCACACCACATGAAGATGACTAATCGCTGCTTTGAATCTCGCAGTCCAAAAAAGGTGTTTTCCTGGTTTCCGCTCTCCTCCGTTCAATTTCCGGCTTCCTCTAGCTGACGCCTGCAGGGAAAAACAAAAGAAACGAAATGTATGGAGTCAAATTCAATATGAAGTACACATTCAACATTTGTGTATGATTAAATTTCTGTTTCATTTTTAATTTTTTTTTGGATTTCCAATGCACAGTGGACAATGCACAGATGTACAAAATTCTCTAAGAATCATCTAAGAATATCTTCGGAACTTGCAGTTACTTAGGAATTTCTCCACATTGCCCCCTTTTCGGGTAATATCTTATTTTTTCTGTTATTGGGTATGGGTCGAATGAATGGGTTAAGTTCCCGAGGAGGAATAGGAAGAAACTATTTATTGTCCAATTTTCCATCGCTGGTGAAGCATAAAGTGTTATGACATGGAAAGCAAGGTCGGGATTTTTGTCAAAAATATGACCCAAACGCTCGAAATTTTGAAACAGAGCTATAAAAAATCAATTTCGGGTTCATTTTGATGATTGTGACAGAATAGTATTTTGAAGAGATATGTATATACATATTTTCACGACCTTTTTTCTTTCTTTTTTCCTTTTCTCTCATCCGATCCTCCGTCTTCCACTGCTTCCTGTTCGTGGTCCATTTCCTGGTCGCTGCATGTAGTAATCCTATTTTTAATCCAGTTTTCTTGTCTCAGACGTTGCTTGGAAATCCCCGTGAGGCATGTTTGTTGTTTTGCATCAACGCGGCGTGGCCTACAGCTGCTGACACTGCTGAATCAGCGCGAAGGTCTTCAGCTTCTTCAGCCGGCACTGCTCTTCAGGAAATTCTGAAGGCTCTAGCTCTGCTCTCCTCATTCAACTGTGGCCTTTCCGTCTCTCCAGTTTTGAGGAGGTCATTTTTATTCATGGGCTTAAATACTAGGCTTTTACCCGTTTTTAGCACGTTTCTATGGGCAACGTTTTATATAAATATAGCCTAAAATTAAACTGTAGATATAGCCCGAGCCATCGACGCGGGTCGCAGCTGCATGTGTTTCCTAGCGATGCTCTGCGACAACACGTGGATCCCCCGGCTATCTATTAGCACGTTGAATTGCTCACGTGGTGCGTGTTGTAGCGTTGTAATCCGTGTCGTTCCTAGCTCCAGGAATCGGGATACTCGGGGGTTTTGTGGGCCACCTTGATTTTTTCCGGGAAATATTGTAAATTTTTGGTAAATCTTGCTTTATTGGGCGAAAAATGGCGCGTTCAAGGGCCACATGCATCATTGAGATTGTCCAGGGTAAGCGTGTTAATATCACACAAGTTTACCCATCGTAGGTTCGAGCGTCAACACGTTTACCCTGGGTAATCTCAAGGATCTCAACGAGGCTAAGTGTACGGGCGAGATGCCTAACAGTGAGGGGTTTAACTTGTTTTTTTTAAGTTATAAAAATTTTTTAAATAAAAATAAAAATAGTGAAATTATAGAAAAAAATAATTATAAAATAAAATATTATATCTAGCTTATCTAATTTTCAATGCTTTTCCGAGAACCTTCTGATTTACCGTCGATCCTTGCTGTTGGTTTACCTGGAATATTCTGAAAATTTTCCAAAAAAAAATCGTAAAATTTGGAAAGCATCCCCCGACCTCCCCGGCTCCAGGATTCCAAACCCTAGAGCTGGTCCCAAGCAGATCATGGAACAAATCCGTGGGCAGATAGGAGGTGTACGGTTGGGCTGTGATCATCGCGCACTTCTCGAATAGCGCGCACTTGGCTATATCACTCAAGAGCTGGCACTTCAGTGCTATTGAACAGAGAAGCTGGCGATGCCCAAACAGCTAATAGGCATCCCTGTAGGCCCACCAGCAATTCGTACAGGCCCTTCCTGGATTTTAGGCCTTTTCTGGACGGTCGGTCGCCTGTTCGCGAAAATTCCGGAGGAAAATGTGCCTGGATAACCTTTGTGGAGAGCTGTTATTCCCTGGAAAACAGCTCAAAGTGCACAGCGCTTGGAAGATCACCTGCCTTACACCTGCCACGACCTCCGTGGAAAAACCGACTACGCAGCTGGATTCCTGGAGCATGGAAGCCACGAGGCCTAGCTACAAGTGTGAGGTTGTGTGACCGGCGACTGCCTCGAGATCCTCTCCGCGTAAAGCATCGATTCGTAAACATTCTCCCGACATATACATAGTCTCCACGAGAGTGGTTCCGTGTCAATGAAGAGCTCTAATCGTTATCCATCGGCAGAATCTCGGCTACTCAGCTCTAGACACGTTACTGACGCGAATTCTGGGAGAAATTTCTATTTCTTGGATTTCTGGGAGAGGGAGAACAGCCCTACGTAACTCTTGTTTTGGCTAACTGCCAGCCTTGTCACTTCCCATTTGGGATGCTCGATCTTCGGGTATTACCCTTTCCAGACGACATTGTCCTGTCCTTTATACGCTTGTGTCATCCCTCATTACTTTTTCTACTTCCTTATCCTTTCTATTCATTCCCTAGCTTTCCTCTTACTTGCTGGAACTTCTGAGTGTCATCTTCATTGTTTTTTTTTCATTCACACACTCTGTTCTCTCTCTCCCTCTCCATCTCTCTCCCTCTCTCTCTTCCTCTCTCTCTCCCTCTCTCCCTCTCTCTCTCTCCCTCTCTCTGCCCTTCAACCTCAACTTCTCTTTGGCTCAATATTTCCTCTTTTTCCTCCTCAATTTCTCAGTGTTCCTCTTTTCTCTTCTGAATATTCTTCATCATTCTTTGCTCATTTTTTCTCTCTACTCGGCTTTTTGAAATGACTTTCCAAAATAAATAAAAACTTTGTATTAGTATCCTTTTAATTGTTTATTTTCATTGTTATCCTCTGACTAATTTTTAATGATTATTTTTTGTTATAATTGGCATTTTTATTTATTTTATTTCTCTTTCGGGTCCCAAAAACGGCGCAGATCCCAATTTTTTCCCAAGCCCTCCCCGTCCATTCTGCGTCCTGTCTTCTGTGAAGTTCTGTTACTTTTTCAAAGAAAACATTTTTAAACTAAGGTTCAAGTGAATATTCAATCAAGTAGCATAGTACGCATAAATTCCACATGTAGGACGTGGCCGGTGGATTCTACAGATTCTTTTTTTTTTCATTCATTTTGTTTCTACCCAACCTTATCCCCTAGAAGTACCTTCTGTTCATCCTTCTTTCCTTATTTTTCTTCTTTCCTACTTATTATGCTTAACATCCGTGGATTTTCTCTGGCTTTGACTTTTCCTTTCTGAGGTTTTTATGCCATCTCATTCTCATTCTCTGTCTCCTCCTATCATCGTACATCACCTCCTGATAGGCTCAGCTTTTCAAGCCTTTTTTATTCCCCTCACCTGTTCCTCTTCATTGTGTTTTTCCAGAGTGATGACCGTGGCTCTCTCCGCTTTTTTTCTTTGTTTTTTTTTCTTCTTACGCTTCATTTCGACACGTCACCTACAATGCCGTTCCTAGCTTTTTTTTATCCGGCAAGAATATTCGGATTAAGTTTTTGTGGTTCGGGGCCTCACTTAATTTGATTTGTTATACAAATAGCAAAAGATATGTAAGGAAAGGCGAAGAAATAGCTGGAATATCAATAAATTAAATCTATGTACTTGTACTTCTTGGGTATGTGTAGTATACTTTTATTGCTGAAAGGGTAACTTTTTTCATCTTTCTTCCACGAATGGAGCAAATTTTCTCTTTTCCGAAACTATTTCCACAGGAAAAGCTGTGTTCACTCAACTGTTTTCCCTTTTAATTGGGTAAAGCACCATAAAAGTCGTGGAAGTCGACAAAAGCTGCTAATTTTTTTCCTTAAACAAAGTGAAAAAAGGTTCTATGCGGAGGGAGGGGGTCTCAATCATAACGGGGGGAGGGGAAGTGGATCTATTTTTTAGAAATTGTAGTGAATAGGCAAGAAAGATATTTTGTAGGCAGCATTTATAACTAGTGTTTTAGCTATAACATAGTATCTTCTCTCTCAATGATTCATTTTTTCTGCCGCTGGCCTCGTCCAGACTTCTTGGCCCATTAGTCGGGTCGCGCCTGACTAATCTGTTGCTGATTCGTCCACTCTCTTGTATTGGGATCCACGCGGTTCCACGTTTCCTTCCTTTCGCTATGGCTATACTGTAGGCCTAAGGAAGGTGTTGGAGCACCGAAAACTAGCCAATAAAGGATTGAACTTAGGATTAGAACGCAGAACATCCCAACATTTTCGCCATCGCTCCGGTCCACTCGGCTCCGATTGGCAGTTGTTGGTTACGCGGAACCTCTGTCGTAGTAATCTTCATAAATAAAACGGGAATCGCTGAGCCCGGTGAGCCGTCCGCGAATCCCTTGCGAGTACTCCCGTGCGATTGTCCTCGAACACCGTCCAAAAGTCGTCACTTCCCGGCTGTCAACGTTCTTTAGGCGGCTAGTGGCCGGGGACCCGTGGGTGCCCACGTGTTGTCCCCGTCTAATAAGCTTTTACTGGGGCATCCTTCTCCCGGAAAACATCTTGTAACATGCATTGATCCACAAATCGCACGCTTTACACATTAGCGAATTGACATCGGCCAGAGTTGTGCCCTGCCCCTGGTGCAGCGTTCACTGCGATGGTTCTTTGCACTTTTTTCCTGTGTCGGTGTTATTTTAGGACCTCTTGAATATCAAAGAGAGCAGAGGATGGTTATGGCCTTTTAGGGCATTGAGAATATCCAATTGCGCCTGACTGCCTTAGTTCCTCATAAAACATTTCCGGATTGGATTCGCCAGTGGGATTTCTGCGCGATTCTCTGAAGACACTTCTGAATCTTGGAAAAATGCACTAATACTGCATGTGTACACATATATCCCATCCAGGAAGTGGCACGTACATCCATAACTTCACGGCTCGCTTGAGTTATGCATTTATTATTACCAACCTTCCTCATATGGAATGCAGGTTGGAAACAAAAGTTCCTCTAGATCCATAAAGTTTCCTCTTCTATTCTTGCTCTAGTACACTCCTATTCCAGAGTCTGAATGTCCTCCTCACATATAGAGCTTCTTACGGAGCCAGTACCATAGCCTATTTCTCTTTTTCTCCTAGTTTTTCTTCTCTACCCTTTAAATGCCTCAGCTCTGCACTAATAGTACTTTCATCTAAAAAGTCTGGTGTATGAAGAAATGAATGGAACGGAAAATGAAGGAATAGAATGGGCTTCCTCTAGTCTCTCGGATATTTCTGAGAAAGGTTTATTTTTGGGTTTTTCGCTTCCAAAATTATTTTAGCCTATTTTTACACGGTATTGCCTTATTCTTCGAATTGTGATCTTTACTGCTCCTTTTGATCATTCTCGTTCCTTATTCATTCATTCATTCACTCATTCATCCATTCATCCACTGCATTCATTCACTCATTCATTCATTCATTCATTCATTCATTCATTCATTCATTCATTCATTCATTCATTCATTCATTCCCATTCATTCATCCATCCATTCATTCATTCATTCATTCATTCATTCATTCATTCATTCATTCATTCATTCCATTCATTCATTCATTCACCCATTCATTCATTCATTCATTCATTCATTCATTCATTCATTCATTCATTCATTCATTCATTCATTCATTCATTCTTCATTCATTCATTCATTCATTCATTCATTCATTCATTCATTTTCATTCATTCATTCACATTCATTCATTCAACCATTCATTCGTTCATTCATTCATTCATTCATTCATTCATTCATTCATTCATTCATCCATTCATTCATTCACCATATTCATTCATTCATTCATTCATCCCATTCATTCATTCATCCCATTCATTCATTCATTCATTCATTCATTCATTCATTCATTCATTCATTCATTCATTCCTCATTCATTGATTCATTCATTCATTCATTCGTTCATTCATTCATTCATTCATCCGTCCGCCGACTCCTTCTTACAAGGGAAGGATACTTCATCAGTATCGCCTTTTGTGGCGAGGTGTATATTGCCTTACGCAGCTCGCGACGCTGATTCCAAATCTGTTTTCATCTGTTCCTAAAAATGTCTCTGAGAGAAGTTACCCGTTTTTCCATGTCACGCTCACGTAGGGCGCACGAGGTTGATGGTCGAGGTGAGCCGTGGCGCAGTGGTAAGTTTCTTGCTCTTCAGAACCAACATCGTGAGTTCAGTTCCCCTCACAGTCTGGTGTTTTGCTTTTTCCTTCCACGTACTATTTTCCTTTGAAAATCCATGCTATGCAGTTCTATAGGGTTTTCCACCTGCAAAATTATCTTTAGCACTATTCCACTTTCACGAACCCAAAATCTTCAAAAAACCTTTTTCGCTAAAACTTTGCGTGGAGGGGTTATTTAGGGTGCTGAACACAAATATCGTATCCATTTTGTACCGCAGTCCCATTTTTTCAGTGGGGTGGGTGTACTGTAGGTACTGTATGTCACGGAATCTCTTGAAACTCTGCATAGGGAGGTTACTTGAGGCGCTGATCTTGTTTATCAACATTATTTTGCGTGTCACCTTCGTTTTCTACCTGGAATTGGCATTTTCTCTGAATTTCCTACCGTAACCCTACAAAAATAGGGTTGGAGTACAAAATGGACACGATATTCGTGTTCAGCACCCCAAATAACCCTCCTAGGCAAAATTTGAGAGTATTTCGTGATACACGGTTTCCACAGTATACCCACCGTAACCCTGAAAAAATGGGGTCACAGTACAAAGTGGATACGATATTTGTGTTCAGCACCCCAAATAACCCCTCTACGCAGAGTTTCAGCCAAGAAGGTTTTTTGAAGATTTTGGTCCGTGAAAGTGGAATAGTGCTAAAGATCATTTTGTAGGTGGAAAACCCTATAGAACTACATAGCATGGATTTTCAAAAGAAAATAGTACGTGGAACGAAAATGCAAAACACCAGACTGTGAGGGAAACTGAACTCGCGATGTTGGACCTGAAGAGCAAGAAACTTACCACTACGCCACGGCTCACTTCTACCATCAACCTCGTGCGCCCTACGTGAGCGTGACATGGAAAAACGGGTAACTTCTCTCAGAGACATTTTTAGGAACAGATGAAAACAGATTTGGAATCAGCGTCGCGAGCTGCGTAAGGCAATATACACCTCGCCACGAAAGGCGATACTGATTAAGTATCCTTCCCTTGTTAGATTTACTCACTCTCGTGGAGCGCATTTTCTCCATTTCCTCTCAGTTCTCCTGTTCCCACCTCTTTCATTAATTTCTTTTTATATTCATTCCGTCATCCACCTCCTTTCTGACGCAATTTTCAACGTTCATTCGTGTTCCTAATGTCCGTGCTATGTACTCACCTGCTTCTATTTATGCATGTACATACACATGTCCATCTACTCGTGGCCGTCAGTGTTTCCGTTACTACCTCAAGCTCAGCGATTCCACGTCAATTACTGCTTTTTCACGGATTTCGTGACACGAATCTTTCCTTTCCGGAGAATCATTGCGTGCTTCCGCCTTCGTCCTGGAAGTAGCTTTAACGTCTCCTCGTCAAAGCCTGTCATTTGCTGGTTGTAGAACGCGCGTCTGGGCCGTCAGCTCTCCTTTGTTTTCCGCCGGTGCTTCTTAGTGGGTCAAAAATCAAACTCGAACGGCTTGAGTTTCATGTTGTTTACTAATCGAAAGGTGGCAGCGGATTGATGGGGCGCTCCGCCATTCATCCTCCAGGCATTCAGCCTTCCGGTTGATGATTCTCCCTCTTTTTAATCCGCCACAGGAAAAATCGTTATCCATCACGGCAAGAAGATTTATTGCCGCAATATGTTCACACGTGCTTCTGGATTTTGCTACTAGGGGCCTAATACATCATTGAGGTTATCCAAGGTGAACATGTTGAAATCACACAAATTTACCCATAGTGAACACGGGCATCAACGCGTTTACTCTGGGTAATTTCAACGATGCATCCAGGCAGGCCCAGGATTTTATCGTTCGCAATACGACTAGATTTGGTCCAAGACTTTTTCCAGAGAAAACCATCCCTGCCTATCGGGGCTTACTTAAGCCCTAGTAGGCTTTCTAATTCCTGCCAAATTTGCTTATATAACAAGAATTTCCTGGTTCTGATTGATTTTTTAAGCAAAGTAACATTAAATCTTGCCTCTAATCCCTTACCGCTCTCCGCAATTCTATCCAGAAATTCCGGGACAGCCAGCGGGCTAGGATTGCCAGAAAAGTCCATAAAAAAGCAATAGGTGGTAAAACTTCTACTGATTGGGTATTTACTCATATTTACTATTTCCCAGAAAACTATTGGTCTAAACAAGTTCTTTCCAAGCTCTATAGAACCTCTCACGAGGCATTTGTTCCCAAATTTCCACCAATACATCTGATATATTTCTTAGAACTTCAATGGAGTAGTTGTCCTTTGTATTTTCCTCTAAATTCAGGTACAGTGAACTCTAAAGAAAGGAGAAAAGGACTTGACCGAGGCGCGGCGTCCTTGGGCAGAGACGCAGGGACTCTGCATGCTGGCTCTGGTTGTCTGCTGCCGCATGGCGCTCGAGTTCTCTGCTGCTGGCAGAAGCAGACAACCAGAGCTAGCATGCAGAGCCCCTGTGCCTCTGTCCAAAAAACGCGCCCCGCCGCGGTCCCGCCCCTTGTCCACGGCCGTTTCCAGCTAATTGTAGGTAAGATTGAATATTTTGAAATGAAGCAGTGACGTCAATTCTGGATGAGTTGATCGATCCGGAATGCTTTCTCCGAAGAAAATCTCGGCCCAGAAGTAAGGACTTTTCGTATCTGAGACGGTTACCCAACGCTAGCTAGTTCTACCCAACTAACCCTAATTTAAGGTTACTCTACAGTGAAAAAGCGGTTTGAAATGACAAAAACATCGTGTTTAAGACAGTATTTTTCCATTCTACCAAGGATACAGCGGCCACTACCTCCCCCTCTTCCTTCCAGGCTTCATCTGTCAAAATAAGCCCTATTCAAAAGGTTTTAGGCAATAATGTATGAATCCATGGCAAAATGATTCGTGGACTTGTCACTTCTTCAACATTTCCCCCTGCTAGCCATAGCTTCCTGCTTTTCCGCCAGATGTCGTACGCCTAGTGTTTAGACGTTTCTTGTTTGTATTTCTGGATTGTCTACTGCTGCAACAAATGGCAATCGATAGCTATGTTTTTCGTTCGCCTGGAGAGAACTACATTTTTTTCTCACTTTCCTGGAATTATTTCCTTTTAACGCTCTATTCTCACCAGGAAAATCACAAAATGCTGTCCTAACATTGGGTTTGACATCTCATATGTTAGTGATTGAAAAGTCGTGCTCGGTTGACAAGTGATTACTCAGGTAAAACTGACAAGTTAGAAGTTTTTGCTGGGCAGTTGCCAGCCTTTCTCGTCAGTTTGAAGCGTCCTACATCTGTTGAAGCGAGTAAATTTTCTTAAATATACAAATCTCCGGATTATTCTTTCAAAAAGCTTGTATTTTTGACAGTTCTACCTTTGATTTTCTTTTTTTTTATGCCTCACTAGCTGTAGCTCGTGACCACATCATTTTTTGGAGCAGTTGCAAAAAAAAAATACAAAATATGTACTTTTTCAGAATTTTTCGAAATACAAACTAAAAAATATGTGCCCCTTCTATTTTTCCCCTAAGAAACCCGTCGCCTCCAGTAAATCCAGGAAAAATTCCTTATTCGTCGTGCTCCTGCTGAGTCAGCCACACTTCCGTAGCTCAACTCGGAACATCACAGTACTGTAAACAAGTTCGGATGATGGCCCGAGGGCACGGAATGAGCGCTTCTTAGAAGTGCTGAGTCGCCCTTTATTGCTGCACTGATTGCTGTTTGCTGTCTCGGCGAGTAGTCCGGGGGTGATTTCGTTAGTTTCTCGGACTTTACGCTTCGTTTTCCTGATTTTCTTGGATTTCCTGTTTGTTTTTATGTTGCCTGTTGCCGCTAGTAGCCGCACATTGATTTCTTTGCTTTGTTAAGGCAATTGAATCATGTCTATGTTCATTCTATAGAGTTCGGATTAGGTTTTTCAAAGATTTTTTTTTCGGAAATTTCACCACCAAGTATTTCAGACTATGCACGAACACTAATAGGACAAGTTTTTTTTTTTCAAAGTTTCGCTACAAAATTAGAGGCTTGTCTTTGCTGCTTTATATCGTCTGTAAGTTCTCTGGCACCACTGAGAACCTATAAACCTTGAAGAGAATGCAGGCGACTAGAGACACGCCCCTGCTGTTTTCTGGTAACCGTCAATATCTGGCAAAAGTAAATATGTAGTTTCTCCGTAATTTCAGATTTCTAATGCTTTTTTTCATCTCGTTTTTAAGATTCTATTGCATGCCTCGGGTTGCTTTCTGGGGCACTTTTGAATGATGCAGAAGAATAAATGGATGAGTACGAACTTGTGTTATGCAACATAGAACCATAAAAACTGAGTAAAAAAGAAATAAATGAAATAATAAAACTTACTTGAACTGTGACCGGAACGAACCATATCTCATACATTCGGAACATTGAGCAAATATTGAAATTGGATATGAGGCAGAAATAAATATTTTACAATGTTAACATACATTTTATTAAATTCCAACTGTTTTGGAACTTCAAGAATAGAGGTGGGATGAATGCACCAATCGCACAGCTATGCCACGCCCCCTTTTTTCGCTAAAATGGCGCCCAAGCGACCAAACGATCTTTTGGTGAAGTGATATCCAACACATGGTTCTTTCTTGGATCTAATTGCATATCTGCTTTCTTGACTTTTCCACGAAAAACCTAATGTTTTATGGAATTTTCTGGGCAGCGACTGGTCGGTTGGAAAGGTCCATGAGGAAATAGCCTATGTTGGAGACCAAATCATACACGAAACACTAATCTTGCTGGTATAGTGTTGACCGAATAAAAATCGATTGTATTTGATTGATAGTTTGGTATTATTGTCTACTTGGCTTTATTTATTTGTTTGTTATTTATTTCATTTTTATTTTGGCTTTTTATAATTATGTATTAATTTAATTTAATATAATTTTGTATCAACAGTACAAAGGTTTCTCTGAAGAGTCAATAACTCCAAAAATAGAAAGCTTCGCAGCCTCTATTAGGGCTCTCTCTCTCCTAAACATTCCAGTTAGTTGATTTATTCGATATCGAATACTCGGCATTCGATATCGCTTTATTCGGTAGTATAGTACGTATTTGAAATCATGAACACCAAAATTTCCGAAAGTCATATCTGCGTAGGCGCGTCTGAGTTTACGACTTTAATTCTGCGTGTACGCAAATTTACACTATTCTTAGTTACCCATACACATACCCATTAGTTACCCGTACATTTGTACTATGATAGCTTAGCTGGACAGCGATCACACCTCACTTTGTAGCCACTAGTCAGTAATTGGATCACATGCACGTTTTATGAGCCTGTGGTCAGAAAAGTCATGGATGTAAGTGAAAGGTGGTGAAATCTGGGGGAGTTTGAGGTTTAGTCCCCTAACCTTTCCAGCCCTCAACTTCTGGATATTTCTAGGTCTTGGAGGTTACAATCCCATGCCTGCCATATGAGGCTGCAATCATGCACACATTGCTGAGGTCTATTCATTTCATATCTACGAACCAGTGGGTAAACAAACGCTTATTATGAGCAGCTTGATTTCCTTTGCAATCCGGAGAATCTCCTTCGCCATATTCGTATGAATAGTAAGCAGATCTCACTTTTTTTAGGGTAAGCGTACTTACTGTTTACGTCCGTTTACCTCACTTTTCAGTGTATGAAAGTGTTGTCATGTCTAGACCCACACTAGCTTTCCAATAACTCTTCACTACTTTTTTAACTATTTCCGTTAGGCAAAGTATGAAATAATATTTTAAATGCCTTTTAAATTTTTCTGATTTCTTCAATTTTTTTTAAACAAAAGAATCTCATGAGGAAAGCATATTTACCTAAAAACTTCTTCAATACTTCCTCCAGTCCCCTCCTTCCCTCAAAGAGCTATTTTTGCTAGTTGTCCGGTAATCTTATCAACCGCCCAAATTGCATAAATTCTGCTCGTGGTGATTTTTTTGTAGAAATCAAGCTGTGACGCACTTTCTCGTCTCCCTCCCTAACGAATCCTACTATTCCTTGGCTAGACCATCGATAGAAAATCTCAGATGGATAGCAAGGAAATTTTATCTTTCCGGAACTTTCCATGCTCGGAACCACTCCGGCCTTGATGGCTCCCTTTTCCTTTCCTCTTTATTTGAACATGAACAAAATTCAGATCGATTATATACTTTGAACGTTATTTCACCATGCTTTAATGTTTGATTTCTTTGTACTTTTCTCACATTCATTGCTATACGAGAACTGGTCCCCAAGTGAAGAAGCAATGTTATCTGGAAGCCTACCTAAACCATCTATGCTGAGCGTCTAAGGCAGTGCAGACTCTCTCATTTCCATAAAACTGCTTCCAATGGATATGATTGTCAATTCAATGAGAGGGGAGAACTTTCCTCTTTCTCTCCATTTCTCTCTCTCTCTCTCTCTTTCTCTCTCTTCCTCTTTCTCTATTGGACAAAGCTACTTGTAGGAGTATAAATGAGGAAAAATTTTTGCAATCTCCATGTATAGACAACAACCTTCGTTATAGTTTTCTTCGTGATTTTACTTTGAAAAAAGGAAGGATGCTGACAAGCTGGCAATATGCCCACCTATAGGTATGTGAAGCTCCAGGCACAAGGACGTAATGGTTGGATATCCCCTTTAATGGATCAAGACTCTACTAGAACGGATAGAGCTGCATGACCTGCAGTATTACCATTAGGCAGACTTCGATTTTCTGACACAAGCATCAGATTTCCATTAGCAACGTCACGCTTGCATACTGGCTAACAACTCGTATAAATCCTTACTTAACTACGGTTTCTTCTTGCAAGCACAAGTAATGTCAGAAAGCCGGTGGTTACATGACTCATGGTGTGGCTCAAGAAGTTCAGATGATGTGTTGCGACCTATGAATCTTTGCCTAGGGACACTTATTTGCATTGGAGCGAGTTTACTGTGAGCATTGACATGCAAACCAATGAATTTCTACTTCTGTGTAAAAAGTTAATTTCCAGTACCTTGTCATAAAAGAACAGTTGCTGGTTTAGCTTCAGGCTAACTTAAGAACTGAGTAAACTGCTAACGAAAGCTGATACTAAATAAGCATTACATTGGGTAAGTACGAAATTTTCTTGCGGCACTGATCCCTTAGGGTTGGGTGAAGATTTTATCTATTTTCTTGTGGTGATTACATATTAATAACAGCTTTTTCTCGTTGGCATTGTGTGGAATCGGCAGTGAATGCCATCTCTGGATTTCAAACCCTTTTTCATGGGCCATCAAGCAGTTTTTAAGGATTATTTGAAGAGTTACATTTGCTCGACTATATATTTTTGTCTATCGCTTTTGTGTAGATACTGCTAACTCTGGCCTAATCAGTGACCAAACGTACATAGTAAGTACTGGACGATGTTCATGGAATCCAATCAGAATAAGTGGGCGATTATCTGAACTGCCCTTCATTATCTGACTCAGGTAAAGAAGAGTAATTGCTTACGAAATGGATGCAGATTGACTAATTATTATCCAGGAAAGGAAGGGCGTTGTGCTAGAAAAATTGACCATGAAGTGTGTGAAAAAATAACTCATTCGTATAACTGGGTTCATATAACTGGGCTTAAAGTAAGTAAATATATATAGAGAAGCTAGAAACTATTCTAAAAAAGTGTTCTGTCTATATTACCGCATAGTATGCTGCTAGAAATCCAATTTGAAAAGTGCTGCCATCAGCGCTCTAATGCAAATTCAATTGCTCTTGGCATTTTCCCTTCCAGTGAATAAGCACGTAAGGGGTGGGGAGGGATTGGGAGATGGGATCCTGGATATTCCGGAGTCCCAAGGTGCCAGGCAGGAAAGCTGAGCAGATAACGCTTTTTCGCCTAATTCCCAAGCATTCCATCCATCTGCCGGTTACTACGTCATTCCGGACCGAGGAACAGCAATTCGCACCCACGTGGATGTGACGTACCACCAATGTGGCAAGAAGTGCTGCGACAAATACCGCAGCGGAACAGAACGACCGCTAAGTGTCGCGGTCAAAGAACATGTGGATTTGAAGGGTTTACTGTTTTGATGTACTAGACAGCGCAACTAACGGACTTTGGACATCAGCACTTTAAGCAAGTGAAGGCAGCACCGTCGGGGATCATATGGCTTGGGTGTATTCAGTGGAGAAATCAGATGTTCTGCGCAAATAATGAGTGCAAATTCAAAAAGCGATCACACAACTGCAAAATTTCAAGCAGACGGTGTCACTGCTCAGGATTTCACCTGTCCATCGAAGAATGTTTGACAATTTCCATCTTGAAATTCGCTAAAATCACATGTTCTCCTAGTGTTCACCCTATCTCTCTGATCTATAATAAGCTTGATATTCTGGTGCGGGAGCACCCACGGACCACATAATCCGACATTGTTTGCGAATGTCCTCAAGGTGCGCGATAGCATTGTCGACTATATGATGTTAAGATGATTCACCTATTACAGGAATGAGGGCTAGGAAGACATTATTTATTTATTTATTTATTCATGTATGAATGTATATATTTATTTATTTTTATTCAATTGTTTAAAAAGAAATTCTAACGCATTTTTCCCCTTACTGATGTGTTTAGAAAAGGCATATTCAGATGTTTAGAATCCGTACAAGAATAGCACAGGAAAAGAATCCTAAGCATGCATAAAGAAATGGAACATTCCAGAATTCTGAAATTACTATATCAATCTCAAACGTTTAACATTCATTGTTTCTTAATAGGAGTCTTATGGATTGCATACGCACTTCCTGACAGAACGGTGGTACGTCACACGTCTCCACATAGGTGCGGGTTGTCGTTTCTCCTCCCAGAATGGCTTAGTAGCCAGAAGATCGTTGTCGTCTTCTTCTCCTCTTCCTTAGCGCGCGTCCCGCTCTGTCGTAGGGTCCGCTGCATGGATTCTACTGCACCAAAAAGCGCGATCCTGGGCGTCCATCGCCGTGACATGAAGTCTTTCTAGAACATTCTTAATTACATACGTCTTTCCATTAGAAAATTTCTGTTGTTTTCCCGTAAAAAAAAAGAAAAAATATCCGGTAAAAAACCCGTTACGTCCGTCATTTTCCTAGTCAACACACCAAATCCACGAAATTATTGAATTTTCCGGCAATTTTCGCCCAATTATGAGCTGATTTCGGTGCTTGTGTGGGCTGATAATAGGCGGGCGAGTTCGTCCACATTATCAAAAGAAATCTCATAAATTTATGCAAAACGTTGCCGGAAGCCTTCCTGGACTACCCGCTGTGAGATCCTGGGGGACGTCGTGCAGTGAACCCCGAACACTGCATCGCAGCAACTGCCGAGCAGAACCTGCGCTTAACTTTTAGATCTCCAACGGAGTGGAACCAGCGACAGGGACGGATTGCAATCCGCCGCTCTACCACTGAGCCATCCGGACTACTTTTGATAGTGGTATTTGTCAGATAAGTGCAGCGGACGTGTGGGAAGACAGTATATATTATTTGCAAAAGACCGGGACTGGGCGGGATCCGAACCCCTGAACTCCATCACAACGAACAAACCCTCGAGCCACTAGGCTACGTGTGCACTTACACGTAGAACTACAGCACTTGTCATATCTAATCAGAGTCACTTTATTCGAACTTTTTTCGTTTCATTATGTTATCGTTTGCACTCGTTTACTTAGGTTTTGGGCGAGAAATTACCACCTGCTCAGCTACATTAGCCCTAACGCTTGGAAATTCAGCGAATTTGCTGAGCTAACCAGGATCTGGACAACAAAACGGGTTGACAGCCATTACATTTGAGTAACTGAGCTTATCCCTTTACTTTTACCCCTGGAACTGTAGAGGTGCAATCGACAGGAAAATGCTAAGAGCAATTGAATTTGTATCACAGCTGTTCTGGCAGCACTTCTCTAATTGAGTTTCTAGTTGATTACTATGCGGTAATACATGTGTATTGAATTTCTTTACTTATTACTTCTTACTTACTAACACCTGCTAGAGTTACTTATACCTACACACTAGCGAGACTTACTACTATTGCTTGTAAGTGCAAACGCGCCAGCTCTACTGATAGCCTTTCCAGGAAACTTTCTTTTCCTATCAAGTAAAAAACCCCTTGCGAATGATTAGAGATTGCTCACCAGACAGTGAAGAGGGTAAGCTAGGTAATTGCTCACCTATTCTGATTGAATTCGATGAAAATCGTCTAGTTCTGATTATGCTTCGGCCTAATTAGGCTAGAATCCTGCTTTAGTAGTATTTTTCGCTGTGGCCATAGAGGAAAAAATGCGGTCAATAGCCTTTAATTTAACTATTTTTCAGCTCCATGACCTTGTTCTCCGACTCGTTTTCCTTTTCAT
This sequence comes from Ancylostoma ceylanicum, assembly GCA_000688135.1. Taxonomy (NCBI): domain Eukaryota; kingdom Metazoa; phylum Nematoda; class Chromadorea; order Rhabditida; family Ancylostomatidae; genus Ancylostoma; species Ancylostoma ceylanicum. The sequence goes on along the minus strand of JARK01001351.1, from coordinate 2,419,161 downwards.
CCATTGGCTTTTGTGTCACCTACTTTCCTCACCCAGATTTTCCAGATTTTTTCCCATAAATATTTTCTGGCACATTTCAAGAAATGTACCCAGCACAGTACGAAAATCTTGTGGACAAGTTTCTGAAAAAAAAAACACCCTGTCAATTTGTCGCTACTGAATTCTTATGAATTATTTCCGTTTTTTTTTCCAAATTTTGCTCATCGCGGCTTTCAATAGTTTTTTTTTTTACGTTGTGCTCATGTTTTTCTTTTTCTGCTGTAAATTTAGCTTCATATTCTCATGTACAAATAAATAAATTTATTTAATCAGGGACGAAGGATAAAATGGTGTTGATCAACTACGTACATTTGCTCAACGCATTCGACTTTATTCGCCTCTGAGAATTGCAGAGAAATCTGATTTATATTTATCCCTTTTAATGGATTCCGGGGAGAGCCAATGTAGAGGATCAGCGTTTCAGCCTCCTAGATTGCCTCGATATCTTACAATTAATTCCTGAACGTTGCATGTTATGTGTTACTAACGTTATGTGTTACTTCCAGCAGTTTAGCTCTATAATCCAGGAAAGCTGCGACTGTCTGGATATATGACACACAAGAGGCTTGCATCCAGTTCGATACAATAAGGAAAAAAGGAAAAAACCTAAGCTCCGCTTCGTTCCTATCCCTAGGAGGAGAAATAGAAAAAGAGTGAGTGTTTCCTCGGAGCTCATCACGTCACAACACGCTATTACAAGCAGAAAAATAGGCCGTAGATGCTTGCGCACTTTCAGAAAACGTTTGTCAAATGTAGCGCTTTCTCCTCAGAACAATTTCTCATCTCAGGGATCGTTTTCGAGAGGTCTTTCAATTGCCTCCGGTGTGAAGAACAAAATGATGTCCTAGAAAAGACATATAGACACCTATAAGCATCGCAACCCCTCTAATTCCGACGTCTGTCAACAAAAAATATTTGCCTTTCCTACGCCTACGCAGACGTACTAATGTCGCTAATTATGGCTGGTATGTTTCTTCAAAAGGGCCTGTCTGGAGTGGTCGAGGAAATAATTAGGAGCAGGGGAGAGACTTATGAGAAAAACAGCACCTTCACTAAAAGAGTGTGAGGCCGGCGGGAACTTGAATTTTTGATTTTTTATAAACGTACCTAAATGCATAAATAAACATATTAAATTTAAATAAAGCATGAAAAAGCACAAATAACTAAATAACTAATAATAGTAGATGTCCGATAATCATGCAGAATGGACGAGTTTTTTCATACGTTCTCTTATCACCACTACTTCCCACCGTTGACTGGGACGAGCTGCTCCAAAAATCCTTTGTCTTTGTTTATTTTTACCTCCTGGATAATCGGACACTTACTATTATTAGTTATTTAGTTATTTGTGCTTTTTTATGCTTTGTTTAGATTTATTAGGTTTATTTATGCATTTAAGCATGTTGATAAAAAATCAAAAATTCAAGTTCCCACTGACTTCACTCTTTTTTAGTGAAGGTGCTAGTTTTCTCATAAGTCTCCCCCAGCTCTTAATTATTTCCTTGACCACTCCTTTGTCTTTGTTTATCTTTGCCTCAACAATTTTTCCATTTCCATTTCAGAAAAGCGGGTAAAGTAAACCTGGTAGACCTACCCTGGGTCTTTGACGAGTACGGGCACTAGGCATGTACAGGCCATTTATCCCATGACCTTGCTGACCAAACAGGGATCTCCCCTAATTTTCGGTCCTCTACCAGCCATGGCAACTCTAACAAGCTAGCCGATCATCGAATGTGGGGATAAGCGGGCGATTACCGCCCGCGCGTTTATCCCCTGATCGGCGATCGCACGCGCAGGCGCATCCTGCACAGCACCGTATCTGCTGTATCTGCGCGCGCCGCGCTGCTGTACGTGTGTGCATGCGTGTGTGTGCGTGTGTGATAACTGGTTGTTGCGATTGTGAGGGTTTGTGTCGTTCGGGTGGTACTCGTCACGAGAGCTTCCCTCACTGCCGCCGCCGCCCTCCCAGCGCCGGCTCAGCTCGTCGGCTTCACGGGCTCAGCTCCGTGGCTGTGCCATTAGCGCTGAGCTCTTTCTCTTTCTTCCTGAGCCCACTGTCACTGTTGTCGCTCATCCCGAAAACTTGGCCCATCCTATCTTCGGCGATCTTCTGCCAGGGATGTTGACAGGATTCTTAGCGCTGTGCCAGTTCGTTCTACTTAGGACTCGTGGATTAACCTTTCTGGCTAGTTTTCATAGTATAATAGGCTGAACTACGCAGTGCACATGACTCTTGGGCAGGATTTCTTTGTTATTTTCCTAGTAACTTGTTACAAAATATCTTTACTTGGATGAAAACAAAAGTATGTTCAAGTGAAAAGGTTCACGTACGTGGACGCTACATGTACGCCCCCTTATCCTCCTTTTCAATGTAATGGTGACTTTTGCCAATGGGACAGCACGGCATACTAGAAAATTTCGAATTTGAATTTATAATTCTGTGTAGGTCAAAATTATTGATATTCAAAAAATCAAAAAAGAGATATCAACACCGCCGTGGAAGGATCAAGGCGACCCCAAGGCTTTCTTTCTTTCAAATATTCACCCAATTTTCAAAAAGGAAAAATTACAAGGATACTCGGAAGTTTTTTAAAGGCATTCGCTCAAGGTTTCCTTGGAAAGCTATGGAATCCATGAAATGGGCAAATCCCATAGCAGTTCTTCTGTTCATAATCAGCTGAGATAGTTTTTTTTTTTTGAAAATTGTCGAGAAGAAATGTTCTCTCGATTATTTAGTTTAATTATTCGGATCTCAACGTTTTTTGGAATTTTTTCTTTGTTTCGAAGTGTTTTTATTGTGAAAATGTGTGCTTGAAGGTTTTGCGCTCAAAATTAGAGCATACATTGCTACGAACGGTTCTTTTTTTCTATTTAAAAAAATTATTCGCGACTACAGACTCGAGTTTCCAGCTATTTTCGGAAGTTGTTTCTTGGTTACTTGTACCAGGGGAAAAAATCCATAATATGTTCCCGTAAGATTTATAGGATTTTTTGATAAGGGTTTTTGGTAGTTGTGAGCCGATCGTTTCAGTCACACGACCTCTAAGAGCATTTTTCCTTTTGTCTTTGTGAATCGCAAGAATTTCCAGAAATATTTCTTGCAAGTAATCCCGAAAATTTCCAAGAAACTCATCTTATTCGTGGATTCTACAGGTTTTCATGAAAAAATTCCGAAAAGATACTTCCAAAATTCCTTTGAAAATCGTCATCCTCCTTGTTCGTACAAGGCATATCTGTGTAGCCAAACTCGACTCATCCGCGGTGAGATTTGTGGAAATCTCGGGTTTGTGGATTATTACTCTTACAAATAGAGATGTATATGAGCGCATTAGTGCAACCAGATCACGTGGACAGGTACTAAGAGGAATTCTGACAATTAGATCCATGGAATTTTCCCGGAGAACTTGTATTTGCGTCAACGGATTGCCTAGAATTTTTTCTGGGAGCACCCCCTCTTGTCCCCCAACCTTGGGATGCCTCCCAGAGCATAGCTGAGTGGTAGACGACGTGCTATAAGTACACATGTCCCAGATTATCCTTTTGAACTCCACGAGATCTCTTTTGACGTCAGGGCACTCCTCTCCATAAGACCTCCTCTCCAGTGTTTGCATTTGGCTTCTGGAAGCCCTTCTGACACCATATTTGAGCCGTTAATTTTCTTTAATTTCGGAGACATCTGCGAGAAATCAGTGCAGTTTCTCAAGCGAAAGGTCGACGAGCTGCTGCTGCTGGCGCTGCTGCTCCTTCGGCGACGAGGAGGACATAGTATTGTAGACGGGGGGGAGCGCTGTAATGCTTCGTAGCGCAATGTTTGCATAATCGGGGGGTGGCCGCCTGCCGAATGATGCACCTACCAAATCTCCTACTCGCGTTCTGCGCCCGGTTACCTCAGCGTCCGGGGAAGGCGTCCGGGTTGGGTCCACTTTGCTCGTATTTCCGTACAAGCCTGGATTCCTGCTTGTCCAACGTGGTCAAATAAAGCTAACTGGATTTATTCTGCTGGGGGTGTTAGTGTTTGACTGAATCTGAATTAACCTTGTGGAATTTGTTCAGGCGTCTGGTTGGGTCATATTGCTTGTATTTCCTTCCTGATCTGGATTCCAGCTTGTCCAGAGCAGACAAATTTAGGCAGCTGGCTTATTTTGCCGGAGAATGTTTATAATACCAAGAAATCCTGACTATTTGAATAGGCCTGAATGAACCCAGTGAGAATAGTTAAGATCCAGATAGTTACGATGGGAGTTTTGCATAAATCCTTAGCGAAATGAGTCTGAGCTTCCAAATCTGGGCATATTGGACAAGTCAGAATCCAGCAGATCCAGAAATTCCCTTTTCATTGGATCCTTCAGAAAATTCCAACAACCTGCCCATCTACTACTACCTTATTTTGAAAAGCAACTTTTACCTTCATTTTGGAGGGTAACCTTGCCCCTTGCACCATGTATCAAAAAATACTAAATATAAGCAATAAATAAATAAGAAAATTAGGCTTAAATAAATAGATGAGCCAGAATTCAGCCCATTATCCAGGTTCGAGCCATTCTCGCGGTCTTCTTGTTTTCTATATCTTCGAATTTTTAAGGATCTTATTGGTGCAGATTCCAATGTTTCTGAAGGAATTTATCCAAGGGAGAAAATAAGTGGAAATTTAGCTCTTTATTCAGGCCCAAGCCATTATCCCGGTTTCTCTATCTTCTGGACCATCGAATTTTTTAGGATCTCGTTGGGCAGTGTCCCATGTTTCTGAGGAAATTTATCGAATTTAAATTAAAGTTTATTTATGGAATTTATTGACTATTCTGAAACTCCTCCTTCCAGATTTCTAATATAGTGCTAATATTTACCTACGATGCTCCACAAAACGCCTGGAAATATACTACAAATCCCCACAAACAACCCCATCGCCCGGATTTCCCCCCATCTACTCAGAAATATTCCACGAACTTGCTCCTGTAGCTTTTTTCCACGCATCCTGAAGTGTGTTTGGGAGTGATATGGCCACGCCCACTCCGGAATGCACAAGTACGATAGGGTTGGGGAGGGGGATCACTTGTGTCGCTACGTGGGGTTTTTTGCTACATTCTGAATGTGGGCGGAGCTTCAGCGCAAAGCTTCGGGGATCGCACGTCGACTATAGGGAAGTACTCAAGAGATCCACTGGGATTTTTCTTGCGCTGGGGTCCCTGTAGTGGGAGAAGCTAGGGCGGGGCATTTTTAAGCATGGAGTATAATTTTATTCATTCGAGTTTTTCCTGGATTTTATATCCTTCATTTTGTAGTTAGCCTCATTAAGGGTAAGTGAATTCGTAGGCGGAATGTACTTTACGTAATGTAGTGCTTAAGCATATGGCGTGAAAATCTATATTTCATGGATATGCTCCTTCAGTATTTTTATCCACGCCTTGATCAGAACAGATTTCTACTTCTTACTAACCTTTCATCCTGAAATTTTACTTCCTCTTTTTTCTTTTCTCGAATCTTTCAAGCCCGATTCCGCTACACTTGCAAAAATCTTCTTCTATCTAAGGAATAAGGGATATTTGTCGAGAATTTGTGGCACTTCCTCGATCCAGGATAATCCAGATTGTCTAGCAGCACTTCCTCTAGGGCAAACAAGCCTCATATGCTTCGTAGCTATCATTTTACACTTCTGCTGATGAACTAGTACAATCTGTTAAGCTTGTGGAAGAGAATTTCCTAGCCAGATCCAGGGATCGAACTAACACTCCTTCTCAGGATGGGCAGCGCCTTGAACCAACAGGCCATGGTGGCACAGTTGCTAGTAGGAAAAATCCAGAAAAATCCTCAATTTTTTCGACGTCACAGGCTGTTGTAAAGGTGTAGCAGGATATTCGATGGCAAGCTCCTAGTTAAAATTTTTCAAAAAGTGGAAGTATAAATGAAAAAACTGATCCAAGTGGAAAAATCCAGAAATCCAGATGTGTCGGGTGATCCAGGAAGGAGGACTATTGCTCTTGTTGTTTAGATAATTTGTGTTATTCCATGAGGGACATGCATATCTTTGGTAAAAGGGAAATTTCGAACAAAGCCAGGCAAAGATTTTTTTCTAGGGTTCTTATCCACGATTGTGGAACCCGCGGTCCCTATCTCATGCCTGATTGGGGGAGTACCCCAGAGAGAGGCAAAACTATCATTATCATCTATATATCACTATTTTTTATCATTTATATCATTCATCATATAGTTTTTTATCATTTATCCGTAACTTCCGAAGGGGCGCTTTCCCCAGTTGTCTTTTCTGTTCCCAAAAAGAGCAAAACTCCAGGATTCAGCCCCTGTCTGGATTCCATGGCCCAGCAGCCTGTACTCGACTTTCTGACCAAATCTACTCCTATATAAAGATCTACAATAAAAGTTCTAAAACTTCCCGAAAAAATTAAACTCTACTTAACCAAATTTATTCAAATTATCATACGTTCTATTACCCATAAAGTTTAAATTTTTCACATCATAAATAACATAAATTTTTTACAGAATAAATAAGATTTTTGGCAAAACAATCAACTAAAAATTTCTATATTAATTCTTTGAATAATAACTTTATCCCCCGGCTAATTTGTCGTGTCTCTTGTCTCTCGTGGATGTGCACGGAAAGATTTTTCTCGGGAAGAGCACAGCAGCCAGCCAGCACACGGCGCTGATGAGTGCCTCACGTCCTCTCCTGATTGTCCGCGCAGGTTTGGCAAAGACTGTTTGCCCTCAGCGCTCCGGCTCTCCAGACGCTCGGCGCTCTCCTCGGATCTGCTCGCTGGCGCATCTTTTCCGAGAGTGGAGCATCGATTGAGATCCTCTTATCACTACGTATATCCTTGTTCTTTTTTCGCCCCCACCCACAAACGAAACTCGAACTTCTGCTGTTATGATCCGAGTTTTTGTTCCTCGCTGTGCTGGTCGCGGTGTGTCGCTCGCTGTCCGGCTGCAGCGCTGCACAGAACTGGTATAGAAATTGAGTCACACGGTAGGCCAGGACTCGTACCAGGAAACTGCATAGGTCATGGAACTACTTAACTCTACCATCCAGGGAGCTTTCCCCTTCAATCCAGGCTATTCACAGCTCTCCCCTGGATAGCAATAGCCTTAACCCTCAAAGCGCCCGCTTTCTATTTCTTTTGTCCATTGCTATTCAACACCAACCACCCCATAGGCATTATATCTAAGCCATTATCCAACTTCCTGCTGCCCAAGCATGTGGTAGTGATTTGAAGCGACGGCCCACGGATCCGCCGCCGCGCCATGGACGTCAGCTAGCGGATCCCCCGACGGATTAACGGTTATCCAGCAGCTTACGCAAGTGTTTAACAGTTTTTACGTACGAAATCCTCTCAGAGCATAGCATGTCGATTTCCCACACATTCGCCATGTGTTTGCTTTTTACCACTTTTTCTCTGGGAATTTTCTTCGGGATTTTCTCAACTACAAGTAACGTTTGTTTTCATTTCTAAAGTCATTTTCTTCATTCACTTGCACGATTCTGAAGGTTACCGATGATTGAATAAAGGTTCTACAACGTCTGGAATTGCGATTACATCATTTATTTGAGTAATTTCTTCCACGAAATTCACGTGTTTGTTGGGTCCCGTAAATTTTTCCCCATTTTTTCGTCACTGACATTAATATCTGAAATTCTCTCTTCACATTTGAGAGGTACTTTCAAATATCTGCCAATTTTCAAGGCTTTCCTAAGAGAACTCAAGCGAATGAATAATATACCTGCTAGAAATTTCATGATTAATTCGATTTATGAAAAAAATTCGAGAACTAACAAAGAAACAAGTAATAACAATCAGATTAGAATATTGTAATACTTAAGTCAGTGAAATGTAAGGATCTAAGCTCTCATTTTTCTTCCTAGAAAACTGGAAAAATGTGAAAATTACCGTCAAGAATGCTTTCAATACCCGATGGCCTGGCCAGATCCAGGATGTTCTATAATATTGCGTGCTAATTTGTACTATTGAATAATATCCAGAAATATCCCCAGATAGATGCGTATTTCAGAGAACGTAGCCGACATAAGCTATAACTGACATCTGTTTAGAGGAAAAAGCTATACGTATAGTCACGATCAGATAAACTATGCCCCAACTCCTGCTTCTCTATCTTCAGTACTCCCCCCATTATTTTGACTGATTTCCATTGTTGTTTATAATGAATTGTTTACAAAATGAACAATAAGTCGGGGGAAGATGATTTTACGGAAGGTTACAGCTTTTCGCCGACATAAAAACACAATTATGGCTGAATTTTAATAAAAATATAAGGAAACACATAGATAGTAAATTTTTCTCGATGTTTTTCAATTTTTTAAGTCCCAATTTCGTAGTTCCATCACGCCTTGATAAAATGTATTTCTATCAGAGAAATAAATCTATCAGAAGTATATGTTATTCTGAAGCGTCCTTTTATTTCTTGTATTTGCTTTAGTTTACAGTTTAGCTTGATCAAATAAAATGTGCAAGCAATCGGAGCGATGTTGAATTTGTGACTATCTGCTGTGAGAATTAGTCAGTCGCACAGTGTACACTGCTGCTCTTCATTCTTCTTCTCCTCCTCCTTTTCATTAATTTTCTTTTCGTTTTCCGTCTTCTTTTTCCTGTTAATGTGGATTTTGTTTTCTCTTCTGAGAAGGTAATATCAAGAGATTTCAAATGGTTAGTTATTATTTCCGTAGTCATGATCTCATTACCGTATTGTCCTAGTTCAAGATAGCCTATTTTTTGTATCGTCTTCTCATTTCTCTTAATAGTGTAGCCAAGAATAAATAAACTATTCAATAAATAGTTAAATACAAATATGAATAAATGGGTAGGTAAGTTATTTGAACTTCCACTAACTTCTTCATTTTGAATTTTGACTTTCCTGGCATTTATATCCTTGAAAATGAACTTTCACCAATTCATAGGTAACCTTCTGGTCTTCGTCTCCATAAATAAAAATAAAAATCCTCAAAAATCCAATATTACCCAAACCTATTACTATGACTCGTTCTTCTCCAAGAAATCCCACGGATGAGCTTTTCCTAGCAAACAATTTGGCCAATTTATTAGCTATTTGTCGTCCACTGCCTCCTAATGTTGATATTTACTTCCTTCACCAATATTTATGTCATTCGATACGTTCGCTATTCGGATGCCATCCGGACTTCCGTCTTGGACCAATTACTAAAAGTTCCCTCACCTACAGGGTTACATGGTTCGACTGGGAGCTTGGCTGCTGGCAGCCATCCTCGTGGCGACACTCGACTCTGCAGTCGCCACCAACTGCTCAGCCGCTGATGCGACCAGAAACTGTATCGACGGTCTGATCGTGCCCATCTGGTAAGGTTGAACTAATCCTAGGGTGGTTATCCGGCTTTGCTTTGCTCTGAAGCTTTTGGACTCGAAAATCCAGGTGTTCCTGGACAGCTCGCGCTCCCCTGAGCTTTAATGTAAACAAATTTTGTCCGGTGTGGTTTTTGTTGCATTTCCATGGCGCTGCGCATAAGTGAAGTCGTCGTCAGGGAAAGTTCTCACATTCCAGATGGAATCTGAGGTCTTACATTACCTCGTTATCCACTGGTGGTGATTTCCTATGCCATAGAGGGAGACGGACAGCCAGGCACTGTCCCTTGCGCTTTCCCAAGTGTTCCCGGGGATTTCTACTGGTCTTGAATGGATTCGAATTTTGGAAGATCAAAGAATTGCAGAAGATGAGGGAGCAGGAGGGTAACCCGTTTCAAAGATTCACCAACGATGGAGCATTTATCAACTAGGCTACTGCTCCCGTAGCTAAACGACTCGATGAGGACCACATGCCAGATCGGCGAGAGCATTCCCTTCCTATAAAACCAAAGATCAAACTAGCATCAAACCCAAAAAAAAATTCATTAAAATTTCATTTTCAGGCGGCCGTTTCTGGATCTCTCACCTGGCGATAAGATCATGCGTGGTGTGATCTATTTCCTCGTCATCGCCTACTGTTTCTTGGGAGTTTCCATCGTAGCCGATCGCTTCATGAGCAGTATTGAAGTGATTACGAGGTAAATCTAGAGGTTTTCCGGAAGAAAAAAATGGAAGGTGTCCAGCTTGTTTACCATAGCCTTTGGTGCTAACGATAGTGCTAGGTTTGGTCTTTGAATACTATTTTATTTTGAAGAGCTTTCCCAGCTGAAATGATTTCCAGGGTAAAATGATCTATTTTTGTTTAGTATGGAACGAAAAATCATAGTGAAGCGACCGGGACTCGATCCAATGGAAGTGAATGTTCGTATATGGAACGATACGGTTTCTAATTTGACCCTCATGGCCTTGGGTGAGTGAAATTATGGCAAACTACATTTTCGCCTAAAAATTAAGTTTCGAGGTGTTTTCCTGGTTGGATTTGTAATGGCTTATCCTAGAGCGAGTGGATTTTCAGCCGAAAAAAAGGACAGAAATTGAAATTTTTTTCCAAAAAAACAGTAATATTCTTTCTTACTTTAGTTTCGACAACGGATATCAACTTTTAAAGACTTATGGAACTCACGATCCATGAATCTAGAATTCTTAGGGTCCTTGAATAACTTGCTAGGGATTCCCTTTCCATGGCTTTTGAACCCTTTTCTATCGATATCTGCCCAAGAAACTTATCCAGACTGGGTTAGCAAGTAGGTTATCCAATTCCTGAGAAATTCGTGAACCCACCACTGAATGCTGTCCCTGAACCCCATGAACTTTTTTGTTAGTAGTATTGATTAATTTCCTAGGCGGATCGCCGCACCTCATTCACAATGTGACAAATTTGAAATTCCAATGTGTGTACTTGAAGTTTATAGCGACAAAATAAAAAGTCACGTGCGTTAAGGTCTAAAATTAGACATTTATATGTTTTTGAGTGCATTTTACCACAAGAAACCGAGAAATGTATTTAGAAGTGTTTATGATTTCCCTGTGATGAATGCCACACCAATTTTTTGATGTACGAAAATTCAAAGAAAAATTTTAAATGTAGGGAAACCGAGGTCACGCTTGACTATGAAATTTATGACTTTTTGGGATTGGGCAAGGAATTGAGAAATCAAGCGTAAAATAATAAAATCTCGAATAAAAAAAAAACAGAAAAAACAAGTATCCAGAAAGTTGAGTACGGTTTGAATGACTGCAAATGAACCACAACTTTGAAAAGACCTCAACGAATGATCAACCACCTGAGACCGCATGCACCATTGAGACTACCCAGGATAACGTGTCAACAGCTCAAATTTACCCATTCTTCGCACAGGAGCGTCAACGGGTTTATCCTAGGTAGTCTCGTTGATGCATTCAGGTCCTGAAGAGGTGTTGTGTCCGAAGGTATAGCCACGAAAGATTATGTGAAAAAGGCATACAACAATGCGCCAGTTTACAGTGCCTGGTAATTTCTGGTCGGCTCGCAGCGTATGAGTATCTGTTCTGTTTTCATGGCGGGACTACGGACATCCTTAGTAGGGCAGTCCTCCACACCTCCATAAGCCTGGGAAACACCTTCGTGAACGGCCTAGATCACTGGAAATTTCCGTATGTTTAGCGCAACTTTAGCACTGAAAGGGAGTCGGAGGTTCACGGACGTACCTCAATGGCAGGATAAATCCACGGAAATTTCCATTGGTGTTCGTTTTAAGGTGTTGATGCTGGGTTAACTACATGTAACAGAGGAGGCAACCTTTAGTTATTAGTGCTAATTCGTGTATGAGTGGCTAGCTAGTCGCTATGTATTCTACCTGTGCAAGTTGCAAACAAGGTGTTAGAGCTGTAGCCTCGATATTATGTGAGAGGCCTCTTATTGGTTGTACATTGTGTATAGTGTCTCTAACGTGAGAGAGCACTCTATGCTGTTACCCGCATAAGGTACGGCGCAGCCGTGAGGACCCCGCTGGTCCCGGTTTAGTTCGTGTCTATTCACTAGTCATTGCTCGACTGTACCTGTGCTACTACTGTGGTCAATAAACATCAGAAGCTCCTGTGGACTCGGACGCAACAACTGGCGACCAGGCTGAAGAAGTTGATCATCTACCGACGAGCAGCTTCTCAAGGACTTCAGGATGCCGAGCTCCTCCCAGGCCATGGAGTCTGAACAAGCTCCAAGATGGCTCGAGGAAGTACTCCAANATGAACTCAGAGAAGGAATCCTTACCTATGATGGTGAGGATGTGTCAGACCCGTGACCCAGTCCGGGGATCCAAAAAGCAGAGAAAGTTGCATTGTAATGCGGACAAAACAAGCTTACAAGGAGCGCAAAGCTGTGGTTTAAGATATCCACACAAAACAGTTTTGAGAGAAAAGTTACACAAAATATGAGCGAATTTATCTGAAAATTGTGTTCTTACTAGCAATTCAATCTTTGAAAAGAAGGTGCTGCGCAGTAGCTAGTACGAGTTGCTAAGGCCATTCCAGATTTGATGTATTAATAAGGATCACAGGTGCGGTAGTCCGAGCCACGGCTCAGACCCTCTCACTTTGGGAGGAAGGACAATTGACCCCCCTCCCAAAATGAAAAGGTGGCCAGGTATGAAGCCTGGCAAGTGGAAATGAAAAATTCTACACTATTTCACCTACGGAACGCAAGAGACGAGCAGTCGGATGGAGGCGAAAACTTGGGAAGAGATGGGAGGGGAAAATGGCAATTTAAAAATAATTGAATCAAATAAAGTGGCAAATAAGCGACTAACATATTATTGTATGAAAGAATTAATGCGAAAGAACACACCTAGTTAGGCAATAGTTGTAGTGGCGCGCGCAGTGTGAGATGGAGCGCGCAATGTGACTATTGCAGCAGACAAGGAAAGTACCTGCGAAATTCTACGTGAAGGGGAACGAACTGGATATCGACGAGGGTATATGGTTGAACCGTCATCTTAGTAGAGTTCTTGGGTTTTGAGTAGGAAGCCATTGGTATCATGTCTGGGGAGAAATCTTTAAACATATGAGGGTATGAATAACATGCCATGTATGTTTTGAAGTTCAGTATTGAAATATTCATGAGCGGATCTCAATGTCGATAGTCTATCGCAATTCGCAAGGATTTCCTCTTTTTTCTCGTATATAGCATGTAGCAGTTTATGCGAGAACAACAAGCAAAAAAGTGGAACCAACAGGTGGGGGAAAAACGGCACAGTTTGAAAGTTTTTATAAAATTTCTCTTTGTTTTTCAAAGAAAACGAAGAACTTTCCATACATGAGGCGAGAAGAAAGAATGCGCTATCTGCCCATATATACAGTGGCGGTCAAAAGTATTGCAACAAGTGGTTTTTCGGAAACACCTCTTTGAGGATAACGCTCGAAATCGAAAAGACTGTGGAGTGTGGTGAAACCCAACACACTCAGCTTAGGTTAGAGTAGCTCCAGGAACAGGGCTGTCCTTCAAACTGCTGACAGAGTGGGGTAGGAGACAGAAAGATCCTCAGAGGGCCTCTGCTAAACTGACCTCAAATAAGATGGTGAATGCCAGTCGGTGATCGGCGCACATACTTTTCCTAGTGGGTATGAGCTGCATATGTTGCGAGGAACCCAATTCGTGGTGACACAACCACGATGGACCTAATTGTGCGAGATATTGTGGACAGTGGCAAGTGACAGATTCCGACCTCTGTGAATAAATTCTTTTTTTTTTGGAAAAGTATTTGGTGGAATGCTGTTGAAATTTTTATGTGAGCAGTAAATACTCATGCGGAACAGAAGAAAGCTGAAACCTCACCATTCCACCCAATACTTTTTCAAAGAAAAGAATTTATTCACAGAGGTCGGAATCTGTCATTTGCCACTGTCCAATATCTCCAATATCTCACAGAATTACGCGCATAGTCGTTGTACCACCAGGAATTGGGTTCCTCGCAACGTATTCAGATCTTATCCACTAGGAAAAGTATGTGCGCCGATCACTGACTGGCATTCACCATCTTATTTGAGGTCAGTTTAGCAGAGGCCCTCTGAGGATCTTTCTGTCTCTTACCCCACTCTGTCAGCAGTTCGAAGGGCAGCCCTGTTCCTCGAGTTACTCTAACCTAAGCTGAGTGTGTTGGGTTTCAGCACACTCCACAGTCCTTTCGATTTCAAGCGTTATCCTCAAAGAAGTGTTTCCGAAAAACCACTTGTTGCAATACTTTTGACCGCCACTGTAGATACTAGACGGTATACCCGGCTTCGCTCGGGAGTTCTCTACCCCCTGCTTTTCACACTGATGCGGATGGTTATTGATACTAATACATTCACTCGAACTGCCCACGAACATTTCGATGATCATCATGTTGAGTATTCTCGGTAGCCCTTTCGTCACCCGCACGTAAACAAAATAACCGGTATAAAAAATTATCAAATTGGTGCAAAATGATTGTCATATTCGTGCTCAGCGTATTCGATAACTCCAGTAGACATGTCCTCACCGACCTGTGGGCAAAAATTGCGAAAAATCGATAAAATCGATAAATCGATAATTGACGCAAAACGGTTGTCATATTCGTGCTCAGCGTATTCGATAACCCCAGTGGACATGTCCTCACCGACCCGTGGGCGAAAATTGCGAAAAATCAATAAAATCGATAAATCGATAATCAATCGATAACCTAAGCTAGCCTAAAACCTCCGCCGGCCCGAGTTGTATATGTGTGCAAAGTTTGATCCCGATTGGTTAACTCTCCGCGATTTCTATTTGGAACATACATACACACACATACACACACACATACACACATACATACAGACATTCATTTTTATATATACAGATATGGGAGAAACTTTGCTGTGGTTGACAACGAGAGGGGGTGAGCCGGTATAACGGGGCAATCTCGTGCCCGTTGTTAGACAGTTGACGAAATAGTGTGTGTTTGGAGAGGGGCGCGAGCAGGGGTCGAGATTGGCTTAAGAAGCGTGCTCACCCACCCTCGCCTGAAGCGAGCACGCAGCCACGTGGGATAGGATGTTGCTTATCAGTTGGAGGGTTGGAAGGGAAGAACACAGATACCCTCGTCTCCTGGATTCCTTTCCATGAAAAGCTGTTATAAGCAGGAGTAGTTAAAAAGTGTATGCAATTTCTGAGTCAAATTTTTATATGTGGGCAAGAGATATGTTCCTCAGTTGTGTGCGTATAAGTGGACGATATCATGACGATGTACCGAGGACTATCGTCAGCTCTGTATGTGATGACTGGTTCCACGTGTGGAGGCAGTATCCTGGAGTATCTGCACCGGTGTGCGATGACTCATCGGTACCAACTCAGGCACTTTTAGAGGACCGCCCGAGCCCCCCTTATTATCTTTGAGGACCGCCCGAGCACCCCTTTTTATCTAAGCGGACCAGCCGCGGACCCATCCTTATCTGGACGGACCAGCCGCGCACCCCTTATTATCTTAGCGGACCAGCCGAGCTACCTAAATTGTGGGCGGAGCAGCTGTGATAAGCAATATCATCCCACGAAGACTTCACTGGTGTTTCATTCTTTTCTTTTGAATCGATGCAGACGCTGAAACCGTACAAGTTTCGTCCACATCATAGTTTCGCTCCTCCTTCGCATGTATGGACAGAATTTTCTTCTGTTCCAATATGATGTGAGTCTTTGCTGTTCTGAACTTTAGACAGAACTTGCAAAATATTCAATTCTTGGTGATTTACAGGTTTGACGAGAGTGCAACTGCTAGAATCTCCATTTCGAACTTTTCTTCCTAAATTTTTCCTAATTAGACTACCAAGCTCCAATGAATTGTAAGTCTCATTTAAGGCCCACTGTGACCCTTGAGTAACCCTAGAGGGAAGCATCCTCTACACTCAAATTATTCTATTTGAGGGAAGAATGATTCATTACACTTACACAGAGTGTGGGACCAATTCATGACTCACATAAGAAGTAATAATGTAAGCGCATCCTCTGCATATTTCATTTCTAAAATAAAAACTTGCATCAATTTTGAACAGGACGTTTCAGTGGCAAACGAAAATGTGAACCGAGGAGAATGAGGTGTTCGATTCGATGGGAAATATTTCTGACTTTGGACCATTAGCATTTGCTGCTGAACTTGCTTGGTGCGAGAATTCGAAGAAGTTAAAGAAGAAACTTGCGAAAAGGGCCCCTTCAACTGTAAATCGATCCAATATCATGTGAAATTTTCCGAGCGGAAAAACAAAGTAAAATGAATTTGAATTACAAATGTGATGTCACTGTACTATCTTGCTTTCACACTAAGGATTTACTGGAGTGGAATGTAGAGACTACCGGAGCTATTCCGAGCTTCTCGAAAATGCCCGCGAACGGTCAGATATAGGGTGCTCGGCCGGTCCGCTTTCAATCAGAAGCTGACCGCCCGCGCACCCAATTTCTTTCCAATTTTCATCCCTTACGCGGGCCGTCAAATTTAGGGTGCTCGGGCGGTCCTCTAAAAGTGCCTGAGAAACGGTTTGGTGGAACCGTCGAACAGTGGACTTGCAATGATATGTCTTAATATCCGCTCAGATTCAACAACAAATAATGTTCTCAATGCAAGTAGCACTCCCCCCCCCTTCCCCCCCGCCCCCCGTCGACGGCTTTCAGCCGGTGACCCCCTCACTTTTGGACGCCTTTCGGCCGGTGACCCCCTCACTTTAGGGAAGGGGGGTTCTCGACCCTATCACACCTATGATAAGGATCGTTCAAAAAAGGGGACAGGGGGATTCTGTTCACCCAAGAAAATTGAATGAATTCAGAACAGTTGTCAGCTGAGCTCAGAAGAAAAAAAACTAAGCAGAATGATGTATAATGCTTGATACTTTTTTCCATTGTTAACGAGAATACGAGGATGAGACTCCTCCAACTTAGTCAGACATATTGCATGCTCTCTCGCCAACTCAACTAAGCTTACACGGCCCTTTTCAGCCCAGCATGAAAGGGAGTCCTAACTGTTATATAACATTCTCCTTGGAACATCACAGGCTCATCAGCTAACAACTGAAGAACACTAGATTTTTTTTTTGGATCAGCGAAAATTGATGTTCATTCCTTCCTTTTTTTCCATGCAAATTTTAGAAGAATGCAGTGCCCTCTGCATGCTAAAGAATGTCACCAATGGAGCGGCGCAAAGCGAGTTTTCAGAACTTTTCTGCCATTTTGTAAGGAGACTTTCACGGAATTTCGGAGATTTTCACTATCAGTTGCGTAACACACAGCCTGGTAGAGTGCCAAAAACACTCTTGCGAAGATTGGAAAGGTGTACCTTATACATATTTTGAGATCGGCGTTGGTATCTACACGAAAACACGGGTTAATGCATTTCCTTTGAATATAACATCTCCCTTTCATTTCAGTGGGACTCTCACAGACAACATCGGGATAGGAACTACGATTGGAGGGGTAACTATGGCTACTCCACGGTCCCACGATAGTCAAATTCAACCATATCTGCTTTCAATACAATTTTTAAAAGGAAACAAGGAAGACAACAATCGGTGATGGAACGTGATCTGAAAACTAGACTAAAAATACTACACAGTGGTTGTCGAAGTCAAGGAATAGCCAGAGTTATTGGCGGGCGGTAAATCTCGAAATCTAAGGCTTGGTTTTCTCCTCAGCCCATCGTGCAGCTCTATCCGACGAGAGTTACACCGGCCTTGCCCACCTGCAGCACTACATCAGCTGTGCTGACGAGGTAAGCAACAGTGGCGTAGGCAGAAAGTGGGCGGGAAAGGAGGAGCGTAGGAAAAAAGTTGGGGTCTCTACCGTTCTGGAGACCAGAATCTTTAAAGAAAATTAACAAAAATATGAATTATAATAATAGGTAATGGATAAAAATTATTTTAAAAAAATCCTGCTATACAAATCCTGGCAAAGTCGCAAATTTTTCTAGAGCGCAGACGTGGGGGATCGGCATGTGATCGTATCCCTCCCTCATGTGCTCAGCTCATAGACACTGTTCATGGATGACGCGAAGCTGACGAGAAAGTCGGCCAATATTCCATCATAAACGCATGGATGAAGTGGATGTCGCGGTGGGAGTGTTGTTGTGTTCACGAGGTTTCCAGGCTGCATAATATACGGAGCAGGATTATCACTATCCGGTGCTGCGCGGCTCACACGTATCAAGCCGCGGCGGTACTGTGCGGTACACAGATGTCCGGTTCGCTGTGGTGCTGTGCAGCTCACAGATGCCCGATCGCGGTGGTGCTGTGCGGCTTACAGATGCCCGATCGCTGCCGTGGCTTGC
This sequence comes from Ancylostoma ceylanicum, assembly GCA_000688135.1. NCBI lineage: Eukaryota > Metazoa > Nematoda > Chromadorea > Rhabditida > Ancylostomatidae > Ancylostoma > Ancylostoma ceylanicum. Next base: position 2,400,944 of record JARK01001351.1, on the reverse strand, counting down.
GGTCATACGTGCGAAAGGGATGAGATGAGGGTCAAAAAAGTGAAGGTTGTCTAGGCTGAAATGTGAAGGTTGTTCTGCGATCATATCTCCGATAGTGCTAAGATAAAGTTCAACAAAGTGAACGATGACATGTACTGAGCAGTGAAAGCTGTTTCAACGATGAATCCAATCGAAGCCGTTTTAATACTGCTCATAAAATGAATAAGAGATCGTCCGTTCAAAGCTAGAACGCTGTAGCCGAGATTTGCACCTTTGGTCCCATAACCAGCGCTCAGCCTAACGTAAAAAATGTCCCGGCTCGATTTTTTTCAAATATTTTGGTAGTTTCCATTTTTCACCGAATATCTCTTCAAATTCGAAAAACAAGGTGTTGCGTCGTCGTCAGCTCCCGAGCCCGTGAGCTTACCAGTAGAATGGTATATAAAAAAGTGTGGGTCAAAAAAGTGAAGGTTGTCTAGGCCGAAATGTGAAGGTTGTTCTGCGATCATAGCTTCGATAGTGCTGAGATAGGGTTCGAAAGTGAACGTTGACATGTACTGAGCAGTGAAAGCTGTTTCAACGATGGATGTTGAAACAGGTGTCCATTTTTTTGTTTTTTTCACGTTTTTATAAAAGATATAAAAGAATAAAAAATTTAATAAAATAAAAATTAAAAATTAAATGAAAATTTTCACACTTAAAATCAGCAAACTTAAACATCTTCCCACGAAGTTAAGCGGAGTTAGGAACTTCATCAACAGGTACCTTGAGGAGTCAAGTCATGGAGGTGTTACCACTTGAAGGATGATTTTCTTAGTTTTCACTGCAAATTTGTATTGTACATGTTTTCTTTTTTACCTTTTGTAGTACATGAGAAATCATGTAATAAATAGTAATAATAATAATAACAATAATAATAATAATAATAATAATAATAATAATAATAATAATAATAATAATAATANACGCAACACAAGGATTTGGGCTAAACATGTAACTTGCAAAAAAAACTATTTGACTAGTAATGTAGCTGCAAACTGCAACCTATTGTGACGTCATCAGCACGCTGGAGAACTAGTTACGGACTGAACCTTGCTGGTAAAAAGTTGGTAAAAAGTTATGGATACGGTTTCCAATCCGCTTGATTTTCCTTTTTTCCCTACATCCTCGAAACCAGAGCAGTTTTCAATCACAACTATTCTTGCAGGTTCCTCGGCCCCCGAAATTCTTTTGTCTATTATTGAGGTGAGTTTCTCTTTTCAGCAATTGTTACTGCTTCCAGAAATTCTCCTGGGAATTCTTACTGGGAATTCTTTTCCAGATTATTGCGAAAAAATTCGAAGCTGGTGATCTCGGCCCGAATACGATCGTCGGTTCCGCTGCGTTCAATCTTTTCATGATTATCGCTATTTGTGTGGCGGTGATTCCTAAAGGAGAAGTACGACGTCAAAAGCATTTGGACGTGTTTTTCGTCACAGCGTCTTGGTCAGTTCACCCATTCATCTTTCCTGCTTTCCTTACTGTACTTGTTACTGGTGGTTAATCTCCCAAAAATCAGGTCAATTTTCGCCTACATTTGGATGTACGTAATTCTTGCTGTGACGTCACCTGGAGAAATTGAAATCTGGGAAGGTCTGCTGACTTTCGCGTTCTTCCCACTTACAGTGTTCACTGCCTGGATCGCTGACATCAAAATCATTCAGGTATGTATTTTGTTTCAAAAACCACGATAGTTGAGTACTTGTGCTCATGATCTGCATTTCTCGCTTGTCTCTTCGAATACGGCACTATTTCTCGTGTTCTCGCCTTCTCTAATATCTTCACTGCCATGTTTCCCAGTGAAACACACTGTAGTAATGCTACATTTGAGCAAAGAAGTAGCAGACGTCTTGAAATATGGAGTTTGAAGGGGTCAATTGTTAGGAAATTGAGAAATTTAAATCCCTAAGTTATTATTAGGCTGTCCCACAAATACTGGTCGTTTTGAAGCTGCACTTTCCAAGGTACCTAACTCGTCATAAAGTTGAGATATTTCTTTGGAATAAAAACTCTTATATCCAGCATCTTCAGCAGATTTGTGCCATACTACAGATATTTCACGAGTATTCCACAGAAAAGGAGATCAAGCTTCAAAATTGGGAGAATTATAAACTTCTAAATCTTCACTACTACATATGTAGGTTGCGGCCATCATTTTTGGAACAACCTATTGTGACATAATTGTTGTCTTTATTCTCGGCTGTTGTTTCGCTAAATTTGATACACCGGATGGGTTTCTACCGTGGTTTTTTTTGTTTATGGGGTTGTTTATTTGTTTATCCAGCGCTCAAGGTGCCTCAGTTCAATCTGACACACCTAGAAACCTGTGCATAGGCACAGTCCTTCTCGTGGAACAGACGGATTCTGTGACTGCGCGATCGCGGCGGCACCTGGATGAGGAGATCATCCTCTAAGTGAGAGGGGCGAGTAGGTCCCGTCGCGATTCTGCTGCTGCGACGCTATGATGCCGCACGTGCAATCCGTCTACTTTTACGAAAAGGACTATATCTGCAAAACATAGTTTTTATTAGGGTGTTAAGTTGGAAATGCGCGTTTTTGCATCGGACAAATGATTTTTTAAAAACAAAGCTACAACACCCCAGTCCAAGTTCAATACAGAATTAGTATTGCTGAATCTTCGACATCTTCCACAAAAAGAGTGAGGGCTCTCCTCTGGGTTATCGCAGCGCAGTGACCTAAAATAGCGTCTTACCCAAAATTTGGTTTCGTCGCAGTTTTGGAATTTTTCTCATTTATTTAAGGCTTAAACGAAGCGAGCAGGTGGTCGCCTGATAGCGCAAAGTCTGGGCTCTTAGGCGATCCCAAGTGCGTTTCCTAATTCTAAATGTGAAGAACAGGGCAGTCGAAGAAACGATTTTCAGTCAGAATTTCGGTTCAGTTACCCAAGTTCGAGGCCATTTTCGAGTAATTTATTGTTGCATGGATTAAGCCAATTAATACACCAAAAATTCTCTTAATTCTATATATGATCTGTAGTGGTGCTCCGCTGCAGTTTCACGCTCTTTAACAACATGAAATTAGGGAACAGAAATTCTAAAATTTTGGTCGGTCTTCCTATAAATTCCTTAAAAAACAAAGAATGAAGGAATACTCGACAACGCGCATATGAAAAATTACTACCTGATTTGCTCTTTCAAGAGGTATTAAAAGTCTGGCGAAAAACGTTTGGCAACACATTCATAAAAACGTTGAAACTTCAGCGCGCATTTCCAACTTAACACCCTAATATATAATTCACCATTGAATATCATGTATTTCATTATCTTTTCTCTTTTCTTTTGTTTGTACGACAAAATTCTCCTTGAATCCCGATTTTTTGCGTTTTCTTGAGAGCCTAGGCAGGAAAAAAATTACCAAATCATAAAACTTTATAGCCTTATTCCTGAATTTCTTAGCAAACTTTGTATTTTTCCGGTGAAGTTCTAGAACATTTCTGTCGATTTGCCCGAAAAATATCCCAGCAACACATGCAAATCCTACAGGATTTTTTTCCCACGTGAGATCTGGAAATCTAGCAGCACGCGAATTTCCCGGTTGCAATGGAAGTACGCCTCGGCCACAAAAGCTATTTCGAGGCCCATTTTCCACAAATCTCCTCTACGGCACCGTCATCTACGCGATAATGGCAGCAATATGCACCCTACTATTGTTGAAATTGGGGTTGAAAGGGGACGAGGTTCACGTTTACCACGTATTTACCACACAGGCATGCATTAGGGTTTTGCACTTACGGAAACCCATAGTGGTTCCATGTCTGCTTAGGAATAGGGGACCAATGTTGGGTGAAAACTCTAAGCAAGTATCGAGCAACCTTGAAGTACCAGTTTTTAAATACGGAAAATCCTGACCAATCTGCTAGATTTATGCTTTCTTCATAGGGCCGTATGCATCATTGAGATTACCCAGGGTAAAAGCGTTGACAGGCGCTAAATTCACCCGCCACTGACCAGGGACCGCATGTATCTAGAAGATTACCCAGTTACCCATAGCCACACCATTCAAATCTATCCGCCGTTAGCACGGGCGTTAACAGGTCACCTTGGATAATCTTACTCATGTGTTTACTATTCGTATGAGGTTTATGTGAGAAACGAAAACTGAACAGACTACAAAACCTATGAAAACCTATTTTAACTTCAGAATTACCCCTGGTAATCTCAATGACTCATCCAAGGCCAAGTTCTTGTGCATAGACTTTTTCATGTGACCTTGATGGCATATTTTAAGCGCAGACAATAAATAAATAAACGGATAAACAAATAAAAGGATGCGCCCTAGGTGAAGGGGTGCACACAGCAGAGCTAAGACTCACGGACGCGAAGCCAAGCGAGTCCGAGGCCTGGATGCACCACTGAGATTACCCAGGGTAAATGTGTTTACGACGGCCGGTAAATTTGTGACCTGCAAACACGCTTACCCCTGATAATCTCAATAATGCATGCGGAACCGGGCTAGCAAATCTTTCGCCTCCTGCGTCTCCTAGCATTCCGTAGTCTGTACGATAACTAGCCATGTTAAACATTTCTGGACCTGCGTGCATCACTGAGATTACCTAGGGTATGTACGTACGTTGATGCCCGTGCTAATGATGGACAAATTGTGTGGCGTTGACATGTTTACCCTGGGTAATCTCGCTGATGCACGCGGCCTCTGGCTTAGTTGTTCACTTTTTTGTGAATAGAGAGTCTTTAGTCCAATATCAGTGTCTAAAACTCGTTTGAAATCCAGGCTTTTCTCTTCAGTTTTCCAATCCATTGTGCACTTTAGCTAAGTGTGTCTATCCCTATGTAACTAGATATGCATATCTCAGTTTCGCCTCGGGTTGCATGAATTTTGCGCAAGACTTGCATGACGTAAGCACTTTTTAAGCTTGTTGTGAGTCCTGCACAGGCCAAGTTTTTCTCTCATTCAACAAACCGATGAAAACTGCTTTTGTTGTGATTTTTGTTGCTCTGGAAACATTGTTTGCCCAAAAATAATGTACCTCAACAACCGTAGCCAGGATATCTGCCAGAAAAAAAGTCTGTTCTCCAACGGCACTACCCAATATTGAACATGCACGGCGAGTGTTTCCCAGTAACGAGCGCGTTTTTTGGGCTTCGTATCACAATTCCGGCCAAACAATCACCGGCTTATCGCTGGGAATTTTTGAGAATGGCACGTTTTCGTGCACGGCGATGTTGGATCCGCTTGTTATCCGAGATTCTTGAAGAGGATTTGCACAAGAGGCTAATGCTCAACGCTAATATCAGTCAGGGATGAGGGCAGAGTTCTTCTGCCGTGAGCACAAATGAAAAATGGGTATTTGAAAGTTTGGAATATGTAGTTACTGGATAAGGCTGGACGTATTTCAGAATCGTTTCCTACCTCGTCGCTATCGTCGTGGATCTCATGGAATGATCGCCACAGAAGGCGAAGAGATGAAGATGTTGGAGAGCAATGGTATCACACAGGCGTACAAAGATTTTACTCAGGTGAGATACTACAACATACAGATGTTTGATCTTACAACATACATAAAAATTATGTTAATAAAATATATCGGAGAGTTAAAAAATATTTTTGAACGGACTTGGATAATCTATGGAAACTCTTGGTGCTAAAATGCACAGAAATAAGAAAACATGACTAATGATGAGTAAATGAACTTATGGAATTATTTCCCTGAGTGAGAACTTGAAATTTACTAACCATGGCAAATTACCATAGATTTAAGGCTGCTGCTAGATAAAAAAAAGAACTCAGGGATAGAGGGATCGACCAAGCAAAACATTCTTTTGAAGGAATTCCTAGTCCATGATTATATGTACTTGCTTATTTATCCAGATAGCATAGAGCAAATAGTACTGGTACTACAAACAATACTTAGCAAGGAAACTTCAAGGGGGGTTTCATGGATTTGGTCTCATCGAGTACTCGTTTGACTCGGATCGACCTGGTCAGAATCGATTACATTATCTTTGTTCGACTTCTTGATTTTCTTCAATCATTCGACATTCTTTGGACGGGGGGGTGGGGGGACCCCTTCAAATCCTCATTGTTCCTCCTCATTGTTCGATCAATAGAATAATTATTGTTGAATGTTTCCAAAAACCTATTTTATCATATTTTTACCTGTCGAATGTCCACTGAATGTAATACCTACTTCATCTGTTCAGCCACTTCAATTTTATGTACTTTTTCCAGAAAAAAATCAGTTATTTCCACGTGTTGCTGTTCTCTGAGATGGAGAAAACGTAGATCCATTTCTGGAAAATATAATATAATAAATTATTTCCACTCCCTAGTCTTCTCTGAGATGAAGAAAACATAAATCCATAATTGGAAATATAGTAAATTGACTGCTTTTTCGAGGATTCTGACTATAAAAACCCAAATTACTATCCTTCTTCTCCAGAAATTCATTTATTTATTTATTTCTTCCTCGAACTTTTCCGCATTCAAGGGAGTCTTCCAGTTATTTTTCTTAAATTTGCTTATTTATCTAGCCAATATATAGTTGTAGAAGGTTACTGTGTGATACAAAGGGGGTAGGGGATTTACGGATAAATCCCCTGAGATTGGCCCATCTTTTGTGTCACTGACATCTTATCAAATTTTGCCTTTTATTTTTGTTATTGAATCGTTTAATGACAATTAATTGTTCGAATTGATTCACCTAATTCAATTGTATGTTCACCTCCTGAAGCGACTTGCCTTCCAGGCTGACTATGTCGATCCGGCCGTCCGTGCATTTGAGGAGCATCGACAAGAATTCATTGAGCTGATGAGAGAGATCCGGAAGAAGAACCCGCACATCTCTCCCACAGACCTGCAGAAACAGGCTGAGTATGAGATGATCACGAGGCCAGTTTTTCGTGTTTGTCTTGTAGAAAAAATGAACTTTTTGTTACTGAACAAATATATTACACAGCTACTTATGAACAAATAGCAATAAGTACGAATGAACTGGGGTTCTTCTCTAGAGAGTGATGGTTTTTGCGCTGTGAAAGGGGATCTGAACATCTGTAAAATTTTATGGGACTAATTCATTTTGAAATTAAAAACCACCCGCTCTCATCTAGTCTTTTTCTGTGCTGAAAAGGGGCCGGTATCGCTCTCTGAAGGTCTCCCTGGTTTGCCAGAGGCATATCTGAAATCATAAGGGCGTCCTTACCAAGTATATTAATGTTGTAATAATATTGGAACTGTATCAATATTGTACACTATTATGCTAGTTCTGGTCCAAGAAGTTCCAGGAATATTTGTTGCTAAACCGTTGTGTAGCATTTAGGTTATTTTGAGCTTGTTTAAAAGGTTTTTCACCCAAACCATGTTTACCTCGTAGTGTAACCTCATTTGCATGGCGTTACGGTAGAGTTTCTGTAAGAAATTGGAAGGAAATGCCGTTTTTCCGCAAATGTAGCATGGACATGCTAACCGATGCTGCTATATAATTTCATTTTATTTTATTTCATTGCGTCTCATGAGATGTTATAATGAAGAAACGTAAAATAGCATTACCGAGCAGAACGCTAGGATTATGAGAAAAAAACAATACAGTAAAACAGACAAATATTAAGCATTGGATGCTTTTCAACATCCAACTGGTGTGAACTCTTTTTAATTTTTTAAAGGACGTGAAACAAACTTATCACTAGCGAAAATTTCTGCACACTTCAAAGAATATTCTTCTGCTCTATTGATACCCGATATTTTCACCTCTACATGTCTTGTTTCTCAAATTCGAAATTTAAATATGGCTGGATCATCATCATCCACGGATTTCTAAGGTACTAAGGCACACTACCACACAGCTGAACCAATCCCTATTAAGATTTGAGACCTCCAAGCATTGAGCCAATGATGCTTCTCCAGGGGTCGCGTACACCATTGAGATAACCCAGGGTAAACGCGTTAACACTCCTAAACTTCACCAATCGTTTACACAGACGTCATCAGGTTCACCAGTAATCTCAGTGATGCATCCATGCCCAAAAGTGCTGCTCCAGTGTAATGTTGCTTTTTTTTAGAGGACCAAAATCGCGAGCGTTCTATCGTGTACAGGCCACCAGACGTCTCATTGGAGGTGGTGATATCGTCAAGAAGAGAATCGACAAAGAACACAACAAAGCTGTTGATGCGGTAAGTTTTTTTTCCTTTTTTTTCGCACGTTTTCCTATTTTGCTTTACTACTCCATCCCCGTAATTGCTTTGCTCCTGTAGCGCAAATAAATTTACATCCTTGAATAAGACTTTTTTCCTATTCCATTCACAAATTTCGTATTCATTTGATCATTATTGACTTGCTCGAAAATTATTGGTTGATATCCGAGGTAAGTCATGAATGACTTTTAAACACTAGCTTGGCTTTTTCGGTTTGGAACTCATTCACTATATTGTGCAATACATATAGATCCGTCTCTACCATCTCTACCATGCGCATCTTTCTATGGATTCTATTTTTGTTTATTTTGGAATGTGCTCTTCTGGGTGCTGAGCTCCACAAAGAGTTCAAGGCATTCATAGATCAACACGAATTCTTTTCTTTTTGAACAGATATAACGAACCTGTTTCTTGGATTCTAGAATTTTGGTGGATGTAAATTGAATCATTTTTAGGTGTTCACAAAGATAAACCAATCTCAATGCATAATTTAGCACTAAAAATCACTTTCTCCATCTTTATTTATGCAATTATTTTTATTTTCATTTTCACTACAGCAATTCCATGCCTTCCAAAGCTCCTAACAATCCAGAGGCGAAGCCTGCATGACAAAATGCCGCAGGCACCATTCCACTTCCCACCACCTCCACACGGCCATCAGCCATGCCTAGATGGATGATCATAACTGAAGCGTGACTCGTACTAACCGCATCCGTTAAGCAGAACCATACATATTTCAGTTAGTGCAGGCTCAAGAGAAGCAGACACGCGAGAACACCTGCAAGATCTACTTCGATCCGGCACATTACACTGTACTCGAGAATATCGGCAATTTTGATGTTGTCGTCGGACGGTGAGTTCTGCATTTGCACTAAAAGAGGTTTTCCACGGCTTTATTGCTTTTGGTCGGCTATCTAATGACTGCCCTTCGAGGTATTTGAGCCTGGCAATAACCTGGCAACGATGAGTTTTTATGTCACCCATAGCAGCAATATGTAGGAGGAGGGGAGCACCGTTCGTGTAGGGATTTGTGCAGCGACATTTGAGGAACAATTCAGCCCCTCAAAATACCTCCTACACCAGTGGTAAGGGGTTAAAAAGCAGCTACATGGCACAGTGGTTCGCCACGGCATAGTCCTAACGGGGTCAGTTTATACTAAACGGATGTGTTCGTTACGCGCGCGACTATACAACGCATCTTTGACGCAGGCCAGACGCACGCCTCTGTGTCGTTGTGACTATTGGCGGCGGTCGTGCGGCAGTTTTTCTCATGGTGTACCTACTGTGTTGACCCAACTTAGTAGAAAATCCCATGGAAATGTATGTGGGCGTCCGACGCACGACTGACGCACGCATCTAGTATAAACTGCCGTACATGCAACAAGCAAGCCGAAAAGGAAACATACTAGTTATGCTGAAGCGGTTGTGCGACAAGAGGCACGCTGGTGGGCTGTGATTGGTCAGTTCAAGTCCGCGTCGCGGCTGCAGCCTTCAAAGATACAAGTAGTGCAGCGAGAAAATGGACGAGTTTTCTAAGCTTGAGTGGGACAGATGACTGTGACGAGGTGGCCACCGATGTCATCCAATGCGTCGAAATTGAAGGAGTAACCCGAACTTAAGAAGCAATCGCATGCGGCGCGGTCGCGTCGCGGCGCACGTCTCGATCGCCTCCCTGTTGAAGCTCCACATATAGCCATATTCCTGGACGATTTGTCCCTGGGCCATACGTAGTCTACCGAATTTTCTGCATCTTTTGATCATATTTTGAAATTCGCGCGATCAATCCTAAAACATTATTAAAGGGCCAAGCCTAGTTCACTAAGTTTGACTTTGTGGTGAGATAATTTTTTGTCCACCGAAAATTGTTCATGCGGGTTTTCAGCCCTTCCCTGAAATTCCCTTTCCCAATCAGTTGTAGGATTATCCTCACGAATTTTCAGCTTGTTATTCCAGAGATGGTGGCCCAGAAGGCCTCACCGTTATGGTGGACTACTACACTGAAGATGGCACTGCAAATGCCGGGTCTGATTACGTTCCCGTGAAAGGAACCCTTACCTTCTACCCAGATGATAAGTATCAGGTGAGCTCATAAGTGTCTTCTTGGTTACTGCATCTCCCCTTTTTTTGGAGCAGAATCAAGAAAAACAGAAAAAAATCGCATTACCATCACTAAATATATCTATGCTTAGAAAATTTCCATCGAAATTGTGGACGATGACGTTTTCGAAGAGGACGAGCACTTCTACCTTCATCTACGAAACCTTCGCGTTCGCACCAAGGACGGTCTGATCCTGGACCCTTCAAGAATTGGCGGTCTTCCCGTGGCACAGTTGGAGATGCCAGCTACCGCGACTATTATGATTCTTGGTAAGGACTTTTTAGCAATTTTAAGGAAAAATATTTTTCAGAAGTCTCTGAAGAATAATGAAATTTTTTCAGATGACGACCACGCTGGTGTGTTTTCGTTCGAGCACGATCACTTCCAAATTATTGAGAGTTGTGGACATCTTTCGATAAGAGTTCAAAGACACTCTGGTGCCAGAGGAAAAGTTGTCATCCCTTACAGGTTCGAAGTTCTTCTTCAAAAAATTCTACTGCTATTAGTTATTTCTTTAAATTTGTCCTTTATTCCTTGCTCCTGTTTACAATTTGAGGCTCTTTTCAGCTTAAATATTGCAAATAATGAGAAATTCAAGAAGTAATAATCCTACAGTCCCGCCTCCGGCTTCCGTTCTACCTAGATTTTCCTTCGCAACTTCAACAGTTCTGTAGTAATTCTTGAGTAACTTCATCGGCCTTTCCTGTTTAGAGATAAATATCTAGTTTGTACCTATTTTTACGCGTCGTGAGCCTAACGGAATAATTCAAAGATTTAGAGATTGATAAAGAGATTGACTGAGATTTCCCAAGGGAAAACAGCTCCTTTTTTGTGGCCCACTAACATGTATATTTTTCAGGCATCTTGTAAAATGTTTTTTTCTAAAGGTACTACATTTCCAGGACATCAGATGGAACTGCTATTGGTGATAAGCATTTCGAGACTAAGGAAGGAGAACTGGTCTTCGATGACAATCAGACAGAGTGAGTTTCAGGGGCATTACTCGGTGTTGAGTCGCTAATAGCCGAGCATTAAGAGGGGAACTAAAAATCCAAGGCAATGCCGGAACTATTTAGGTAATCTTGTGAAACACTTAATTTCCCTACATTTCCAGGAGTATCCTAGGAACAAAGTCTACAAAAATTGATTCCGTAAAAGGTTAATCTTAGTAATACAAGCAATTTGTCCAGAAATCCGTGCCAGCGACGTTACCGTCGGGCATCCTTGGATCTGGCGCTGTTGACCCGATTAGATTTTTGTCCTCCTTCTCGCACCCTGAATGTCTTCAGGTGATAATTAGAGGCAAGAAGAGGTACGAAAATCCGATTGGATCAACTGCCTGTCCCCCCACCCCCTTTCTTGGTCAGAGCAAAAATAAATTTCATCTGTTGATGAAAAAAAAATTGATGATCCAGTTTCATTCCTATCGCTCAAAAGAGCAAGATCGCAGTGGTTCGTGAACGGGTGATGAGGTGAAAGCATTGTCCAAGCGTCCGCCACTAACTGTACCTTATATTACACTGTTTTTACTGGTATTTCGTGTAATGTTTGCATTTCATGTAATATTTCGTTTCTGCCATTAATATTTGATTGTCCCAAAAATGTTGGCTGCAACGAAGTAGTGAGTTCGAGGTAGTTCCACGGTCTCGAAAGCTGAGCAGATATATTTCATACCATTTTTATGCCATTAATTGTCATGTTTTTGATCGACTTTGATTTTCTGGACTCTGCACTCTCGCACATTTTTGCTTAAAAAATTGCTGTCGCATTCCTCTTGCGTTGTACCTTCTAGTACCCAACACCTGTAGGTCCCGCCAGAACTACTACAGAAGCACCTTGTCGTTCGTGTAAGTGTTGTACTAAAGAGTACGACGAGTCGGTGGCGCATGGCACGTGTGCGCTGGCGGCTGCAGGCACTCCTCGACCGGCGTGACGCTGCCTCGCCATCGCCTCGCTCTCAACCTTGCTGAAGTGGATTCTCAAGTGCCCGAATACTAGCTAACAGAGCACAAGCCAACACTGATATTACTCGCCCTTCGCCCGGGGATTTGTTCGGATGAGAGCAGAGATTGGGTTACAGAGTCGCCACAAAGGGGTCAACCATTGTTCCTTTGCAATTTTTTTCCTTTCGTTGCAAACCACGGAAGAAATCCTTTTAAAAAATCCGGAGAGCATAAAGAAGCTGAAAGGCCAAGAGTGATATTTTCTGGGAGCGGGGGTGGGTGTGAATTTTTTCCAGGCTCACTTATTCCAGTACTTTTTTTCTCCATGCACAAGTTATGGATTTCGATTTTTTTCGTAAACTTATATAATTCACTCGCAACAATTTAGGATCACAGTGGTTTTTTTCGCATTATCCCACTTTTTACCCGAAGCCGAGTTTTTTTTTGCTAAAACTTCACATAGGATTTGTTTGTGATGCTGAACATGAATGACGTTGTTGTGGGATTATGGTAAGCGTACGGTATCTACAGTACCCAGTAGAATACTCAAACTTTGCTTTTGGAGGGGTTACTATAGGAGTTGATCACAAGTACCAGCACAATTCATCATCTCAAGGCTATTTCCTTGTCGTAATTGGCTTTTTTCACCGACTTTCTCGGATAAAGCTACAGTAACCTCTCCCATGCTGTTGAATTCATGGAAATTTCATTGCCACTCAATGCTGACAAGGTATAATAGTTTATTGCAACCTACCGTATCCCTGCAAAAATGGAACTAAATTACGGTATGGAGATGGATGAGGTAAACTTGTTTGAGGTATGAAATTATGTATTTTAACGCCTCTTTGGGAGGTTCCCGGTGATTCGTTAAGCTACAGTAATCACTGTATGCCTAAAAAGGGTTATGTTACGAGGTGATAAAAATATCCATGTTCAGTCCTTTCAAAATGTCCCCGCCTCCCCCCCCCCCCCTCGACTGAACCTTCTAGGAGGAAATTTATTGATTTTTTGGTGCAGAGAGGGGTAGTGTCTTTTGGAATAATTTTTTGCTGATAAATAAAAAAATGCAGTAAAATAAATAGTGTTTTGTAGAAGAATAAATGAATTAAAAATACAGATCTACGACCACTCCACCTCCAGAATTTTCCATTTTTTCAATAAAATGCCCAATAAATCAAATTCAGAGCGTTTATTGACATTGGAGTGATGGATACCGAGCAATACGAACGATCCGACTACTTCTTCATCGAGTTGGCCCCACCGATCTGGGCTAAGAAGATGAGCGGTGCGCTGTTTTTCCTTCGATTCTTCTAGTTTTCAGAGAAATTTCGAGAATTATCTGTTAACAAGTCACCAGGACACTTTCCGTAACCACTCCGGAATCTCTCCTACGAATGTTGTTTCTTTCTGCCTATCGTTAGCCTCTAGTGAGAGGGAGCGTAGCGCCACCGTAGTGTTGTGTTCCTTTTGTGGTTCTTTGGTGGCACATCTCTGTACAGCTGCCGTAGTGCATCCGGAATGCCTTTGAAAAGCTGCGCTATTTTGACGAGTTTATACTTTTGCGCACCTCTTCAAAGGTACATGGATGCTGAAAAATAGATCTTAGACCTACGAATGCCATCTAGCTTAACGTGTCGTGATTGTGCAGATCTGAGCAAAGTGCAAGAACGATTCCAACGTCGTATGGAACAGAAGCGCAGAGCATCTATTGCATCGGAGTCGAAGGAGAGCAGTGAGCCAGGTTACTCCCTCAACTTATAACTGCAGCCGCAACCACCCCCTGTCCCGCACATCTCTCATCCCTCGATGTTCGTGGCGACAACTGTCACAATTGTCAGTCATACCTCATGTGTCTTATCCACTGTTCTAAACAACCCGGAGACTGCTTTGTCAGTTTGTCAGACACCATTTTTGGATGGGCACACGCACTTTTTACATAGCCCTTGCACATCTCGCATACATTTCTATTTATGCATTTTGCACGGTCACAAGATTGCCGTTGGATGTCAGCAGCTGCTGTTATCGTGCTGAAAGGACCTCACGTACATATTAAATTGCGTTGTGATCATGCTCCAGCATTCCACCAGCTGGAGTTGCCGTTTCATTTTGGCTCCAATTACTATTATAAAATGGGCGAGGTTGGAGTGCAATTTGAGCGCTATCCGGTTGCTGTTGTGTTGCTATTCGGTTGCTATTTGATTGCTGTTCGACTCTTATATGAAAAGTGAATAGCAGTCAAATAGTGACCCAATATCGGCTGAATAGCCTCAAATGACATCCCAAACCTGCCTCTTTTTTTTTTGGAATTGGATCGAAGTGAGATGCTGCTTCAGCTGCTTGAATGCCTTTGTGAGTAAAACAAAAATTTTTACAGCCTGAGTTCCTTTTAGACATAGGCATGCGGCTGTAACCCAGATCAGTGATATTGGGTTGGGCAATAAGTTCTTCGCATCTAGAGCAGAACCTAGCAGATAGACGTTTCGTTCTTCCTAAAACTCAGAATTCAGAGGAGGGGCATCCTCCAGGCTAAAATCAACCTCCCTGAGGCATGAATCCATTTCTTCACAGTCCTTTCAGGAGTACTTGCTTCTTTTTAGATGTCGTTGACATGTGTTTCCTTTTAAACTCCATCCGCTACACGATATAAGTGGAACAGTAGGAGTGATCGGGGGTTGTTGTACTAGTCGAAATGGTGCTTCACACTCTAGGCGATAGAAAATGAGGTGCGGCGAGAACTGAGGAAATCGGCTTGAATATTTACAAAGAGTAAACCAAGAGCTACAAAACGATTACTGATACGCAATCGAACAAAACTTGATTCACAGTAAAAAATCAAGATGAAAAAAAAACCGCACGAACTTATTGCCCAACCCAATATTAATCCGTTCTTCGGGACACCGTTCTATCAGAATGATATCAGCAGGTGCTGTCAACCGATGCAGGGTAGAGCTCACCAAAAGTCGATAAATCTCCTTATTTTGAATGCTAACTTATGAAATCACATCTTTTTTGTGGAAAAATTGTTTTGGTGCTATCGAAACTAAATCGACATTATTCGATCATCACCTTTTTCGCCACCCCCTAATTTCGAGTAACGAATTTTGGATTTCAATGCCGTTATATCTTTCTAAAAAAAATCCAAACTGAGAGGAAATCCTAATAGCTTAGTTAGTTTCAAAGACAGTTCTAGAGAAGTCGGCTCAAAATATTGATCACCAGCACCTCTTAACATGCATTTTGAGGTAGAAATAGTGGACTGTTCTAGAGACGTTAGGCCAAAATTTCTTCATTTTCCATTTAAATAATTTCCTTCCACCCACTCCACTAAGTGCGTTATGCCAACATACTTAGGTAGAACCCCACATCACGAATACACCTTCTACTATTTCCCAAGCACGCTGAGCACGAGTTCTAGGTCGGACTCACACACCGTCGAGAGACTTTCTCACCACGGATCCGAATCAGCGGGCCGTGTCGGCCTCGCCGAACCTCAACTCCCGCTTCAAAAAGCGAATGGGATCGTGGATCGCCGGCATGAAAGGTTTCCATCCTGCATGCCGCACACTGTGCATGACGCCTTCTCTCTGTTTTCACTCATTCCTCACTCTGCATGCTGTGTTTTGCTGCGTCGGATATGTGAATGCCGTTCGTAACAAGGAGTGCTTACTGGAACGAGGAGATCCGAAAGAGTTCAGTTTCCCAACCTAACACTTTCTGTTTTCTTTATTTTTCTTATGCTGTTATTCTGGCCAGGAATTGTTCACTGAGGAGAAGGCGCTTTTTTGGTTTTTTTCAAAATTTTGAAAAAAAAATTCTCAAGTAATAGCTTTATTTTCTCCACTTGCAGACTCTTGCTTGCAGACTCTTTTCAAAGCGCCTTCTCTTCAGAAGCTGAGCTTCAAAGCAATCCTAACGGCTGCCAGAGAAATTCTACCAGTAGATCGGGTCTGAAAGATAAGTTATAGGTGCGGACGACGCCATGACTGGCTTGACGGCTGACCAGCTGGAGATCGCCGAGTTGGGAAAACCTCGTCTCGGTGAATATGCCAAATGTCAGATTACCATCAAGGAGAGCAAGGAATTCCAGGTCTGTTGGTCTTATTGACTCAGAAAAGCCACTGTTATTGCCTAATTCAGCGGTCCTGACCAGCTCGCACGCGCCGCACCATCTATCTTCGCACTCTGATTGTCTGCGTTACCACGAATTTCACTGGTGCCGCCCGCCGTTCTCTCTATATCGATATTGTGATGTAGCGCGGCGTGCGCGTCTAGACAGCTGGAATCTCTTAGAGATCCAAGAAAAATAGAGACCAATAGATAACTATAAAAAAAGATAACTTCAAAAAAAATAGATAATCTTAGGAAATAAAGAATAAGAATTGTAGCGCTCTTAATTAAACACTAAATTAATTCTAAAAAATTACATCTAGTCACTGTATTTTTTTGAAACTGTCATGAAAGTTTTTGTTTTCTTTTCTAAAGATCCTAAAAATCCCGGACAGTACCAATCCTTCTAGGGAATTGTTGACCGAATGATCAAGAATGCCAACACCAAGCTGATGCTGGGAACGTCCTCATGGCGGGAACAATTTATTGATGCCCTGACAGTGAATGCTGGTTCGATCTTTTAATTTTTTTTTACAATTTTTACTAACAATTACATAGGTATGATAATATCAAATTTGTGGGAATATATTTCCTCCACAGATGATGACGACGACGATGGTGACGATGATGAGGATGGCGAGGAAGGAAACGAGATTGCCATCAAGGCGCCACCAACTTGCTGTGACTACATCATGCATTTCATGACTATGCCATGGAAACTACTTTTTGCCACTATCCCTCCGACAGGTTCGTAGATTTTTGGGTTATGAGAGATGTCCAGGGAATATTTTGAAAAATTAAGCAATTTGCACTGGATTCGTATTGAGAGATCCATAGACTTCGCAACTATTAAGAGTCATACTATGGCTGAGCAGCAGAGAAGGGGCGGGCGAAAATGATTTTCTCGTATTCTGTGTCCTCTTCAAGCTTGCAAACTCTGTCGTAGTTCATATCGAAGAGGCTGCAAACATGGAAATGTCACAGAACATCTTCTTTTATCTCGCAATGAACTCGACACTTCTGACTACCTCTGGACCCTCAGCGACATAAAGTCGCCGACAAAGTATGAACATAAGCTTGCATACGCGCATTCATTCGCAAATCTGTATATATAAAAGTGAAAGTTTGTATGTATGTATGTATGTTTGTATGTATGTTCCGAATAGAAATCGCGGAGAGTGAACCGATCCGGATCAAATTTTGCATGCAGGTCCAGGAAGAGCCGGCGGAGGTTATAGGCTACTTTACGCCGGGAACTATTGATTGATTTATCGATTATACCGATTTTATTGATTTTTCAACGTTTTTGCTCCGGAACTGGCGAGGACATGCCCACTAGGGTTCCTCAGTACGCTGAACACGAATATGATAACCGTTTTGCACCAAACTATTGATTTATTGATTTTATCGGTTTTTTTCCACTTTCGTTCGGGAACAGGCAAGGACGTGTCTCCTAGGGTTCTCCAATTTGCTGAGTACGAATATGACAACCATTTTGGGCGAGGGTATCGATTTATCGATTTTATCGATTTTTTTTTCACTTTAGCTCGGGGACGGGTGGGAACATGTCAGGTGGGGCTCTCCATTATGTCTAACACGAATATGACAGCTACTTTGCAAGAAAGTATCGATCAATTGGTTTTAACGAGTTTTTCATGTTCGGGCAGGTGAAGAAAAAGGTTAACGAAACTATTTGACGTGGTGGTCACTGAAATGACGAGCATTTCAAATGGATGCATTCGTATCCTAACTAACCGCATCAGCGTGAAAAGCTTGGGGTAGTAAAACTCCCGAGCGGAGCCGGGTATGCCGTCTGGTGTCATTATACAGAGGAGGAGGACCTAAACTTTTAGCCTATTTACCCGTATATGGACAGAGAACGAAACGGGCAAATAGCCAATAATTATTTGTGAAAATTTTTATGGTCTGGTAGCGCACACAGGGCCCATGATCTGACATTTTCCGCAACTACGACCACACTTGTTTCCAGCGATTGGAGAACGCCACAGAATTCCTTTTGAAGGAGATGGATGCAGCACGCCAAAATAGAAGGAATGATACCAAATTCCTATCAAAACATAATGAAGTAGGCTTAGAAATCAAGCGGACGTAGTTGCGGACAATGTCAGATCATGGGCCCTGTGTATGCTACCAGACTATACATTCTTTAAGACAAAAACATCACATATGATATTACTAATTTAAATGATCTCCACTGTGATATACGACGATATATTGCAATGCGAAATGAGAGACTTCTTCCCCCTCCCCCTCCTAATGCGTTGGAGATGGGAGCCAGTCAACATACTTCGCGCAGAGTATAACACCATACGTCGCGACATCGATTTTGATGCGTATCGATTAGTGGTGGCTCGTTCGGCGGCGACGTCAGCGATGCGCCGCCTAAAATCGATATGTATCGGAACTGGTCTGGGATTCATGAAACGATAAGCGCATGAACCCATGGTGGTCAGCGGTATTGGTCAATGCTAAGAGGCGTAGGACGTCAAAATTGGTTTGCTAGCCCGGATTCTACTAGTTAAGCGTTTACGGATCCTAGTCCTGATGTCACTGTGAAGATGCAAGGGTATAGTGACAGCCAAATACATTACAAACGTCCTTTCTTTTTTTTTCTTTTTATATTTCCACATTTTCCCCTCATTAAACGATCAAGTGCTCACTATATTGCAGATTACTGGGGAGGATGGGCGTGCTTCGTCGTCTCCATCTTCATGATCGGTTGTCTAACAGCCCTTGTAGGAGACTTGGCGTCACAATTCGGTTGCTGGGTTGGTCTTAAAGACTCCGTCACTGCTATCTCCTTCGTAGCCTTGGGAACATCTGTCCCTGGTATGTTATTTCGTTAGGCTTGGTTCACCTCCTCGATGTGCTTTCCCTTCCATCCATTTATCTTTAGACACATTCGCGTCAAAGGTATCCGCTGTCCAAGACAAATACGCGGATAACTCTATTGGAAATGTTACTGGTTCTAATGCTGTCAACGTGTTCCTTGGAATAGGTATTGCATGGTCCGTGGCAGCCATATACCATTTCTTCAACGGAACCAAGTCAGTTTTTTCATGTTTGAACAATATTCGAGTCACTTTATCTATACTACAACCTTTTCTGCAGCTGAATAAGAAAATTTTGGCGTTTTTTTGAAGGAGCAAGCATTCTTCTGCTATCCATCAGATCGTTTTTTTTCTCTTTCTCCTTTTTTTCTTTTCCTTACTTTTTTGCTAGAACCTGCAGAGAAGTTGTCCGCATCCTAGTCCTTGAAAGTGTTTGAGCGCTCGTTCGTTGATAAGCACGACCACGGCATTGAATTTTACCTACATTATTGGTTACTGTTGACTGCTGAGCTCATAAATTTTGGTAATTTGTATAGAACTAAATGTAAGAGAAAATTCTTCAAAAATTTCTGAAGCTGTCCCTGGCAACAATTTGACATTGGATTGACAAAGCGAATTCTAGGATTTTTTCAACCACGCAGTTATAATTTTGACCCCTTGCCTATACCCATTTTCTGACCCTTCTGTTTGGACTGCATCAAGGTCCAATAGGATTTTGGTGGTTCTATTGTTTGGACACTAGTATACTAAACCTTTTATTATTCAACTAACCAAGTGAATATACCAAATAAGTGAAAAGAGATAGAGAATGGAGAAGGAAGGATGTAGTAACCTTTTCTTTTGGTGGAATCCGGGTCCAACCGCTTGTTACGGTTGACCCCGAGACTTGTTGTTTACCGCCCTGTAGGACGGTGTATAGATCCGACTACGGACCTAACTTGTTATCGTCTATCCGAAACGACGAGTCCGCCCACGCGGTCGGTCATCTAGAGGCGCCTATGCTTGCGGCTTCTTTTATCCTCGTTTCCTAGCCATAAGGGGTGGAGCTGGAGGATCAAAAATCATCCATTCATGAGAACGGAAATTATGGTATGCGGAGCATGAGGCTATGAATCATGAGTTCTCGGTAGCAGAAGTCATGACACCTTCTCATCAGCGTTGTTCCCCAAGCATTCCTATTTATCTCACTGCAGGTTCTTGGTCGACCCCGGAAATCTTGGATTTTCCGTGTTGGTCTTCTGCCTGGAAGCTTGCGCCTGTATAACGATCATTGTTTTGCGGCGAGGAAAGCTCGTTGGTGGAGAACTTGGAGGTCCTGTTAGGTACAGGGTAAGTATTATTCGATAAAGAAGATGTTCAATAGATGTTACGTCCATAACTGCACATACAAACCAACTCTTGCTATGAAATATTGAGTAATTTCCTTTCAGGTGATGACATCGACCTTCTTCATGTCGCTATGGTTCCTCTACCTAATCTTGTCAGCACTTGAGGCCTATTGTGTAATTAAGGGTTTCTAAAGAGAACGTCAGCAGATGAGTTGCAATTCGCTGCGGATGCCAAATCCTGGCCGCAGCGGTTTCTCTCCCTCTCCACTCTTCCGTACCGTTTCGCTTATCATGTTGCATAACCAAAGTGTCTTAATTTGACCACCAGTCAGTCAGTCCCATGCAGTTTTTCTATTATGTTTCTAGGTTAATAGGATTTTCATACGTGTACGCCTAGTCGTGCAAATAATATTTGCTCTCTGTACTTGTTTCATTGATATTGTTGGTCATTGCAGTGGTGCCTTCAGAGATTATTTACAGAGATCGATGCTATATTTTTCACAATAATTCTTGCGTTTTCCTCTTACAACGTCCAAAGACACAACCACAACAACAACAACATGTACCGTTGTACGGGTTTCAGCTTCCCGCTTCACTCTGAATGCTCAGACAAAATAGCAGCATAAACGGCTATCCAGCAAGGTTCTTGCGGCATATGCCAAATATGGCAGCTGCTGCCTCACACTAGCAGGCCCAACTAACTACCTACGCGATTCGAACGGGTTCGAAAAATCGTAGAATGGTAAATGTTGTCGTGAATTGACTCGATGGTTCGGTGCTTATCGATATATCACACACTGTTCCAGGAATTCGCTTGTAGGTCTTTATTATTCACGTCTTTTGTAGTTCCGCTCATGATGAGCAGATATCATTTCCCTCAGTTCAGTTCCTCGAACCTCTTTTTTTTTGTTGTTTTCAAATATTACGAACTCCCATCTCGCCTTTGCGTTTGAATTGTGATCAAGATGTATTGAATAAATATGTTTACGTATAGGGGAAATTTTCGTGAATATCCTAGATAAAAACGGCTATGTGTCTTGAAGGTAAAGTCTGGTTAAGATATAGTTTGCATATTTCTTGCTTAGTGAGTAGATAAATAGTGAATTTACTATGATACTGACTGTAAATAACAGAAAAAAGACCTGGAAAAGGCAGCGAACCACGCGCAAGGAGTTGAAGTGGGAGGTGCCGCATCACCTGTGTTGCTGTATCAGGGGATGCCGCAGCACCCACGTTGTTGCGCAAGTCACTACAGCAACACCTGCTTGTCGCTGTGTGGAGGCTGTGACGTCATGTGTTGCTGTGTTGGAAGCGAGTAGCGGTGGCAACACCATGCACATCAGATGCCGTAATCCAGAGGGATTTTTCCACGAAACTTGGGATAAACTTAGATAAGCGCTCTCAAACTTGGGTTATGTGATATACGGGCGACTTACATCACAGGAAGCGTTGAAAAATGAAGATTTTGACCGGGCCTTGCCTTGGGAGACGGTCAAGACGTATGCCGCGACTCAACCGCGTATGCTTGCGGTTGCGTCGCGGCATACGTGAATCCAGCTTCTTCCTTCAAAATCGACGCATTGAATGACTCCGGTGGACACCCAAACACTTTTTCGGTTCTTATGGCATTCATCTACCTCGCCTTAGCTCAGAATACATGTCTATTTCTTTTCAGTGCTGCTCGTGCGTTTGAAGGCTGCACCCGCGACACGCACATGAATCGACCGATCACAGCTCAGCAGCATACGTCTTGTCACGCAGCCCCTTGCCTTTAACGCTTACGAGCCTTTGAATTGGCCATGAGGGCAGCGCTGAAGTCAAGCAGTCCCCTTCTGACATTTGCCATGTTTTCGACATCACTTTGAAGGTGTAGATATTTTTTAAACTTACAAAATAAGTGATATTTGGTGTTTTGACTCTATCATTACAAGATTTCACCCGGAGGACTAGCTTACATAAATCACTCGAAGTAAAGTAAAACAAAACATCGTGGCCTGATTTCGCATCCCTGATTTTGCATTCCTGAATCCGCAAACTTTCTTTTATGATTCACTTTATCCACCAGGTGGGTTTGAGAAGATTTTTACCTGGAGCAAACTTTGTAAAAAGCCCAGTTTTTAGCAAAATGTCAAGTCCGTCTGCTGCAACACCACATTTTCCCAACAAATCATTTACGCTGTAGTTTATTAGACTACTAGTGTCATAAACTCCACACAAAAACGGAATTTCAACAAAAGACGGATAAATGAATGCAAGAAACTAAGGTATACAATAGAATTAGGATTAGGTCATGCTATAGTCTTCATTCAGTGCGTCTTGTCTCAGTGATGCTAATCGAAGTAGCATACGACAAAGAAGTGAGTTTTATTCGCCCCGAAGTTGCAACCGTACTTCTTCGGAGATTCCAGCTGAAATTTAAAGTGTAAACATCCTGAAACGTCAAAAAAAATTCTAGGCCTAGCCTGACGCTATCGAGAATAATGGTTGACACTACCACTGGAAGACGGAGAGGGGTAGGAACAAATCCTAATAAAAGGCATCATGGAAGGTAACGTACGGCTTTATACGGCAAAGAATGCACAAAGATTCTATGGGTTTCTCCAAGAAGTTGCTACTATAGCAACTAATACACTTTTCTTGGATTTTGAGAGTCTTAAAGTTTGTTCTGTGGTCCTGATTTTGTTGTGTTCCAGATTTTTTGAAAGTTCTCCTCATGGCGCACTATTACCTGCACGAGCAGTTATTTTGATTATTTTTTCTTATAAGGACAAAGAATCTCATTGAAATGTGAAATTGTTTAAGAAAACACTACGCTACAGTGTGACTTACAGCTTTCAAGTCCTTCCTCCACGATTTAACAGCAGCTTTGATGACTTGTCGTGCCTTCTTCGTTCCCTTCCTCCTGCATGATACAAAAATGAGGCAGAGAGAAGCAAAGGAAGCAATATTGGTGAATTTTACGCTTTGTATCTGAAAGTCTTGATCCTCGCAAGCGGTGGTGCTTGGAACTCCTCGCCTTGTCGATTTGCCAAAATCTCCAGGCCAGTATGTGCTTCGAGTTGACAGTCATATTTCTGGAGATAACCATTTTCAAGACGCAAAAGTAAGTAAAATCAAAAATGGTCACCCACCAATCCAGGTATTATTTTGTTTACACTCCTCACAAGAATTCTCCGAAATTTGCGACGGAAAGTGAATTTTCCCAACCGTGAGCAGTCAGGCAAACCCAGCTTAAGATCTTTCTCGCTTGGTGGGGAATCTTTCGAGTGGAAGGGCCATTCGGTAGATGATTTCGGGGAGTCTTCATCTGGTTTTTCTGCGGAGTTTGCAATCCTATCTAGGAAGGGATCACTCTCATCTGACAAGTAATCATCATCAGATTCTTCTGGTTCTCCGACTGGATTATTGGAGTCGTCAGGTAGTTGCGCGGACTTTTCCGCGCTTAGTTGAGTTGCGACTAGTAGCTGAAAATATTCCCGAAATCGGGTCCACGATGCGACTGGACATTCCTAGCAAGGATAAAAGGAACATACCACAAGCAGTAGACCCAAACAAGTAGCCATGGTTCCACAACTTTTCCCTTTCCCTACCTTTTTATAGGTGAATTCCTAGCTTCCCTTGAATGATGAAATATCAAATACCCTGTTGGCAACATGAGCCTGTCTCTCAGGTACATATCGCGTTTGTCTGGAATTTGGAGGAAATATGGATATTGTCAGGCTTGTTTATGTGTAGGTGTTCCGGCTGGGTCCTCTGATGTGCAGCACTTAGGATCCCTAGGATTTTAATAACCTGAATGTCCCACATGATCCCTGACATAAACTTCTGCGCATATGAGGACTACTTACATTCCAGACATTGTTGTTTTCCAGCTCTGTAACGAGTTTTGCAAAAATCTAACGTAGTGACACCGCGTACAACTTACTGTAACTCAAAGCAATCGGCTTAGTAGTGAGTCAAACAAGAATTCAAAGACCTTTCATAACTGTTTGAAGAAGGCAAGCTCACTAAAACATTTAATAAGTTTTTTTTTCCTTGCAAATACCTGATGATTCAATTGGATCAAACTCCTTTCAAAGTTCGGGTTCTTCTAATCGTGTAAAGTAAAAACTGCTGTACACAGTGATATCACTTTCGTAAAACAAAGATCTATCCGCTGAGCTACGCCCGCACGTGTTAGCAGTTCCCCAACCACAAAACAACTTTCTTGCCTATTTCAGGAATTTATGCAAAACGTTGCCGGAAGCCTTCCTGGACTACCCGCTGTGAGATCCTGGGGGACGTCGTGCAGTGAACCCCGAACACTGCATCGCAGCAACTGCCGAGCAGAACCTGCGCTTAACTTTTAGATCTCCAACGGAGTGGAACCAGCGACAGGGACGGATTGCAATCCGCCGCTCTACCACTGAGCCATCCGGACCACTTTTTATGGTGGTTTTTGTCAGATAAGTACAGCGGACGTACGGGAAGACAGCATATATTATTTGCAAAAGACCGGAACCGGGCGGGATCCGAACCCTTGTCCGCCGTAACGACGACCAACTGCTCTATCCACTAGGCCACGATTGCACATTTCCGCATTTCGCGCGTTAAACTCACCCACCCAACCATCTCAGACATTTGATCGTGGGTCCCACGTGACACTCGTTCGAGTGTGAGTGGGAGTCATCGGAAACTATGCGTTTTTGTTCCGCAACATCCCGATTTTGTCCCGGTCCTGAAAAACGAGAAAAAGCAAAAATTGAACGTTGAGTTCCGGTGTGCTCTTCGCGCGCTGGGGCCCCTCGAGCGGGTTTCCGCGCCGTGGCCGTGCGGGACCGCTTGTGTCGCCTGGTCCTCGGGCTGGGCCACGGTCCACCCTCCGCCGGCGCAAAGGGTGGACTGGGGTCTGGCTGCTGGCTGGGCACTTATATACTGCCCACTTCATCGATTTCTTGATCTATCCACGCCTCGCGCCGGTGCAACGGACTCCCTATCCCAGTTTCGGCGATAGGAAGTTGGGTCGTATACAACGCGGGCTGCATTGCGCCGATTAACCCTGCAATAATACCAAAATGATGTCTTCTGGGCAGGATCAGGATAATTAACGGATATATTGAAATATTTGGTGACAGCTGCTCAAAAAATCCCTCAAATCCCGCGAATTCCGTGAAAATTTGCAGATTCTACGGCTGCAACTGTGTAGTGCGCACAGCTGAGTAATTGTGCATAGATTGGCGACTGGGAGATCCTCCGAGCTAAACGTAGGACAACTTGAAATTGTAATTACGACACGTCGTAGTGACACGCTTTACCACTGTTTCCGGATTAGGGTGACTTCTCAGGGAGACACGATTTCTTTTTGTATGTATTCTCCTTTCTACGATTACTTTACCTTGTGGAACACAATGTAATCCCAGCAGAAATCCTTTCCTCACGCGGAGCAGAACGCATGAAAAATCAATAAAACCAATAAGTCGATAATAGTCGTTCACCATGCCCTGAGCCAAACTCGCGAAAAATCAATGAAATCAATAAATCAGTAACCAGGTCGCGCAGGGTCGCCATCATCTTCGTAACCACATCAACGTGGTGGAATGCCCCACTGGTCACATTTCGATTTGGAATGGAGTTCAGAAGAGAAAAATCGATAGAATCGATCAACGAGACGATACCTGAATCCATAATATACGGGTGGACGAGGCACTGCGGGAGATTTCTACGATGTCTCATGCTTCCCAGTTCGTTCCTTCGCCACCTCGTTCGCGGATGCTTCTCATCATTTGAATTTGGCGCCCACGCGCGTCGCCCAGATTTTTGAAAAAGTTTTATAGATAGAACCTTACCTTTATTTCCTTGTAAAATTTTTTTCCTTATTTCCTAAGCCTAAGCCTAGGCCCATAAGCATAAGTCTAAGCCCATAGGCCTAAGCCTAAGCCCATAAGCCCAAGGCTAAGCCCATAAGCCTAAGACTAAGTTCATAAGCCTAAGCCTAGGCCCGTAAGCCTAAGACTAAGCTCATAAGCCTAAGACTAAGCTCATAAGCCTAAGCCCAAGCTCATAAGCCTAAGCCTAAGCCCATAAGCCTAGGCCCATAAGCATAAGTCTAAGCCCATAGGCCTAAGCCTAAGCCCATAAGCCTAAGCCTAAGCCCCATAAGGCTAAGACTAACTTCATACCCACTCAGGTAGAAAAATTCCTAAGCCCATAAGCCCAAGACTAAGCCCATAAGCCTAAGACTAAGTTCATAAGCCTAAGCCTAGGCCCGTAAGCCTAAGACTAAGCTCATAAGCCTAAGACTAAGCTCATAAGCCTAAGCCCAAGCTCATAAGCCTAAGCCTAAGCCCATAAGCCTAGGCCCATAAGCATAAGTCTAAGCCCATAGGCCTAAGCCTAAGCTCATAAGCCTAAGCCTAAGCCCCATAAGGCTAAGACTAACTTCATACCCACTCAGGTAGAAAAATTCCTAAGCCCATAAGCCCAAGGCTAAGCCCATAAGCCTAAGACTAAGCTCATAAGCCTAAGCCTAGGCCCGTAAGCCTAAGCCTAAGCCCATAAGCCCAAGGCTAAGCCCATAAGCCTAAGACTAAGTTCATAAGCCTAAGCCTAGGCCCGTAAGCCTAAGACTAAGCTCATAAGCCTAAGACTAAGCTCATAAGCCTAAGCCCAAGCTCATAAGCCTAAGCCTAAGCCCATAAGCCTAGGCCCATAAGCATAAGTCTAAGCCCATAGGCCTAAGCCTAAGCCCATAAGCCTAAGCCTAAGCACCATAAGGCTAAGACTAACTTCATACCCACTCAGGTAGAAAAATTCCTAAGCCCATAAGCCCAAGGCTAAGCCCATAAGCCTAAGACTAAGCTCATAAGCCTAAGCCTAGGCCCGTAAACCTAAGCCTAAGCCCATAAGCCTAAGCCTAAGCCCCATAAGCCTAAGCCGAAGCCCACATCTATTCAGGTGGGAAAATTTAAACAGGTTCCGCTTATTCCTTGTGTTTTTTTCTCGTAAATTTAGTTCCCGAACAAACATAAGCAGAGACTTTGCGGTGAGAGATGCTAACTTGACTAAAAAAT